>JAWNZC010000314.1:6030000-6620000 GCA_035771165.1 Paragorgia papillata
GGATACGCAAGCAAGCATGCTAAAACCACTAGAAAACGCATTTGTTTGACAATGTAAAGAAATAGTGTAGTTCGAACCATGAGTGTTTTTTTCCCCCAATACATTTCGCTTACAGTTGAGACATAATGAAATTCATTCAAATGAACTAGATGTATAATTTGGGGTATTTTTTTATGATATTGAGGATGAACAACAGTTGTCTCATTGAAATTGACAGCTGACTCAGTAATAGTAATTATACAATTCAAAGCATCAGCAACTGCCTGTACCATAAGAGCATCACACCAAGTGCCTTGAGCTGACATATCCTTAATATAGTTTGCCCAAGACTTATCAGTAACACTGTCAATAAACTGTTCTGGATGAGCTTGAATATAATCAACACCTGCTTTCCTTACATTTAGATGATAATTAGGATTGTGATATAATTGGTGAGAAACGGCTTTAAAAAAGCAATCACCATTGCCACCAACATCAAAAGGCTTCAGATTTTCAAAAGGAGCCTAGCCTCCAATGTTGACATAGCAAAGTCTCTTTTTGCTTTTACTATGGAAAGTTTACTTGTGAAATCATGTACAGGTTTTGTTTTAGAGGTTATGTTTGGAATGAGCTCTTGGGAAACATCTTGCACTACATCAAAATGCACGTTATTACTATTCTGAATGTAAATCGCTTGGTTATCAATGGGTAATGGCTCATTTAACATAGTTCTGGAAAATTTTGCCCACTTGTCATTATTACCAAATTTTGTATATACATAAATGTCTGTGCAAAATATAAAGAAGCTGCAGTTAATATTTCAATATCAGTTCCCCATACACCAACATTCTTCATTTTAGATGCTGTTAAATAATTATCTACAGAAGTACCAATGTGTGGTATTTTCATTAAATGAAATGAAGCATGAACAAATGTTTGCAATAGAACGAATGATCGACAACAGACTCGTGTAAACCGCAGAAACGGTGAAACAACAAGTGAACTACAAGTTCATCATGAAACAAACGGTCAAACTGCAGAAACAGTAAACATCAATACACTGATGGAGCTAGTATGCTATTAAACGGCAAAAACACATGAAAAGAAATCAACAAACTCACCTCCTAGCTTTCGAAGTACTGTAGTAGATACCGCAGGCGGACTAAACCGGTTTATCTGGTTTTAGAACAGAGCGCGCAAAGCAGGCTGGAGGATTATATGCAAAAGTCGAGTGATAGCATATACTCCCAATACTCCTACGGAGTATCCGTGAGTCAAAAAGGGCACTTTTTCTCAGCATTAATTTAAAATAACCAAAAAGCATTAGAGACAGGCATAGTCAGAGACCTTGTTTGGTGATTCCCTGTATGCATGTTGATGTATGGAGCATTGCTGTACGTGTACGAATATAGTGTACGTGACTCAAGGTCAGAATTAACGCTTCGCAAATCGCAAATTGCGAAGCTATTATGAACCTTTTTTGAAAACTGCAAGGCAGTTCTACAACTGAAATTGGGAAGCTCATTTTGAAAACAGTAGCATAACGACTAACGTACAATCAGTGACAAAAGTGTTGGGACACTTCAACTTAAAAAGCAACATTTTCCGTTTTATGTTCCCCCGGCGCCCCTGTTCAATGTTGGCGACTCATTTTCACGTTCACAGCGTCCCTTATTTCCTAGTCAACATTGTAAAGGGAGGGGGAGGGAGGGATAAACTCTATCACGAGAAAAAATGTAAAATGTATTAAGTTAATTTACAAACACGAAATGTCCCAAGGTATTTTGTCACTGATTGTAGTATATCATCTCACATGTACCGTAACAATTTAAAACACAACGTGAACTTTTTAGAACGTAAGGTAACATTTCAGAACATACTTTAGCACTGAATGTACATTTAGCGTAAGTTTTCAGAACGTGGCATATAACTTCTTTAAATGTAGCGAAAACGTTTCTGAACGTAGCGTATAACTTCTTAGAACATAGCGCAACTTTTCTGACAGTAACTAAGTTATAAAGAACGTAGCAAACAGTAAGTATTCTGAACGAAACGTAACTTTTCAGAATGCAGCATAACTTCTCAGAACGTAAAGTAAAAGAAAGAAAGCAGTGTAACGTTTTAAATGTAGCGTGATGTTTTAGAACATTATGTAATGTTTTTCAAGGTAGTATATCGTCTTACAACGTACACGTAAATAAAAGCCCGTAATATTAATAAAAAGACCATCTCAAAGAGAAGAGTGACAGTTGAGGGGCAATGTTCAATTAACTAGGGGAGTAAATCATGAAAAAAGCGAAGCTGTTCTGAAGCGCTAATTCGGACTCTGCGTGTACGAATTAGCCACTTTAATTAACCCATTCTGGCCTAAGCTGGCTAAAAATGACCCTAATTGATCGTTTTACTTTGTCTTAAACACCAGACAATTTGACTTGTCAACTGGGGAACCCTCAGGCAATTCTTTAAAGCAGCAATGAGTTAACAAGTGATTGACTCACTCCTGCCTGCATGAGCCTCAGACAAAAACCACTCAGACGATTCTTACTCATCAAAAGAACCCTTAAAGACATAACAACAATGAGGAGGGGGGCAAGGGGGGTGACACGAGTTCACAGATATTTTTTTGGCATTTCACGAATCACAAAAAGTAACTATAGCATCTTCACGACTTTTTCAATCACGGGACAATACACAGTCAGGGAGCCCATCTTGGTAGCGGGTGGGCACCCTGTGGTGGACTCGAAAGACGCGCGGGGGACTGTGGCACACTCGATCGTGGTGTGTGAAGGAAAATAATATTTTTTCCTTCCCCTCCCCGTCTTTATCCGCCTTTTTTCCCGCTTCCGGGCACCCTTTTTCGTTTTTTTTTAAATCCCCTGCCACAGTCCCCCGCGCGTCTTTCGAGTCCGTCACAGGGTGCCCACGCGCTGCCAAGATGGGATCCCTGTGGACAATATTGCTCTAAATCACGATTCACAAAGCTCAAAAATAGCCAATCACGGGTTCACGAAAATAACCTTTCCCCCCCCCCCCCCCAATGAGGTAAGAAATGGACTAACCTGCTCTGTGCCAACCATACGACAATTTAGCTGTTGAAGGACGAGTGGCAAACCAGATAGCCAACAGTGAGATGAGAAAGCTTGCAAAATCAGACAAAAGATGAGCAGCATCTGTTATAATGGCTAAACTATTGGCAAGATAACCACCTAAAATAAAAGTTAAAAGTTTAAAAGAAATTTTGAATACTGAGTACAAGCTGTTCGTCCTCTCCTGCACCCTTAGGCGTAGCAGGGGGGAGAGGGGGTTGGGGCAATTGCCCTCCCAAAATATTTGAAAAAGGAAAATTCGGGCACTTTCTCGGCTAGGAATTTCAGGCAATTTTGACATGTATTGCTGTGAAAGTATTCAAGAAAAATTCTTATGTTAACTCTTTCACTCCCAACTTTCTGGGAGCTCTCTCATTGATGAGTAAAATCATCTTGCATTAGACAGAGTAAAATAATAAAGTACAGAAAATTCTGTATTTGGGACTGAAAGGGTTTAGCTAAGACTGAAAAATACAACTTAAAAATCAATATTCAATCCTAAAATAATTTTTCAGGCATAAATCTCTGTCCTCAGTGTCGTGATTAACTAATTATGGAAACAGACACAATTAAGGATTAAGGTGTGATTTCTAAACCCTTTCACTCGCAAATATGGAATTCTCTGTACTTTATTATTTTACTCTGTTTATTGCCAGATGATTTTACTCGTCAATGGGAGAGCTCCTGGAAAGTTGCATCAGGGAGTGAAAGGGTTAGTAATAGATATAGGTTTTTATTTTGTAGACAAGGTAGTTGAGTTTAGATCGATCTTTAAGGAGCCAGAGGATTAAATTGTGATTGTTGAATAAAAGTAATAAGACACAATACCCCCCAAACAGAATTGGGCTGCTATGCCTTAATGCCTGTACCTTAAAAAGTTCCCCCCTATACCAAGGGCCACAGAACAAAGCCCCCCCCCCCCGAATATTTTTATAAGGCGGCTAAGCACCTTCACAAAATATCACTAAAGATGTATAGCTAAAAATTACCTAAAATTTCCTGAAAGGAGGTTAAAGTTATATAGTTAGTAAAGTTATAGCCTCCTCCACAGACAACTCTGTGCCAGCTCCATTAGTTGCCTTCAATTAATTCTCATTCTCTCAAACTCTCACTCATGTTTCTATAACTGTATGTAAACACAGATTTCAATTATGTTTTCTATTTCTTAAATGCAGCTTGAGGCCATGGAAGCACCTGAAAAGTGGGGGGGGGGGGGGGGGGGGGGGGGGCAGACTGCCAAAAAGGGGCACCTTGGTTATTTTCAAAATAATTGTATAATTTAAAATGTTGTACAGTTGTATTAACTTCCATTTGATCACCATGTGCTGGAAACTTACATTATATCATATTTTATAAATAACTCTTTTACGTCACCCCTTGGGCAACGGCACAGTCACTCTTTTCTACAGCAAATAGCAATGTTATACTTCTACGAAAAGGGGACATTAATTCTTCCCAGTACAGGCAATATGCCGCAGTAAACCTTAACTGCCACATGCCACATTTATAAAAAGGGCATTTTTATTTCAGAAAAAGGGCACATTTTCCAATTTTGAAAAAAGTGTGGGGGCATCTGCCCCCAGTGCCTCCCCCCCCGGTTCCACAGCCTCAATACATTGGACACTTATTGTCAATTTCAGTTCACTTTTCAACACGTGGTTCGGAAGTTTGTTGCCAAGTATCGAATTATGTTTCTAAGTTCAGAAGTTTATTAATTACAAAGTTCGATTTGATGTTCGAATGTTCGACTCAAAGTTCAGCTTTGCACCATTCTTTGGCTATGCAGTTGGTAATTTAGAATTGCAGAATGACTAACAACATATTTTCCGAAAGAAATCATCTCAAAAGAAAGTCTGGTTGACCCAAGGTTTTGCGTAAATGTGAACTTCGAATCGAACATTCGAACTTCAAATTGAACTTTGTAATGAACTTCTGAACTTAGAAACATAATTCAATACTTGGCAATGAACTTCTGAACTGCGCGTTGAAAAGTGAACTGAAATCGACAATAAATCATTAGTTAACAATTACAGTTACCCAATCACTCCTGCCTGATTACAGAAACCTGAGATGCTGCTATGAAAGCTACCTGGGGCGTACCCTTGTATATAAGGGATACGGGTTATGTGCTGTCCTATACGGTATGGTTTTCGAGCTATGGGGTCTGGGATAGGACTATACAAATTGTCTATTTTCGTCTGAGATAGGGTATGGATGGGATAGATCATGCTCATGCCTGAATCCACATGCAACAGGACAGACTATGACTTTTTCAAATCCATGTGTCATTCAATGGAAGTAAATAACTGCAACAACTCTTAATATGAATTATGATGTTGAGTTTATCAAATGTATTTTTCAGTTTAGGTCTGGGATAGGGTCAGGATTTTGAGGTCATATAGTGGCATATCCCTATACCGTAACCAAAAATCCCCCCCCCCCCGGGAAAGCTACTGTAGGTTATGATAATTGCCTAATTTATTTCCTTACCCACAAACTCTCCAGTAAGGAAGAATAAACAAATCACACAAGCAACTATCAACTTTCTCTTTGCCCGTTCTGTTTGATGAGATGCTGCACCACGATGCATATTATCATGTCCATTCTTGCCAGAACAAGGAATCAGAAAAGTAATATCATCACTGATCACTCCTTCTGTTGCAGAAAAAGCAGCATCTTTATGGGAATGCCCGTGATGCTTATGCTTAATATCAGGATCACCAAGTCCTTGATCAACTCCTATTAGCAATGGTGTTCTCTCTCCAGAGCTTGTGGAAGTATTTGGAAGAGATGTCATCTTATGATGGAATCACAATCGTTCTAGAAATGTTTAAAATCACCTTGTTTAGAAATTACATGTTTAAAAGTTGATTTCACATTACTTTTTTTACTACCCTGTGTTGCAAAATTCATTTGGAAGTTCATTGCCAAGGTTGACAATTATCCAATCAAAATCGAGCTTTGATCTAAAACTCGCAATTTGATTAGATAATTGGCAACCTTGGCAACGAACTTCAGAACTTCCAAATAAACTTCACAACACACAGCAGAAAAGTAATGTGAAATCAATTGTAAAGGTGAATTTCTTTGACTACGCTGATTCTGTCTGGGGTGATAAAAACAATTCTGTCCTCATGGACCATCTTCAAGTCCTTAACACAACAAAGCTGCAAGAATTATTCTTGATCTCCATCCACTCTCATCAGCCACCGAATCACTGAGATCCTTACACGTACTGGCAACCACTATCAGTGTGCAGGCTCTTTCACCGTTGCCTTATCATGCATAAATGTTTAAACAATGACGTTGACTCTGATTTTAATTTCAAACACATTCTGCTGATATCCACAATTACAACACCCGAAACAAACATAAATTACACTTACAATGAGTCAACAGGAACTGATGGAAACAGTCATTCACCTACCACAGTGCTCAAGACTGGAACACTTTACCAGAAGAACTTCGGAACATTGAACTTTTTTCATTATTTAAACTTAAACTTAAGAAACATTTAAAACTTTAATTTTTAGTTTTGTAATTTTTCATTTATATTGTTCTTCCATATCTGTTATACCGTACCATTTCTGCTAGATATCTGTTATATATAAATATGTATGTATATTATGTTTTACCTATGCAGGGCTCCACTGAAAATCACTTAATTTGTGAGTGGACTTACTGAATAAATATTGTTACTAACTAATTAAACCTATCCTGCATGAGCTGGCACCACACACACCCTAGGCAAGAATGGGTTAACAAGTGATTACCCATTCTTACCTGAATCAGCCAAAAACATGCAGTCCCTTTATTTTTTTACTCTGTCTACCAGATGATTTTACTGTGACTGTGACACCCCAATGGAGGAGCAAGTAAGGTAAATTTTGAAACTTTTACCCTAACCACTGAGATAACTTGGTCTTGTATCAACAGGCGCTTAGATTAAACAATCTGGCATTAGATACAGTCAAATAACAAAAAGTTGTTTTTGACCAGCTCATGCAGGCAGGAATGATTTTGCCTGAGCTGGTCAAAAACAACTATTTTATAATTGTTATTGGTTTTGTTGGGGTTAAAAACCCATTAATTGCAGTCTATATAAGGCTTGCTCAGAGTGTTTTGTTTGATTAAAATCATCTGGTGTTAGACAGAACATAATTAGAGTAAGAATGTAAGTTTCTAGAGTGTATAAAATGCCTGAATTAATCAATGTTTAAATTTACACGAGGAACTGGCAATTAATGTTATCAGTTTTAACCCGTTTACACGTGCCATTTTTGATGCGATATATTATCGTCAACTTCTAGTGATTTAGACGCATGTTAAGTAGAAAAACAGTCCGCGGATTGTCATGGTTTCATATCTTCCTCACTTTTCTTCTCGTTCGTAATTGCAGCTTACCATGCATCTTAACCAGATTGGCGAATCGCTTCAAAAATAGCATGTGTAAACGGTCGTTTAAAATCGTAGCAAATTATTCCTAAACTCGCTGTTCTTGATCGATCTAGTATCTGCCTGTCTTGAATATTTTTCAAGCCCTTATGTTAAGTAGCTATGCTATGCTAATTTTAACATGAAGTAGGTCATATATGCCTGTTTACAGATTATTACGTAAGCTCCAAATTATAAAACATACAATGAACAATCAAACAGCAAATACACTCGAGCTCCTTCTTGTTCGAAGGGCCTCTTACAGTATTCTGGACAATTCACCTAATTTTGACTCCCCAGATGTACAAGAAAGAATATATACAGAACGACGCAAAAGGACAACCTCATTTATAAATTCTTTTATATTAATTGTATAATTTATATAGCTTACTATTTAATTAGTTTCCCTTTGTCGTACGACGAGTTTACTTCAGGTCTCTGTAACTCTGTTTCCAATCGTTGGCCAAGTAAAGATCTTTAAATATTCCCCTCTTGCTTTTAATAATGGAAAGAAACTCCAAGCTTTTCTATTAAATTCCTTAACAGCTGCCAGACCACTTTGTACTTGACAAAAGACAATCTGCAGTGTCTTATCTTGTCACAACAACGTGGCTGGTTTAGACCAGCAAAAAAAGAGAAAACAGGAAGTCTTTTATACAAGTGTCATACACAATATATTAGGCACCCTGCGAAGAACCTTATAAATACTCGCCGGGTAGTCGCCGCTAGTATCAGTGGCTAGTACCCTGGTCCCAGAGGTCCTACGCCGCTCTGGGACCAGGGTTCGCCGCTAGCAACTCGTAAAATAATGCCTTATTTTACGAGTTGCTATATTTGTTTTAAAGATTTTCTTATGGATTTTAAGAACATTTTAGCGTTTAATTTTGCAATAAAATTATATCCCAAATCATGTCTTATACATATTTGTTTTTCATGTATAAATTATTTTATAAATTCAGTTATGAAATTAATAAGGGATTAGATTAATAATTTAGACCAATATTTTAATAATATTTGCAACATTTTGCAACATTGGTTATTAGTATAAATACACAGGTGATTATAGAAAATCGCGCGCGCTGATTGGTTGAGCTACTTCGGATTAATTCTCGATAATCACCTACAGCGTTTTTCCAAAATGGCCGCCAGCCAAGTTGTCAATGCGACAAACGAGGAAATTAACAATTTTAAAGAAAATGTTGATCCTAAAAGTACGAAAATGTGTATTTATACTAAAACAATTATTCGCCTCAGACTCAGTGAATATCGGTGAATAATAACCTCGACTTCGTCTCGGTTATTATACACCGATATTCACCTCATCTTCGGCGAATAATTGTTAACTATCGGATATGAGCTTTTGCGTAATCTGATTGGTTCCCTACTACTACACACGTAAAAACGCGCAAGCTGTTACATACCTGCAAGCAAGTTGTTACAAGGCTGTTCAACAGGCTGTCACCGTCATGTGTTCGCACTGGCTGTCCCAGTCTTGTTAACATGTCTGTAGCAGGCTGTTGACAACTTGTAACAAGGCTGATGACTCCAACAGGCTGATGACAAGTTGTTCCAACAACCTGTTACCGCTCTGCACTCAACAAGTTGTTAACAGGTTGATGCTAACAAGGTTGTAGCAGCTTCTTGAATGAACAGCATTGTTACAACCTGTTAACAGCCTTGCTACGGACCTGTTGCGAACACATCCTGTTGACAAGCTGTGAGATTTTTACGTGTGTACTAGGCTATCAGCTCATATCCTGCTAGTAGAGGAAAAACAAGATGGCGGCATGTTTTTTAAACTGCCGAAAAGAGTTGAAATTGACGGATTTTTATACAGAAAAACATCAACACCCTCAAACCAATGTATAAAAAAACAACATTGTGTAAAAATACATTAACAAATACACAATTTAGCATGTCAAATGGTAAAATTCACCTAAAATTCACCTTTTTACTTCAGAAACACGACTAAATTAGCGGGTTGATATTAATTTGTTGCCAAACAAAGAAACTCACGGTTAAAATCAAGCTTACAACACACATTTCGTAGGAGATCATCAGTAAAGAGACTTTTTTTATTTAGATAAGCATTTGGAGTAGTAAAAAGCATGTTCTTTTTCAAAAACAACCAACTAAGTAATTTAGTTTCACTGCCGAAGGTGTTTCAGTTTCATTTTTGCATGAAATCAAAACCTTTTTCACGACAGCAACGCTAATATAAACAACTGACCCACCTTTTGACTTCATAAAGGTACCTTTTAATCTTTTTTGTTGATCTGCTCAACACATTTTTTGCCTCTCGAGCAACATTTATGCAACATTTCACTGAAGCTGTTTGCCGAACAGCTCAGCAGGGCGCTATAAAACACGGGCGGGGAAACGCGCATATAATTTGGCGAGCTATGTGTGATGCATCAAAGGACTGGCACGAGCGCGCTTGGGCTCTGAAAATCAACAAAAACACAATTTGAATGGCGACCAAAAAGATAAAGAGTACCCGAGATAAATTCCTCTTTTTGAAAAGGAAGAAAACTTATTACTGCCATTAGAAACACAAATAAAGAACAAGTAACTCCTTCAGATTAAATTTGTTTTAATTATATATTGTCAAGGATTTATTTTAGATTAATAAAAGCACAATTGTTTACCGGGAGAGTTGAAAAAATTCCTAAAAATTTACAATTTTTGAAGGGCGCACGCCGTTAAAATCATGTTTTCTCTGCGAATCGGTTAACAAAAGTGAATTTGAATACACCAACGTAAAGACAATTAAATAGGCTTTCGAACTGACATAGTCACCGAACGTGCTTTTTTGTGCTTTTTTCGTAAAATTGACATTTCGCCAACCCATTTTTGAAAATTTTCTTGCCATTCTCGCCACTGACTATAGCTTTATAAACTGAAAACTGCTAACACTTTCAAGTTTAAAACCCCTTGCTTCTTTTAAAGAGCAATCACATGAATATATACACAGTACTAAAACCCTGTTGCCAATAGTGTTAAACATACGAGGAGAACTTTTAAAACAAATTTCAACCAAATGATGTAAATAAAAATGCCAAAGTTTACTACAAGTCTGCATCACTATGTCTGCATGCGACTCAAGCTAGTTTATACATGAGTCAATTCCAACTGCGATCATCCCCCCCCCCCGGGCAAACCCCCGGGAATTTGACTTTTCCAAAAAAATTTGGTCAAATTCCCCACTATGCGGACCAACCTCGTACCCAGGGCCCTCTCTGCTTTCAAAATGGCGCGAGGAGAAGACCCTGGCAAAGGCTGGTCACGTGATTCCAAAATACTCCAAGATTCTTGGAGTATTTGGTCACGTGGATAATTTGAGCTTCGCCCGTCCTGGGGGGAGCGGTTGATTCGGCTCTTATAAACGTCAAGGTTGTTGCAAGTCCACTCCGGTAACGTTAAATTCGAACGGTAAATAAGATATATTTCAAAATTTACGACATTTGCTGGACAATTCATATTTGTTGCCGTCAATCGCCAGAAATGAAGCCGAAGGCGACGAACGATCATAAACTGATAAACAGAAACCCGCTCTGCGGTTATGCATCAGTCAATTCCAGCTGCGACCATCCCCCCCCCGGGACAGTGTGGGGCATTTGCACGCTTACTCGTCCCCACGGCCGGGCATTTGCAGCTGCGTGTTCACCCGGGGGCCGGGCATTTGTCAATATCGGGTTATTACCCCCGGGCATTTGTCGCTCACGGAGAAAAGACCGCGGCCACGAGTTTCCTTTGTTATATGCCAAAATGGACGACTTTATCGGCAAGGACGAGAGCTTTGTTGTGTCTTGGCTGAAGAAAGAAGGCCTAGATAAACTTGTGGACATATTTAAAGGTAGGCTGCCTTGTTTTTCCAGTATTAATATTATAAATATATTTGTGTTTAATTAAAACGTTGTGCGTATATGTAAATTTATATTTTATATCACGTTTCACAATTTCATGATCAAAGCAGTTTTAAAATAAAATTTCTTTATAAAAGTGTGGTCCAGACAAATGTTTTTGTAAATGTTTCCATGCTACTTTTGGATGTATTTATAGGGTTTTTCGTCGATGTTTTCATCTGAAGTGAACACGATAGTTTTCCTTGTTTTTTTTTAAAAAAGTCCCCAAAAGAACGATGAACAGAGGTATAAATATAAATTCTTAAAACGCATGTAATTAATTTAGTACATTCTTTGAAATTGACTAATTTGTCGGCCCGGGGGTGGGGCATTTGTTTTGCTTTTTCGTCCCAAGGGTGGGGCATTGTTCCTTCTTTTTTGCCCTACCCCCGGGCATTTGCACGAAAAAAATGAAAATTTACCAATGCCCGGGGGTTGTCCCGGGGGGGGGATGATCGCAGCTGGAATTGACTGATGCATTAATACAGGTACTGATACATACACTCAAAATATTCGAATGCTGTTGATTGTTGGAAGTATATTTACCGTCCAGTATAGCACATTTATGTTTCTTGTCCACATGTTTTGGATTTGTGGAAATTTAATTGTTGTATCTGTCGATTTATACTCAAACGGCATATTCGAATCGAATCTGCTGTCCTCGTTGACTTTGAGGTTGTACTTGTACAGTTGTACTTTAATACAAATATACGATCAACAACAATTCTTCGATCGACGAACATTTATATAGATCAGCACTGAAGACTTTGACTTTGTTTATTTCTAAACTTTTTAAATTAGATTCGGAAAGTCCAGAAACCGAAATATTAATAAACACTTCTTGCTTGCATAATAAAGCAAATATGTTGTAGTGTAGACGCTTGTTACTAAACACGGTCATTAACTGATTTGATAAACTTGTTAAGAGAATGTCTTGTTATTTGTACGATTTGGTTATTCTTGAGTGCCTAAATAGTTCGCTGAATAGTTTTATATAGGCAAGCCAACTATACTCTGTTTATCAGTGATGTACCGCGCCCCCCGGTACAGTGTGAGTCATCATCAAAATTATTGGTGTCACGTGACCAGCCTTTGCCAGGGTCTTCTCCTCGCGCCATTTTGAAAGCAGAGAGGGCCCTGGGTACGAGGTTGTATGCGGACCGAAAACACAGTCAAATGCCCCACCGTCTGGGACCGTCAAGGCTCTATTAAAAGATTTTGTTTGAAATATTTCATTCATAGACAACAAAAAATTCACTACCATGAAGTTTCAACGTCCTTCTTTGCATTCCAGACTTTAAACAACGACATTTTCAAATGTTCACGGGGAATATAGACAGAAAAGATCATGCAGACTGAAGAGATGGCTAGAACGAGGAGATTTTTTAACGTGCAACCGCTGACCAACTGTTTTCAATAGTCAAATGCCCGACCATACGGAGCTCACCTTGGGTCAAATGCCCGGGGTTTGCCCGGGGGGGGGGGATGATCGCAGTTGGATTTGACTCGTACATTACGACGGGAAAAGCAAGATTATAGTATTCTTTGTTTGCCAAATTTTATGTCCACAGAAATACTATAGACGTTAACAACAGGCTTGCTCAAATTTTAGCGGAAAGCATTTAAAAGAAACAATAAAAATCGAGAATGTTTTCGGCTTTGTGTTTATATCCAGAGTAAACAATCTTATGCAGTTCAGCATATTTTGTTTTATAGATAATATCATAACACTTAAAGAAAAAAAACATGAAACTAAGGGGGCGATTACATGGACCGGGCTGGCCCGGTTAACCGGGCTAGCCCGGTTAACCGGGATGAGTTTACAAAACGATTACATGGAGCGGGCTAGCCCGGTAAGCCGGGATGATTTCAGGCCGAAATTCGCAATTATCAAGTAAATAAGGGCAAAGCTACGTTAGTTTTACTTCAGTTTTACACTAATTAGTCTATTATTTATTTTGTAAGCCCATCGTTACTAAAAAGATTGTTAAAGTCTTAGCTAACCCAGGAAAGCGTCTTCACGAAGACTAATTAATTTATTAAATCTTCGCTTTGATCACAAAACACACAAACAACGTTGATGTTCTATTTCAGTTCCTTTCAGCACTATTTATTCACACAGTCAAGCAAACGAACGCGTATCGAAGCGAGTTCAACAGTTTTTCAGCCCGGTTTGCCGGGCTGAAAACGATTACATGGACATTTTCATCCCGGTTAACCGGGCTAGCCCGGTTGCGACAAGCGGGATCCCGGCAAACCGGGCTAGCCCGCTTGCCATGTAATCGAAATGTTAAAACAACATGTGTTTTATATATAAAGCGGGCTAGCCCGGTTAACCGGGCCAGCCCGGTCCATGTAATCGCCCCCTAAAAAACACCGTTACGTCCATGCATGCAGATTAACATTATATATGTGTACGAGAAACTGGTAACTACAATTATTGCATTTTGCAGACAAAATTCGATCATACTAAGCTTAACTTGTATCTGAAAATTATATTACAGTTGTCGAACGGCCGAAGACAGTACTCTAGTCAAATTTACAGCACAAGCGACCAACAACGTACGATAATATAGTTATAGATATTTTACATGCAAAAAGAGTACTGAAGTGTCTCTTACCATCTACTTCTCGGTCTCCGAGTTTAAACACATCTGATCAGTCAAGTCCATTATTTACAGATTTCAGTAAGATACAGTTGCTAATCACGGCCGCTTGAAGTTTGACTATTTTTTTTGTAGCTTCTAAAGTTTGAGATTCATTCAAGACTATAACTAGTATGTATAGGAAAATAGTTCATCAAAATAACATTTATAGAGCAAATAAAGCAAGATTACGACTTAAAAAAAGCTGGAAACGACACATATACTTGATAGCATGGAGGTTGGCCCGTTTGACTTTCAGACCACAGGTACAGTCTTCGGCTTCGTCTTGAGGTATCTGAATCAGCCATATAAACATGCAATTATAGTGAATCTTTTTTTATTTCATCATTACTGTAATTTTTAATGCGGAGGTTTCTTAGCATCTTCTTTCAGCCGTCTCAGTTTTCTTCGCTCATGGTTTCTTCTACTTTCGAAAATGAAATTTAAAAATCGAAGCTCGAAGTGATATATGCGGGGGGTACGCGCATCACACATAGATCAGGGCTCCCATTGCCGTTTCCCCGCCCGTGTTTTATAGCGCCCTGAGCTCAGCGAGAAACTCGGTCGGCGTTAGATCATATTGAGTTAACGTACAGTGACGTCACAACTTTGCTATACCGGACGTTTTGAGATACCCGGGTGGTGATGTTATTGCGGGAAAATTGCAATAAATAATTCATATTGAGTATGTATTTATTATAAAGATGCAAATGCCTTATGAGTGAAATGTCAGCACGCAAAACTCGTTGCGAGACGGCGAGACGGTCAATGCGAAATTTGCACAACTTTCAATCTGATTTTCTTGCTATTTATAAAAAAGGGATGTCAGGTAAAACACTTGTATTAAATCACGATTCATATAAACAACAATAATCAATATCCCGATTCTCTCTCATCTGGAGTCCGTCTGCGCCATTCGTGAGGAGTTCTGAGAACTCAATCTTTTATCTTGTCGTCATTATTCGAATTCTTTGTTAGTTTTTGCATCAAACACTGAAAGTTGTCAAAGAAGACACGCGGACGTTTATCTTGAAACTTTATATACTGTCCTTCGCGTTTAATACACGCATGCACGCCAATCCATTTTTAAAGTTCCAAGTTGTGACGTCACTGTACGTTAATTCAATATGATCTGGCGGAAGTATTAGTTGCCTGTTGCCTATGCCGGAAGTTTGTCGTTTCAAACATTTCGCTGTAATTTTGTTTCTTGTACAGTGCTTGGCTATATAATAAAACAGTTATACCATTCGCTCTCGTCGTATACGAACTAATAGCCAACTCGGCGAAGCGCCTCGTTGGCTATGAGCTCATATACGACTCGAGCTCATTGTATAACTGTTTAAAAATATATGCGACCACTTTTTTTGTCGGCGTTTTTTCTCTTCACGATTCGGCATCGCTAATTTTTTCCCTAGTGATGCTGGCAACGAAGACGCTTAACTGAGAAATTTTATATTCCGACTTCAAATGAAAATCAATTAAGAATGGCAACATTTAGGCGCTCAAGAACACATCGATCTTGTAAGTTTAATAAATATTAGTATAATTTAAAGAGTAAGTTATTGGTAGTAACGTTTTTTCTTGTGAATTTGCTTTTTCAAAACGCAGTGTCTCCGTTGCGAAGGAGTGCTCCTGCAGGGTCGTTGCTCAAGGCAAGCAAAGATCTCAAAACTTCAACTGATCATCGTGCACTGGCTGCATCGTTTGATACAGGAAGAAAGTATGTAGAAGAGTTTATTTAGGAAATGCTAGAGTTAACTTCTTAACCATTAATATATCGCTTTTTGAGAGTGAATGGAAATAATAGCTAGGTACAGGATACACTTCCGATATAGTGGATGGCGAAATTTGGAAGTGATGTAATCTATATATTAAGTGCAGCCATATATTGGTTGTTGTAATTATAATTTATACTATATATATATATATATATATGTATATGTATATGTATATATATATATATATCTATATCTATATATATATCTATATATCTATATATATATATATATAATAGTTCATTCAATCACCTGATTGAAGTTGGATATATACTCCAGTAAAACCCAAGATATTAGATGAAAACCGGTGTTCATCTATTCTTAAGATCTCAATTATCTATGCAAAATAAACAAGTTACTTTATGAATAAATTTTACACACGCTCATGAATACTCTCATGAGGGTTTATTTCAATTGCATTTTTCAATTGAAATTGCTCGATTGAGATGCCATATCAACAACTTGTTTATCGTGTTTCATCAGGGGAATCCAAACACTCGAAAACAATAAAACCACTCGGCCTTTGGCCTAATTGTGCTTTCATCATGTTTTCTCATGTTTGAATCCCCTGATGAAACACCCAAACTCGTTGTTGATATATTATATAATTATTATTAATAATATAATTATAAAATTATGCTGTTTTTGCGCTTACAATTTAATTAGAGGGACTGGTTTATCAACTGGAGAGCTCTCAAAGATTGAGAATGAATATATCAGAAATCTACAACAACAAATATATTTCCTAGAATTGGAAGCAAATTATTTGTATCCTTTATTATTTTAGTGGACCTAGCTCAGATCATGGAAATTATTATTATTAAAATTTATATATATTTCAAAAACTCATTAATAATTCATGAGGAAAACACAAAGGAAATCAGTGCTATGCTTGTGGTTTAGAAGAATCCTACTAATTTACATAAACTTTAGCTTTGATTTTCTTGGCTTAGTAGGGGATATTACACAGTGGCAAGAAGATATGGATTTTATGTTTGAGTGGCAAGGACAATATCTTTGAGCAGCCGTGTAATGTACGTCTATTTATTATATGGACAATGAAAGTATACGTGGAAGTGATGTTGATAAACTCAGGGTTTATAAATACAACAGGTTATTTGAATACGTCATTTTACGTGGAAAACTGAATTAAGAGAAGTTACTGGCTCAAATTTACTTGATTCAATACTTACGGCAAAAGGCGTAAATTTTGACTTGTCGATATGTCACTCACCAGCGTTACATACAAGAAATACGCCACTCAGTTCCCGGATGTAGTGAAATATGGATTCTACAAGTGTTTTAGTTGCTAGTAAAATACTCTTCTCCATATAATAAATATATTTATTAACCCTAAACCTAACCCTAACCCTAACCCTAACCCTAACCATAAATATATTTATTATATAAAATAGAGTGTTTTATTGATTTTTCTGCCGCTAATAAAAGTGATAATCTCACATGTGCAATTATTTATGATAATCACACATGTGATGATTATTGCTGAATCAGCATTATAGTTTAATGAAATTTTTGCAAGGCAATAGGACAATTTTTTTATATAATAAACAGAACAATACATGGATGCTTGGAAATATGAAATTTATTTCTCGTGTTGACCAGGATATGTCACTCGTTCGCTTCGCTCACTCGTGAGATATCCTGGTCAACACTCGAAATAAATTTCATATTTCCGCGCATCCATGTATTATTATATATATATATATATATATATATATATATATATATATACTATAAGTGGGCTTACCTTAAATGTTGATGGTCGCTACAGTCAGTTTCATGCTGGGCGATCTTCAGGCAGCTGAAGATTTTCAATTTGGCGCTGTCTTAACCTATTTACTCAACCTATTTAAGACAGCGCTGAATCGAAAATCTTCAGCCGCCTGAAGATCACCCATTGTGAAACTGACAGTAGCGACCATCAACATTTGAGGTAAGCCCACTTATAGTACCGGTATATTCGCTCTATCTTTATGGTATTGAGCACTTTTCGACATTTCGCGAACAACACTTTGTTTGTTTGAATATATATATATATATATTTCTAAAATTCATTAATAATTCATGAGGAAAACACAAAGAAAAATCATGAGCGTATCGGATCTATATATGTGATATAGACTCGCTCTAAGTTTCTCGCTGGTTTTTAACGGCGCAGATAAGCTTAATTTTCAAAATTACTACGCCAATGAACGTATGAAGTGATTCATTTTAGAAGCCATTTAAAAACCTTGCAGTACGGGCTTTATCAGCTCTAAAACACTCGGCTATCGCCTCGTGTTTTATATCCGATAAAGCCCTCCTGCGCGGTTTATAAATAGTACATATTATATATATATATATATATAATGTGTATATAAACAATGAAATTGTCATTGTTTTCCAGTAAATGGCAAAAGATTTGAAGATCAGTTACATATCAACAACAATAAAGTGCCATAGCAAGAGGTGACTAGCACCCAATTCTGTTTAGAGGGGGCGAGAGGCAGAGATTTTTGCCCAAAAAATTTAAGGTTAAAAATTTATTTTTAAGTCGTATTTTTCAGTCTGAGCTTAATGCATGATTTTTTCTTGAACATTTCACAGCAATACATGTCAAAATTACCCAAAATTAGCAGAAAGTGCCCAAATTTTCCTTTTTCAAATATTTTGGGAGGGCAATTGCCCCCCATGCCCTCCCACCAGCTACGCCTATGTAAAGTGCACTCAGAGTCTGTATATATCTCGATCCACACACGGGTTAATTATTGGGGATGTTTAAAAAGAAATAAGCCATTCCACTAACCATACATGCATGTAAATAAAATGCTTGATTGCACGTGTACCAAAATAATGCAAAAATGTTTGCATAAAATAAGGATAATTGCTATAAACTTTTTCAGAATTTATTCAATGCAAAGTCAAAATTTGCGTGATAATATATTTTTCAATTTCAAGAAATCGCATGTTTTTTGTTTTTCAAATTGGCGGGACGATGACGTCACAAATTAACCGACAAAAACTTTTTTTTCGTTTTTTCGAGAAAATTGATAATTGTTTTTGGGAAAACATGTTAAGGCAAGTTTAAAACTGAAAATATTTTTGGATTACTTTAAATCGTTCGAAAGATATCGAAATTTGCAATAACATAATTATTTTCTAAAAATAGTAATAAAATGGCGGAATATTCAAATTTCAAAGTTCAATATCTTTTGGACGATTTAAAGTATTTCAGTTATCTTTTCAGTTTTATATTTGCCTTATAAGTCAAACCGGATGTTCTCTTGCGTACGACTTTGCAATATTGATACGCAACATATGCCAACATTGCAATTTTGATTGGTGGATTCAATCAGCAACACGCAAAACGCTTTATCACAACGGGTTGCTTAAAATATTGGTTTTAAACATCGAACAACACATAAATGTGATGTTATACTTGAAGGTAATGGCTCTAACTTTATGTAGAATTTCACATTACAGGGCTCAAAATAACGGCCGGTCATCGGTCAATTACCGGCCAAATTTTTAATGTGACCGGTCAAATTTGTATAACGCCGGTCATTTCGACCGGTCATATTAACTTGCAATTAATTTTATTACTTCCCTTTGAAGAAACTTAAAATGATTGTTGTTGTGCTGTTGTAGACCAGTGTCATAATGTCTGATATATATTGAAGTGAACTATGCATGCCGATTTCCTTTTTATGACAAATGTTTTTTGTTGTGTTGTGTTGTGTTGTGTTGTGTTGTGTTGTGTTGTGTTGTGTTGTGTTGTGTTGTGTTTTTTTTCTTTTTTTGGGGGCGTTGTGAAATTTGACCGGTCAAAAATCGCCTTTGACCGGTCACAATTGGAACTGACCAGTCACCATGACCGGCGTAACATGAAACGTTATTTTGAGCCCTGACATTATCCAAAGTTTGGCATTTAAAACAATTTTTTAGGGCAACCCGTCGAGGAATCGTGACTATAAAGCGTTTGCAGGTTGCTAATTGAATCCATCAATCAAAATTGCAATGTTGTGTATCAATATTGCAAAGTCACGTGCAAGAGAACATCCGGTTTGACTATAACACTTTCTTCCAAAGGCATTCATCAATTTTCTCGTAAAATAAAAAAAGCTTTTGTCGGTTCAATTGTGACGTCATTTTCCTTGCCATGAGGAACCGCACAATTTGTGATAGGGTTACCATAGCATTATGGTGTGAAGTAATCACCACTATTCGCAGTGGTGACAGGATATGCGGATAATTGAACTCCTATTAAAACGTCTACATATTAAAAATGGTAATTGTATCAATGCTTAACCGAACGATATATTACAGTCATTTGCAACTTACTTTTCACCCAAATCTTCGGAAGTTCTCAAGTTCGTTCGGAAGTTCGTAGTTCGTTTTGAACTCTGCATTTCATTGGTTGCTTGGTTCCTAGCAGCCAATCAAATGCGTAGTTCAAAACGAACTTTGAACTTCCCAACGAACTTCCGAAGATTTGGGTGAAAAGTGAGTTGCAAATGACTGTAACTAACCAGTTAGTTGTCATCACTATGAAGCTAGTCAGAAAATTCGTTAAATTTGCAAAACAAAAGCATACGATTTATTGAAATTGAAAAATATGTTATCATGCAAATTTTGACTTGCATTGGATAAATTCTGAAAACGTTTATAGCCAATGATCACTTTTCAAGGACAGCTGACCCGGCGTATAATGAGCACAATTAAGCATTTCTTTTACACAGAGAATCTTGTGGTCAGATTTGTATTAAATTCTCATCCAAACTTCAATCAAACTCAACCAAAATTTAATGGCTTGGTCCTAATGGTCTATGATCAATCTTTCCACAAACTTTCATGAAAACCTGTGCAGTATTTTGTGAGATATCCTGGCGACAGACAGACAGACAGACAGACAGACAGACAGACAGACAGACAGACAGACAGACAGACAGACAGACAGACAGACAGACAGACAGACAGACAGACAGACAGACAGACAGACAGACAGACAGACAGACAGACAGACAGACAGACAGACAGACAGACAGACAGACAGACAGACAGACAGACAGACAGACAGACAGACAGACAGACAGACAGACAGACAGGCAGGCAGGCAGGCAGGCAGGCAGGCAGGCAGGCAGGCAGGCAGGCAGGCAGGCAGGCAGGCAGGCAGGCAGGCAGGTGGAGGTAATGAATTAGTTCTGAATTTATTGAGTATATCTTCCTTGACTTGAAAATCAGGAGAGACCAAACCAAAAAGGCAACTGGTGAGAATACGTCAGTTTAATTTTATTCTGTTTTCATTCACGACCTTTTCTCATTAAATTAACCTTTTTTTTTTAAAGTTATTCCTCCAAGGGTGACTGAAGAAGCAGACAAAATGATGAGGAAACTTCGGGTAATCATACATTTTTTATGATATTTTGTTTATCCAGAAGTGCATGGATCCAAGTTTTTAGTGTGTGACTGGACAACTTCAAAGGTGTGAGCTAAGCTAGAGCATTAGGATGGGGGGGGGGGGGGGGTGTGTTTCCTCAGGGCATTTTAGGGGAGCACGGGTGGCGTGTGCTGTTAGGGCACTGCCTCTCACCAATAGTTAAGCCCAGTTAGACGGGGTTAGTACTTGGATGGGTGACTATCTGGGAATAAACCTGTTCTCGAACTTGGACCATGTGATTAGAGTTTAGTTGATCTCTCCTGTGCTTCGAGGGTTTTTCACCGAGTTCTCCGGTTTTCCTCCCTCCGCAAAACCAACACCTGGTCTTAGTTGTAATCTGTGGTCCGATATGTGTCGTACGGCGGCTGCCTGAGCGCCTTTAATATGCCTTCGACTCGGCCATGTTAAATTTCAATACGTAAATTGCTCTTGAAAGGTAGAAGTTAGATGGGATGACTCTCTGGGACCTTTTCCAAAGGCTGCGCCAAGTGACGTATTGAACTTTACTGCGCATCCCACAAGCTTTGGAAACGGCTGTGGACCATAAATTGACGATTATATTAGGGGTGGTTGGAGGAGACCGGGAGGAAACAAAACCCATCACTTTTGAGGTTAGGGTTAGGGGTTCCTTTAGGGGGGTTAGGGTTAGGGGGGTGTGGGGATAGGTTTTCATTAAAAACCATACTTTACAAGGCTACATCTTCGGAAAAGGTCCCAGAGAGTCATCCCATCTAACCTCTTCCCTCTTGAAAAGCCCCTTGTGGGAAGAAGTAATTAAAATATGTATGTATGTATTTTTGAATACATAGAAAATAATATTTCTAGCATTTTAACATTTTCACACATCCCCTTGGCAATTTTCTGTAGCTAGTACCAGTATGTCACACCGTTAAATAATAAATTATGTAATGTTTTTAGGCACTTCAAACTGAAGTAGATAATCGTGTAGCAGACCTAGCCAAAAAGGAGTCGGCCATTCGAATTCTAGAGGATGAACGAGAAGCAGCTATAAGAAGACTACGGGATGTTGAAGGTGACATTTTTATAAGCTCAATTACCTTCATATTACACACACCTAAAAACATGCAAGCTGCTACAGACCTGAAAACGAGTTGCTACTGGCTGTCACCGTTTCGAGTATTTATTTTGATTCTTAAGCTGTTTATTCGATACAAATGAGTGATAACGGCTAGTAGGAGGACAGCAGTTCTTTATAATACGTCAAATTCTATTTATTTCTCTGTTATTCTGTGGTTTTTACATCTTTCTAGCTGTGTTGTGAAACGTCCTGGTCGCAATTGTCCCGCCTGAAAACATTCTCATATAAACCCGGGATGAAAAACGTCCCGTCGTGCTTACTTGTCCCGTCCCGGCTACGTTTACACGGTACCAGACGAATTCGAGACCGGTCTCGAATTCGTCCTATTTTGCGGTGTAAACAGGCGGAACCGTACTAATTCGAGACCTGTTCCGAATTTGTCTTCCATGTAAACAGGCGGAACCGTACTAATTCGAGAACGGTTCCGAATTCGTCTTCCGTGTGAACAGGCAGAACCGTACTAATTCGAGACCTGTTCCGAATTTGTCTTCCGTGTAAACAGGCGGAACCGTATACTAATTCGAGAACGGTTCCGAATTCGTCCGGTACCGTGTAAACGGGGTCTAAGTAATATATCCAACACGAGTCAGTGTTCTTCCTCCGATTTCTAAATACAGCCAAGCGGGTTGAAAATACGAGGCGAAGCCGAGTTTTTTTAACCAGCTTGGCTGTATATTTAGACATCGGAGGATGAACACTGGCGAGTGTTGGATATAGCTTCTCAAACGGATCAATATTTTAAGAGAAAATCGACCTCAAAGTTTGCTAAATTTGACCGTAATCTTCCTCCGATTTCTAAATACTGATTAAATATTGATTTCTTTTGAATTTTCCTCGTGAATTATTAATGAGTTTGAGAAGAGTAATTGTTATACTTCAATCCTTTCAAATGATTTTAGAGTCTCACGCTCTTGAAAAGAAACAACTGGTCAATGAAATCGTATCACTAAAGAAACATAAAGATAGTTATGAAAGAGAAAGTTCTAGAAGACATATTCATGTGAAAGAAATTCAAAATGAAGCCAGTCGAGGACTGGATGCTTTGCATGATTCAGAGGAGAGAATCCAAGTCCTACGAAATCAGGTAAGTTTAAGACGGAAAGAAAGAAAGACATACAGAACGAACGAACCAATGGAAGGAAGGAAGGAAGGAAGGAAGGAAGGAAGGAAGGAAGGAAGGAAGAAGAAGGAAGGAAGGAAGGAAGGAAGGAAGGAAGGAAGGGAGGGAGGGAGGGAGAGGGGGGAGGGAGGGAGGGAGGGAGGGGAGGGAGGGAGGGAGGGAGGAGGGAGGGAGGGAGGGAGGGAGGGGAGGGAGGGAGGGAGGGAGGGAGGAAAGGGGAGGGGGAGGGGGAGGGAGGGAGGAGGGAGGGAGGGGGAGGGAGGGAGGAGGGGAGGGAGGGAGGGGAGGGAGGGAGGGAGGGAGGGAAGGGAGGGAGGGAGGGGGGGAGGGAGGGAGGGAGGGAGGGAGGGAGGGAGGGAGGAGGGAGGGAGGGAGGGAGGGAGGGAGGGAAGGAGGGAGGGAGGGAGGGAGGGAGGGAGGGAAGGAAGGAAGGAAGGAAGGAAGGAAGGAAGGAAGGAAGGAAGGAAGGAAGGAACAATAATAATGTGTCCAGTATAAAACACAAAATTTTTATTTACACATTTAGTTGGATGATAAAACAGAAGAATTCAACAGATACAGGATACAACTTGAAGAAAGTCGAGCAGAGTGTTTGAAATATAAAACTCAACTTCGTGAGCTGGAGGAAAGATTCTTTCAATCTGACGTAAAGAGCAAAGAGGAAGTTGGCAGGGAGTTAAGGGTGAGTGAAATAAATTTGATTTCATCTTTTGAGGTGGATAATTTAACCCCTTGACTACCAGGGGTCTTCCATTGACGAGTAAAATCGTCTAGCGTGAGCCAGAGTAAAATACTAAAGGTGCGTCTACATGCATGTACACTTATATACGAGTCAGACGATATCTTCAAGCAGTAGCTATAGTTAGCTTACATACATGCAGTGCTGTAAAAGTTACATAATTTTTGTAACTAGTTACAGTTACATCGTTAGAAAAGTAACTAGCTACCGATAAAAGTTACAATGAAAAGAAAGTAACTAGTTACAGTTACAAAGTTACTTCAAAAATTTTGTAACTAGTTACAAAGTTACATTCCTTTGTCCGTGTTACTAGAATCAACAAAGAAATTACTGGTTTTTAGATGCCAGTACCATAATTATGTTTTTACAACTAAATGCCTAAATATAGTTGTCACTAAGCAGAAATAGTCAAATGTGTACATAATGTACCTTTATTATTATACCAAAACCATTTTTATCAAGAAAGAATGACGTCCTCAACTGAAAATTAGTAACTATAGTCACATTTTTAAACCAAATATTGTAACTAGTTACAGTTCTTTAAAAAAGTAACTAGTTATAGTTACTTCTTCAAAAAGTAACTAGTTATAGTTATAGTTACTTCTTCAGAAAAAGTAACTAGTTTCAGTTACAGTTACTTAAAAATGTAACTAGTTAATACTGTAACTAGTTTCTTGTAACAAAGTTACTCACAGCACTGCATACATGGCCTCAAAAATGTAAATTTCAGGCAAGTAAAATATTCTATATAAGTAATATTTGGTATTTCACCCGATTAAACTGAATATACTAATGGTAATTTCGGTGGAAGAAAATTTCGAGTGTACAATATGTACATTATAAAATATTCTATGTTTACCAGGAGGAGATAAGGCAACTTCGGTTGGAATCCAGACAAAAAGAAATAAATGCTGAACAAGACAGAACTCTTCGTGCTAAGGTATGGATGATAAACAATGGAAAAACTTGACACCGTAAATATTTGCCATTTCTCTTTATTATATGGCTGGGTTTGATTTTGTTTTATTTTATGGCTGATTGGTTCCTGAGCAATCGGGATTTTACCATAGAGATCATATAAATACTAGAGGGGGCATCCTATCTTAATTTCAGCCAACCGCGGGTAACCAATTGAACGCCGCCATCTTGGTTTTTTTTTGAGGCAAACGTTAGGCGCGTTGGTTGGCAAAGGACTGGGTCTAGTACATTTGCCAACCAATTGACTGAAATATCATAGGTAATGGCGGCTGCCATGTGGTTACCAAGTTTTCCCGCCAATGCCCCCTCTAGTATTTATATGATCTCTATGGATTTTACGATATTGACCGACAGCTTTTGTTTCCGCCCTGTACGTTTTGGCGCGAAAATTTCTGAGTTGATTTGAATACAAATAAAAGAGAACTGGGTATCTTTATTCAAATATTCTGAACACTAAAATGTGTTGGAACATTACTACTGGTTTTCTTTAAAGCTTATGTTTATTTAAAAACACGACAAATAAAAGCCGAACTGGTGTAAACAAGAAGGCCAAGAGCGACATGAAAAAGTTAACAGGTAAGGTAAACAGCATACTCCGAAGACGAAAACAACGCTCGAAACTTAAAAATAAAATGAACCAATAGCCATATAATAAACTCCTTATTAACCTCGTTTGCTCAGTCTGTACGGGAAAGTATTTGCCCTCGGTTTTATCGCACAAACCTCGCTGCTTTGTCGCTCGGTCTGTACGGAAACCTCAGGCAAATACTTTCCCGTACAGACCTCGCACTCGGTTAATAAGTCCTTATTACTAGTCGGTACAGGTGCAAGGTAACAGTATATATACAAAAATTAATGCATTACTTTTGTTTCTGAGTACAGATTCAAGATGATTGTACATCTTTAATCAAGGAGAATGCAGCATTAGCAGCCCAAGTTATTGAACTAAGGAAACTGATTGATGCTGTAAGTCAATATATTTTTACTACAACTTTTTGAACTTTATCAGATGGTTGCAATTGTTGTCTAAGGCTACGTTTACACGGTACCGGACGAATTCGAGACCGATTCCGAATTTGTCTTCCGTGTAAACAGGCGGAACCGTACTAATTCGAGACCGGTTCCGAATTCGTCTTGTACCGTGTAAACGGGGTCTAATAAAACACATTGTTAATTTTAAAGTCAAAAGTGCCCCCACTGATTTAAACCTGCCTCGTTTGAAACAAGAGGACACACAGACCCCGTTTACACTAGAGCAAAAGTATCCGGATTCACATTGTTTTTTATTCCCATGAGGATGAAAAACAATGTGAATCCGGGTACTTTTGCTCTAGTGTAAACGGGGCCTCATGTTGTATATAACCTCCGCCAGCGGGTTACTAGAGATGTTTAAAAAGAAAACGAGCCATCCCGCTAACCAGGCTAGCTCACGAAACCTACATATGAATGAATAAAATTCTTGATTGCACTCGTACCAAAATTATGCAAAAATGTCTTCATAAAATAAGGATAATGGGCGCAATCAAGCATTTTTTCTACACGGAGAATCTTGCGGTCAGATTTTTATTATTTCTCATCAATATTTCAACCAAATTGAAGCAAAATTGAAAGGGTTGGTCCTTGGTCTATGATAAATCTTTCCACAAACGTTTATAAAAATCTGTGCACTATTTCGTGAGATATCTTGGTGACATGCAGACACACAAAGGAGGTGAGAGATGAGTGCTTCCAGTTTGACTCGCGGGTACTCCGGTTTCCTCCTGTAGTAACACTGGACCAATGAGAGATGGTCCTCACTGGACCTCTAGAGAGAACAATTTAGATATGATTGATGTAATATATCATACACGAGGAGGAGTGTTTCATCAGGATATCCAAACACTGAGACGTTTGTTGAAAACCGAGGCGAAGCCGAGGTTTTTTAACAAACTTCGAGGTGTTTGGATATCCTGATGAAACACTCCTCCGAGTGTTTGATATAGCATCTCAAACAAATCAGTATTTTAAGAGAAAATCAAGATGAAAGTTTGCTTAATTTATGTAATTTCTTCCTCCGATATTCAAACCACCGACACGGTACCGATTTCCTTTGTGTTTTCTTCATGAATTATTAATGAGTTTTGGATAGAGTTATCCAGTAGAAATAAAGTTAGTTTAGTTTACTCATAGTTAATAGAACATATACATGGTTTGGAAGCTCTATTGTCTTTTAACATGAAGCATGGTCATGTTGAACCGTGGTTGAACTGACAATGGAGTTACTTATATGGAAGTAAATTCTATGGACACGTGATGAGGAAGCACCACAACACGTGATGATGAAGCAACTCACTAATTACACCCGATCGTTGCTATTGGATGACTGCTTCATTATACAGAAAATACAATACCGTAAAATTGCACAAATTTCCATACACTTGAACAAAAACATAGAACAATCACTTTGGACGAGTTTCCGAACCATGTATATTCTATTAACTATGGTTTACTCTGGTTTCTTCCTGTAGTAACACTGGATGAATGAGGGATGGTCCTTACTGGACCTCTAGGGACAACGGTTTAGATATAACTGATAGAGTTATCCAGTATAAATATAAGTTAGTTTAGTTTAATTTAGTTTAGTTTAATTTAGTTTAGTTTTGGCCGAGGTAATGTAACCCATATTAAATATAACTGAAAATCTGGCTACTATTACTTCACATCAGGACCGAGCTCATCAAGATGAGAAAGTTGTTCGTCGTCAAGCTAACTTGCAAGAACTTGTCACATTAAAAGACAGCGAGAAAAGACTACAGGAAGAACTGGCGCTAACAAAACAGCAACTGAGAAATGAACAGATGAAATACAAAGAAACAATACAAAAGGTTGGTCAACGAGCAACACAAGTTTGTAATTCATCCGTTACATCCTTGAGGATTTTTCACCAGGTTTTCCTCCCTCCACAAAATCAACACCATACACCGGCGTAGGAAGCAGGGCCCCCCGGGCTGCAGCCCCCTGAAATTCTAAAGTGGGGGCTCATCCCCCCTAATTAATATACATGTGTGATGGCCCAAAGAAACATCCACGCTTTCTTTTTTTCGGACTCCAATTAGGCGTGTGTTTTGGAGGCCTTGCATTTTTTGGTTTGTTATTGGTGATCGAGAGCCCTTTTTAGAGCAAATATATGTATAATTAATTAGTGTTTTATAATCTTCAGAAATCTCTCAAATCTCCTCTCAAAATGCAGGAAATGCCATTTCAGAGGACTCTAAAATCCGGACCTTCCTAGCTGTTCGTCGCGCCCATCCCCCCCCCCCCCCCCCCCCCCTTAACCCAAAACATCTTGCTACGCCTCAAGACTAAGTAAGACTCGACTATTCATTTGTGTTTTAAAAAAAGGGTAAAGAAAATTACGAAGGGGTAAATTCAGAATATGTTACAATATTGACAAAGAAGCCATGCACAAATTACCTACCTTATCTTTTTGGTAGTATGCTTATAATTTTAACTTTTGTGTCGGACTCTCGGACCAGTCCAAATATTTCAATGTTTTCCCGCTCTTTTTTTGAGGACGAGCTCGGACGTGCGCATGCGCAAAACGTTTGGCAGCGGTGTTACTCACATGAGTCCAAGCGGTCACCCATCCACGTACTAACCCCGTCTAACCGAGCTTAAGGTTTTGGTGAGAGGCAGCGCCCTAACAGCACCAGCCACCCGTGCTCCCCAAAAGGGTTAAAGGGTTAAATCTACAAACTAGTTCGATCAAGGGATGAGAGCCATGTGGGTTATCAGTATATCTAAATACTGTCATGTTAATACCCAGCTCAAGAAACAGAAAGGGTTTTTAAATCACTGGGAATATTTTCCCAGATTTTTGTAGCTGAGAATCTTATAAATGTTTGTTTACAATAATTAGTCCGGCGGGGAGAAAATAGTTCGCGCTACGGCTAATTGGCTCACAATGCCAGAGTGTGAATTATTTGACGCTTGATACGATTGTGTAATGTTCAAGGGATGATCATTTTAATGTCACGATAAAGTCCATCATGAAACCGAACGCCGATCATCTACACAACGATGCACCACCATATATATTTGTTTACGTCTTATTTGAGAAATGCGCGACTTAAAAACTCTCACGTTCCTGTTAAAACCAATCCGATCTTTTTGAGGTGATTTCTTTGTGCACACAATCATATTATTGAATAAACTAATATCTAAAATTAACGCAGAATCAATGTAAAATATAAAATTTGTCATAAAAATGACGGACTACAGTATACACTATAACAGTGTCGCTGTCTTAAGTTCGTAGGTCGTCAAAAACCGAATTCCTACCGAATTTTGTTAACGAAATACAAGGGTACTCCTTTGGACTTGTAAATATCATGTTTCTTGTGGATTTTTAGAAGTCACCATAACCGACATCGTGCAGTTTAACGAAGAACAAGGTTATAATCTAATGTAAGCCATATGAAAGAATACACTGGCCATGCCGGTTCAAGATCACGTGACGCTCAGGCGTGAAATTTTTAACATCAAACCGGAAGTTCTATTGTTTCAGAGTGGAGTTTCACAGCCCTCTCCCTTTCCAGTGGCTATGATAAAATTAAGACCTAAAAGTAATTACATATACCGTAGAATCCCAAAAGTAGCGGCCTCCCTTAGTGCACCCCCCCTTCGGTTTTATCCACTGTTGGGGGCAGCGCTACTTTCGGGGGGCAGCGCTACTTTCGGGGTCAGCGCTACTTTCGGGGGGCAGCGCTACTTTCGGGGGCAGCGCTACTTTCGGGGGGCAGCGCTACTTTCGGGGTCAGCGCTACTTTTGGGAGGCAGCCCTATTTTCGAGTGGTAAAATACCGTTAACATACTGTGGATAAGTAAATAAAGTATTTGCTGTATTACATAAAACGAATGCATGATATCCTCTTCATATGAACGTGAAATAAAGTTTTTGGTTTGATTTTCCTTTTTCTTTCAACATCAATCGTATTCACTGTATCACGTGGAAGCACGCTCTTTTCAAAAGGGCCGCTACTTACGCGTGGGGCCGCTACTTTCGTGGGCCTGCTACTTTCGGAATTTTTTAAGACATCTCAAATTTAATTACCACTATACTTTCAGTCAAATCCAAGTTCTCATTCTCAATGTTCTCTTTTTTTATATTTATATTTAGCTGACTCGAGAAGAACAACATTCCATCCAAGGTAATTCAATTCATTGTTGCATTTCTTGCTATTGTAAATTATATTCATTCCTTCACTCACTCATTCATTCATTCATTCACCCGCGCACGCATGCATGCACTCACTCACGCATGCACTCGCTCATTCACCCACTCACCCACTCACCCACTCACCCACTCACCCACTCACCCACTCACCCACTCACCCACTCCACCCACCCACCCACTCACCCACCCACCCACTCACTCACTCACTCACTCACTCACTCACTCACCCACTCACTCACTCACTCACTCACTCACTCACTCACTCACTCACTCACTCACTCACTCACTCACTCACTCACTCACTCACTCACTCACTCACTCACTCACTCACTCACTCACTCACTCACTCACTCACTCACTCACTCACCCACTCACTCACTCACCCACTCACTCACTCACTCACTCACTCACTCACGCACTCACTCTCGCACGCACTCACGCACGCACGCACTCACTAACTCACTCACTCACTCACTCACTCACTCACTCACTCACTCACTCACTCACTCACTCACTCACTCACTCACTCACTCACTCACTCACTCACTCACTCACTCACTTACCCACCCACTCACCCACTCACTCACTCACCCACTCACTCACTCACTCACGCACTCACTCTCGCACGCACTCACGCACGCACGCACTCACTAACTCACTCGCGCACTCATTCATTCATTCATTCATTCATTCATTCATTCATTCATTCATTCATTCATTCACGCACTCATTCACTTTATAGTATTTGTTCATTTCTAGTGAGGCTTAGCAAGACTAAATTGAAAAGCAATGTGGAAGAACTTGAGAACATGAACACTTTACAAACTGATGAAAACATTACGCTGCAGAGAGATAAACTGCTATTAACAGACGAGATATGTGAACTGCAAACCAAGGTCAGATGAAGTTCACTATTCTACATCTATTTATAAGCCAGAATATGACATATAAAATAAAACACAATCCAAAAATGAACATCTTGAAATACCCAAGATATGGAACAAATACAAGACAAAAGATAAGATATTTTATTATAAGGAGAAGAGTATTTTACTAGCAACTAAAACACTCGTAGAATCCATATTTCACTACATCCGGGAAGCGAGTGGCGTTTTTCTCGTATGTAACGCTCGCGAGTGACATATCGACAAGTCAAAATTTACGTCTTTTGCCGTAAGTTTCGAATCATGTAAATTTGAGCCAGTAACTTCTCTTAATTCAGTTTTTCACGTAAAATGACGTATTCGAATAAGCTGTTGTATTTTTCATTTGTATTTTCTAAAAGTTTTAGGTCAAGCGGTTGTAGTTTTTGCATTCAACCCAGTTTATCAACATCACTTCCACGCATAATTTCATTGTCCATATAATAAATAGAACATTACACGGTTGCTCAAATATGGATTTTATGTTCTCGTGGCAAGAGCAATATCTCACTCGTTTGCTGCGCTCACTCGTGAGATATTGTCCTTGCCACTCGAACATAAAATCCATATCTTCTCGCCACCGTGTAATATCCTCTTTTAAACAGGGGCGGCGCGCTAAGGTATTAAAGGTATTAGTCTAATACCTTTTTTTCTCCAGATTGAAATGAATTGTAAAATAATATAATTATTCAGACGATGGAAGAAAACAACATCTTTGTTTTTGATTGTTTGATTTCAATTCCGCAGTACCGTACCGTCCTCGCTGATGCGCGCAACAACCTTAGCGACTTTAGCGACAAGTGTTTGAAAGGCTTAGACCTCAAGGTATTAGAATCTCAAAACTAATACCTTGGCTTGACAAGAAACGCAGATTTTCGGTGTTAAATTTCACCACAGGTGGTACAATATTTATATTTTAAAGTCAGACGCTTTACTATTTCGATTTAAAACTGCTTTTATTTCGCAGCGAGAAGTCTGCAATTCTTTTCACTTCATTACATTAACAATATATAACATCTCAATATATAAATCATCCATGTAGTATCGGCTGTATCGCCTATTTCACAAGGAAAAGCTCCCAACACTGGAGTTCAACACTTCGATAATATGGAAACAAAGAGCAATTATTTATAACAATTTTGAAGCTTTGATATGGTGACTAGAACTTATCTGACGAAAGGAAAACCTTCTTGAATCCATATTTAACAAAAAAAAGGCATAAGTCCTCCTTCAAAGGTAAGAACGATGCGAATATTTGTATATCTAACAACGTAATCCTACAAGGTATTAGTTCTGCGATTCTAATACCTTGGCCGCCTGCGTTCGCAAAACGTTGCGCTGATCATATGTATTGTCGGCGCATCACGCGAGCTACTGTATTCACACGTGCAGCGCATCAGTACCGCTACAATACTATTAGTCACATCACATGGATGTTTCCGTTAATTTGGTCGTGAAGTCATCGAACCGCGTAAAATGCTTAGCATTTAGATCTTCATCTCGCTTGATTTTTTCAAAAAATATCTTCTGTAGAATGCTGGAAATTGCATTTCAGAGCCTCTAGATTTCAAGATTTTCTGGGGGTGGTTACCCCCAGACCCCCCTACGTTATATACCACAACTAATACAAAAAAATTTACGCTCCGCGCCGCCCCTGCCTCTTTATAATGTATATATTCTACACTCTCAAATTTTCCTTCACCAAAATTACCAGTTTAATCGAGTGAAATATTACTTGTAATATCCCCAATTCTACTGCTGGCATTACCACATTATATATACAGAACTCGTGGCCAAGCTCTTGGCAACGGCTTCCGTAGCTCAGTGGTCAGAGCACTGCACTAACATCGCAGGGTTTCGGGTTCAATTCCTAGCTGGAAGGCCTTGATGTTGCATTTTTCGCAACTGGTCCCGGTTTGGTCTTATAATGTATATATCTTACACTCGAAATTTTCCTTCACCTATATTACCTAAAAGATGAAATAGTTATATTTCCAATTTATTCCAGAGTCATCATCAGACCAGGTGCCTCGTAGCCGTCACTTGGTCTGATGATGACGGGAATAAAGTCGAAATATTGCCATTTCATTTTTTGTCTTGTATTTGATCCATATCTTAAGTTTTTCAAGATGTTTATTTTTGGATTGTGGTTTATTTTATATTTCTTTAAATTGTCGGCTGGCTTTTAATTTGACATGCAATGATACATGATGGATGTATGTACGCACGACACGTATGCACACGTTATGAATACGCACGACACGTATACGCACGTTATGAATACGCACGACACGTATACGTACGTTATGAATACGCACGACACGTATACGCACGTTATGAATACGCACGACACGTAAGCGCACGTTATGAATACGCACGACACGTATGCACACGTTATGAATGCGCACGACACGTATACGCATGTTATGAATACGCACGACACGTATGCGCACATTATGAATACGCACGACACGTAAGCGCACGTTATGAATGCGCACAACACGTATACGCACATTATGAATACGCACGACACGTATGCGCACGTTATGAATACGCACGACACGTATGCGGCCAAAAACGCACAAGTTGTAACATTTGTCAACAAGCTTGTTGCAAGTAGTGTTGCGACAGAACTGCAGCAATGCTGTTGCCAACAGGCTTGTTGTAAGTTGTCGTAACACAGCTGCAGCAATGCTGTTGCCAACAGGCTTGTTGTAAGTTGTCATAACACAGCCGCAGCAATGATGTTGCCAACAGGCTTGTTGTAAGTTGTCGTAACAGAGCCGTAGCAATGATGTTGCCAACAGGCTTGCTGCAAGTTGTCGTAACAGAGCCCCAGTTCAGCCTCAGAAAGTGCTTATGAATATTTTGAAAAAGAATGAAACTAACGTTGTGCATAGCCTGTGAACAGGCTCTTTCTGTGAGGGCGACACCACAGAGAGATCCTGTTCACAGGCTACGTTGTGCATAGCCTGCGTAGCCAGGCGTTACTGGATTGGGGGACTGGGGAGAGGGCTGAGATGTAACGCCTGCAGTGGAGCTCTTTGGTTTTGTCAAACACCCCCAAATGAAATATGATCTCGAGCAGCCAATGTCTGAAGCCTAAATTAACTGTTTGTATTAATTGTAATATTTCAAAATCCATGGCATTTAATTCAGTAACATTTCGCGTAAATTATTATTTCAATAATTCTCTTTGTATAAAAAACAATTATAGTACAAGGGAGTTAAAAGACTGAGAGTTGGTCGCAAATCTGTGGAAGGGATAAATTAATATTAACGGAATATGTCTGCAGTGTTCGACCGGGTGTCTGCTGACAAATATTTATAAAACTGTGGACTGGAAATGTATGAAATTAGGTGTGAATGGTAGAGTAATCCTGTTTCTATCAATGGCAACGAATATTCATGAAAAAACAGTAATGACAGCGAGTGTTTACCGAAATAAAACAGTTGTGAAAGGTATATAAATAGTAGTGATTATTTAACGGAAATGTCTGCGGCGTCCCACGGTATCTGCTCACAAATATTTTCAGAAATTTTATGACTGACAGACACATATGAAAGCAAAGCGTCTCACGGTGTTCGCTTTCAAAATCAAATTCAGGAACTTCCTATATATTATTAAGATATATTCCAAACTCTTGCATGGGGGTTTTAAATATAAAACTTACGGTTGAATGGTATGGGAGTCGAGGAGGCTGACACTCAGCATTTTCATTTGATCAAATCGCAAAAGCCTGCAAGTGCTGTTTAGATATTTCCTTTGATATAAATCGTTTCAGCTTTGTTTGAAAATTAGAATTGAAATTATTATTTTTACTTACTAAACCTTCTTGATTGACAGATTATGGGCGCTAAGCGAATCACATTCGGCGTAATCAATAATTAAAATCCCGTTCGTCAGCGAACGGGTTTCACAAAACCAAAGAGCTCCACTGCAGGCGTTACATCTCAGCCCTCTCCCCAGTCCAGTAACGCCTGGCTACGCAGGCTACGTTGTGCATAGAACAACGTTCAGCGCATCGAATACTGTTAACAGATAAAGTGTTTCAGCCGTTATTATGACAACAGTGACGTTTCAAAATGGCCGTAAATTTACATTTAATTTAATATATTTCAAAAACGAGTTCGATGACCCCCAAATTTTTTTGTATTAAAACATTTCTCAGAGACTAAGCTTCTATGCCTTTTACAATGTTCTTTTTTATATCAATAGCAGAATTTTTTTTAATGTGGCTCTTTTCGTCTCTTTTCGTGCTACGAAAACATACAAAGTTTCCGTGGCGGCCATCTTGGTACTCCAAATTCGTCATCTCCGGTGGCTTCATTTTTGGAGCCGGATGAGCAATCCACTAGTTTATATAGAGATCAGTGGCTAGCCTGCTTGCCATGTAATCGAAACATTGAAAAAAACATAGATAATGGAAGAGGGACTGGATAGGAAACTTAAAATGATCTTACGAAACCGGAAACGATGTTTGCACAACTTTCTATGGTAAGTATACACTTATAAGCAGCTAATGCACCTAACGGATGGTCCCGCATGGACAGGATCAACTATTGCTGAAATTAAACAATAGTGTAATATCACTTAAGTTCAGCAGTGTCTGATTTTAGCTATGTGGAACCACCCGTTAGGTGATTAGCCGCTTATAAGTGTATAATTATCATAGCAGGTTGTGCAAACGTCTTTTTCGGTTTCGTAAGTTTCCTATCCAGTCCCTCCCCCCCCCCCCCCCCCCCCACCCCCCCACCCCCCCCCTTCATTATCTAGGGAAAAAACATACAATATAAGTACTGATTGCATGAGCTGGGCTAGCCCGGTTAACTTGGCTCAATTTACAAAGAAGATTTAGTTTAGTTTAGTTTAGTTTAGTTAATTCAGACGAATTTAATTGTTTGGATTTTATTCGACGGAACTGCGACGTATAACTCGATTAAATTCAACACACGAATTAAATTCGTCTCGGCAATTACTGTAAATTTGTCTGAGTCAGACGGATAATGCGACGATATTTTGTGTGTTCGAGTTAATTCGGCGCCATGTTTTCAAGAAGTCGTTTTCAGGCTCCACGAGTCCAAGTAACAACAATTAATTCGACTGAAATTCGACGTTTAATTCGACGTCGCATTTATGTCGCATTACCGACGAAGTTAATTGGTCTATTGTGCGACGTTTAGCACAGGCCTTACCGAGCTGGCCCATGAGAGTTCATATTGGTCACTCTCCTTTCTAGTTTGTTTACCTGTACTAACATTCATTTCTTTTGTATATTCATTCTCTCTTGCAGCTTGATGATCAGAACGAAGAAGTGAATGATTTAAAGGCGCGACTCCACGAAGCAGAGAGCAGATGTTCTCAACTTGATGCCAAAGTTCGTATGCAAACCAACCTGGAAAGCATAAAGTGGGAAGAATTTCATAAATTAGCCAATACGATGAGCGAGTTCTCGCGCAGTATGAGCCCCACAAAACATAAAGATTTCGATTTCAATGAATGACAGAAAACTGTGAATACCAGTTATTTTTCCGAGCAAATATAACACTGTCCTTTAAGACAGATTAAAGTAGAAGTGAATCTTAACCAAAAGTAAAGAATTTGTTGAAAATTATCACCTCCGTCAGAGGTTAACATGTTTTGACCTCTGATCTCTATATAAACTGGATAAACTTCGTGCCAGTCGCCGCCATCTTACGTAGTGGAACATATGACGCATTGCGGCCTTAGAACTTGTTCCCAATCCCAAAGTTGACTGGCATAAGCAATCTTGACGTCAGCACGGTCAGATTATCCGGTGGGAGGAATATTAAGTACTCTGTGCCGGGGAGTCGGGAAAGCCGTAAAGCAAACAACAGATGCCGGTTCGTTTAGTTCTCACCACTGACCTCTATATATAATTATACAATACCCTGGTTGCTATGCGTGTTTTCATTGGTTGTTGGCCATGATCTATTAGAGGACAGACACATGGTCACGTCAGATCACGTCAGCTGACCTGCTTTTTTCCTTCTTCATGCCCCAAAATCCGGCAAGAGTTTCGACAAAGACCTTTTAAATTTTTATTGTATAAAACAAATAGATTCCATTTTTTTGTTGTCTGTTCAGTTATAGATGCACAGAAGACGTCACAACGTGGTAAGAACATCAGTGACCCACTCGACTGCGTCTCGTGGGCCAGTTTTTTGTTCTTACCACGTTGTGACGTCATCTGTGCATCTATAACTGAACAGACAACGGCAAAATGGAATCTATTTGTTAACTGGACTGCGTGCTCCTGTGCAACCTCGTACATGTACCCAGGGCCTTCTCACAAAAATGCCAAATCGTGACACCCAAAAAAAAAGAAGAAAAAATCCCACTACCACAGTAGCCCGGGTAATTAGAAGTGCAGTCGTATAAAATGGCTCTCGCATGCATGCAGCTGTAGAACAAAAGTCACATCACGTTTGTTCAATTTTTCGTAGTCGCTCTAGAATGATCTTCTGCTGAGTGATCTCTCTGAATAATGCTTTAAATACCTTGTGAACTGTTTTAAATTGTGACATGTAGCCAGGATACGGTTCTTTTACTCTATGACTTTATTAACTCATTCCTGTCCGAGGGCTTCCCCAGAGGTGAATAAAATCGTCTGGTGTTAGCCAGAATAAAATACCAAAGACCAATTCGGACTGGAAAGAGTTAAAAAAGACCTTTGAATTTAATAAAGACCTTTGGCTTTGAGTTACTTGTAATTAAAAATGTTTGTCACTATATTTTTGTCCTCGATTATGCAAAGCCATTCTGATGTTAGACAGATTGGCATCAACCCAAATTAATTCACCGTCGCGTGAACACATTCTTTCAGCTGGCTTTGCATGATGATCGATGACAAAAATATCGTGACAAACATTTTTAATTACTGCAAGCTACTCAGCAAGAGATCATTCTAGAGCGACTACGAAAAATTGAACAAACGTGATGTGACTTTCCTTCTACAGCTCCGAGTCAAATTATCACGACTGCACTCCTAATCCTATTTTTAAAAATTCTGCACAGTATGTAAGTCAGATTAGTATAGTAATTAATTGATGAAAGCATTTGTCGATATAGAAACGATTTGCTTAAATGCGTTTTGATACTGCAACAAGCACGAAAGTTATATGCTGGTAAACAAGTATATGCATGCATTGTTATTTTCATGGAGTAAATTTAACTCCCCAAACAGGAGTTAATAAAAAAGGTTCAAAACTATCAGATTTTGTGAGTAAAAAGTACTCCACTGTCGGAGTTAAAATAACCCCCGAATTTTGGGGTTAAAATAACCCATATTAGGGAGTAAAAATTACTCCTATTTCACGAAAATAGCTTTCAAGCAATCGAGGAGTGAAACCTATAGGTGAAAATCGACAATGAAATTGACAATAGTTTCTTTCAAATGTCAGAATCGATAAATTTTCCCAGTCTACCTAACTCAACTCAAAGAACGAAAACTCAAAAGGACTGAATTACATGTATTTAACAGATCTACTAACAAATTAATACCCAGATTGACAAAGGACATAACTACACTACACTAAACTACACTACACTACACCACACTACGCTACGCTACGCTACGCTACGCTACACTACGCTACACTACGCTACACTACACTACACTACACTACACTACACTACACTACACTACACTACACTACACTACACTACACTACACTACACTACACTACACTACACTACACTACACTACACTACACTACACTGCACACTGCACTGCACTGCACTGCACTGCACTGCACTGCACTGCACTGCACTGCACTGCACTGCACTGCACTGCACTGCACTGCACTGCACTGCACTGCACTGCACTACACTACACTACACTACACTACACTACACTACACTATACACGTAAAGGATTTTTAAATCGATTAAAAGAAAAGCCATATATTTTCTTGCCAAATTTGTCTGCCATTCTTTATACTTTATAAAGTCAAAATATGGAGAAAAATTTTGTTGTCTTAAACTAGGAGGAGTTAAAATAACTTCTAAAAATATACTCCTCCGAAAGAGTTAATTTAACTCCGGAAATGGGCTGACTCGTGTCACGAAATTCTTTCCTTGGCCACAAAAAAAGATTTTAATCAACGTTAGGATTCGTTTTCATCTAAACTAAATCGATTCTTCTTTGTACATTTAGTTTATACGAGTTTCAAAACCACAGTACGATCCTAATCAATCGCGTCACTAAAACACTACCTTTATAAGCTTATGTAGACGTGATGTTTTTCATTGGCATTGCATGCACTTTTTATTATTAAATACTCATGGGCTTTGGCGAAATTTTTTTGCTGTATTTCCAAATTTTCGACTGAAACGTTGTCTGTTTAATACTTCTTTCTAGAATCCGATTCTACTGAATTGTTTTTATCTCGGACCCTGTTATAAATGTAATTTTGAGCTGTTGACTTTTAATTCTGCCTTTGCAAAACATGTGTGCATAGGGAAGCCAGTTAAAAATAATCCCTTTTGAAACCTCCTAAAAACATATTTTGTACAACCAGAATTTAATAATGAAATCTAAGTTTTGCTTTGATATGTTAAATCAGTTTAGTCATCATTTATCCATAAATTATAGAATTATCTTGAGGATTATCATTTGTTTTTATATCTGTTTGTTTTTATATTGGCTGTATATCAGGTGTGCTTATTTTAATCAGGGTGGGTGGGTGGGTGGGGGGTGTTTCAAAAAAGCATTAAACAAAAGCGGGTGAGGGGTTGTTGCATTCATGTATTTCTATAGTATTTGAGATGATTCTCATCAACAAAAGTGACATGAAGTAACGAATATAGAAAATTCATTTCGCTATGCCGAGTTACTTGGGTAAAAGTGTTTATATGAGGAAATGTTTATCCCGCCTCGACGAGATCCTGGCTGCCAGTGCCGAGTTCTACCCGTCTGTCTCATATAAACACTGCGGTGGGAAAAACAGTGCAACCGGGAACTCACCATGTGCCGAGTATTAAATAACTTGACTGGCCGGGTAATTTTATAACTCACCTCCATATACAGGTCCTTAGTTCCTCAAATTATTTTCAACACTGAAAAATCGTTTCAGTTTTATGGAAAACTGTAGCTACCCACATATAAACTAAAGCGACGAAACTGTATTCAGTCGCCCAAACAAAATATACTACCAACAAAGTTTACCATCTCCTGCGTGGCCTTTCTGGCAATCATTGACAAAATTTCAAGTAAAATTTTAAAACTAGCAGCACCTGCTATCTCCAGTTCATTAACTTATATCCTTAATCAGGCTATTACACTATGCACTTTTCCTGATGAGTGGAAAATGGCAAGAGTATCACCTCTTTATAAAAATGGCCAAAAAAAATTGCCTGGTAACTACAGGCCAATTTCTGTTTTGCCAGCTGTTAGCAAAGTCATGGAAAGAATTTTATATGACCAACTATATATGATTATTTGACAAAATTTCAGTGATTGTCAATTTGGCTTTCGCAAATTTCACTCAACTGCTACAGCATTATTAGACTGTACTAATAGTTGGTATATGAATATTGACAAAAAATTATTTAACTTAGTAGTACTAATTGACTTAAAAAAGGCATTTGATACTGTCGACCACCAGATTTTGCTAATAAAACTCGAACTTTATGGTGTAAAAGGAGATGTTAATCTCTACTAAAATCGTACTTGATGAATCGCACTCAGAAATGCCAAGTAAATGGAACTATTTCATCGGAGCGGTTGATTAAGTATGGTGTGCCACAAGGCTCTATTTTAGGGCCATTATTATTTTTGTTATATATTAATGACTTGCCTCAGTGTTTAAACAAAACCAAACGTCGATTGTTTGCTGATGATACAAACCTAACAGCTGCTGGAGAATCTATAAATGATGTTGAAGCTGCAATGAATTCTGATTTAGAAAACCTTAGGAAATGGTTAATTGGCAATAAACTAAGTTTAAATGTAGCCAAAACTGATTAATTGGATCTAAACCAATGATAAAAAGTATTTCAAATAAACAGCCAAACGTTATCATAGAAAACAAACCAATTAAACAAGTTTATGATTGCAAAACTCTTGGAGCGACTGTTGACCAGTATTTATCTTGGAAGAATAATACTGAAAACATTTGCAAGAAAATAGCATCAGGAATATCAGCTCTTCGTCGAATAAAATAATTTGTTGAGAAAGATACGCTTGTTTCTGTATATAATTCTATTGTTCGCCCATACTTTACTTATTGCTGTGAAGTATGGGATGTGTTTGGTGAAACACAATCAAAACGCCCCCGAAAGCTCCAAAACAGAGCTGCTCGAATCATAATGAATATGAGCAATGATGTAGATCATCTGGTTGCTTTAGATGCTTTAGACTGGAAGCCACTTAAAACGGAAAGAATAAAGGCTAAGTCAAAACTGATGTTTAAATTGTTGAATAAAATGGGTCCTAAATCACTTACTGATTTATTTACTTTCAAAAGTGAAATGACAAATTATGAACTTCGAGATATTGAAAGTACTCTTTGCTTACCACAACCGCGTACTAATAGCATGAAAAAAAGTTTCATGTTTGACGGGGCACACATTTGGAACTCTTTACCAAACGAAATTAGGGAGAGCAACTCCCTCGTGTCCTTTGAAACTAAAATCGTTACTCACATTTTTCAATAATATTGTATGAAAAGATTTCTAAATAGATATGTTTCACTATACTTTTTTTTTCTATAGTTTATATTCTTATAACTTTCTTACTATATGTTACTATATACTATATATTTGTAATCTTGTTATTGTACACGCCCCTTGTGGAAATCAGCCGATGTTGACAATGGATAGCGTGTTTAAATAAAGTTTTCTATCTATCTATCTATCTATAATAATTATTTTTATTCCGTCCTCTTTAAAAGGTGTTTAGTGTCTGAAGCGACTGCCTGAATTAGTTTACTTGAAAGCTAAATATTTCGCTTACTATAGCTCAGAGCTTTACAAAATTTATGAAGAATGGTATTATGAATATGTTCTTGCTGGTCGTGTAAATAAATCTGTGCAAAAAGCTTCTGAAAAAAGCTATAGCTACAAGCGTTGGGAAAATATATCCAGAGCGGCCAAGGTCAAGGGCGCGCTTCCAGATTCGAGAAGGTGAGCAGACGTTAGTGGGGGGCGAGGATACAGCAGGCCAACAAAGAACGTCTGGAAGGAGGCCAACCCTACGCAATATCGTGACACCAAAAATTTTTAATTTTTTTAAAAAGGGGGGAAAACACTACCACAGTAGCCCGGGTGTGCAATCGTATAAAATGGCTCGCACGCATGCAGTTGTAGAACGAAAGTCACATCACATTAGTTTAATTTTTCGTATAGTCGCTCTAGAATGATCTCCTGCTGAGTGATCTCTCCGAATAATGCTTTAAATACCTTGAACTTTTTAAAATTGTAACATGTATCTTTTACCCTATGATTTTATTAACTCATTCCTGTCCGAGGGCTTCCCCAGAGGTGAATAAGATCGTCTGGCGTTAGCCATAATAAAATACCAAAGACCAATTTGGACTGGAAAGAGTTAAAAAAGACCTTTTGAATTGAATAAAGACCTTTGAGCTACTTGTTATTAAAAAGGTTTATCACTATATTTTTTCCTAAAGTCATTCTGATTTTAGACAGATTGGCATCAACCCAAATTAATTCACCGTCGCGTGATCACATTCTTTCAGATGGCTTTGCATGAATGATCGAGGACAAAAATATCGTGACAAACATTTTTAATTACTGCAAGCTACTCAGCAAGAGATCATTCTAGAGCGACTACGAAAAATTGAACAAACGTGATGTGACTTTCCTTCTACAGCTGCGAGTCAAATTATCACGACTGCACTCCTAATCCTATTTTTAAAAATTCTACACAGTATGTAAGTCAGATTAGTATAGTAATTAATTGATGAAAGCATTTGTCGATATAGAAACGATTTGCTTAAATGCGTTATGATTCTGCAACAAGCACGAAAGTTGTATGTTGATAAACAATATGCATACATTGTTATTTTCATGGAGTAATTTTAACTCCCCAAACAGGAGTTAATAAAAAAGGTTCAAAACTATCCGTTTCGGGGAGTAAAAAGTACTCCACTGTCGGAGTTAAAATAACCCCCGAATTTTGGGGTTAAAATAACCCATATTAGGGAGTAAAAATTACTCCTATTTCACGAAAATAGCTTTCAAGCAATCGAGGAGTGAAACCTATAGGTGAAAATCGACAATGAAATTGACAATAGTTTCTTTCAAATGTCAGAATCGATAAATTTTCCCAGTCTACCTAACTCAACTCAAAGAACGAAAACTCAAAAGGAATTACATGTATTTAACAGATCTACTAACAAATTAATACCCAGATTGACAAAGGACATAACTACACTACACTAAACTACACTACACTACACTACACCACACTACGCCACGCTACGCCACGCTACGCCACGCTACACTACACTACACTACACTGCACTGCACTGCACTGCACTGCACTGCACTGCACTGCACACTGCACTGCACTGCACTGCCTGCACTGCACTGCACTGCACTGCACTGCACTGCACTGCACTGCACTGCACTGCACTGCACTGCACTGCACTGCACTGCACTGCACTGCACTGCACTGCACTGCACTGCACTGCACTGCACTGCACTGCACTGCACTGCACTGCACTGCACTGCACTGCACTACACTACACTACACTACACTACACTACACTATACACGTAAAGGATTTTTAAATCGATTAAAAGAAAAGCCATATATTTTCTTGCCAAATTTGTCTGCCATTCTTTATACTTTATAAAGTCAAAATATGGAGAAAAATGTTGTTGTCTTAAACTAGGAGGAGTTAAAATAACTTCTAAAAATATACTCCTCCGAAAGAGTTAATTTAACTCCGGAAATGGGCTGACTCGTGTCACGAAATTCTTTCCTTGGCCACAAAAAAATATTTTAAATCAACGTTAGGATTCGTTTTCATCTAAACTAAATCGATTCTTCTTTGTACATTTAGTTTATACGAGTTTCAAAACCACAGTACGATCCTAATCAATCGCGTCACTAAAACACTACCTTTATAAGTTTATGTAGACGTGATGTTTTTCATTGGCATTGCATGCACTTTTTATTATTAAATACTCATGGGCTTTGGCGAAATTTTTTTGCTGTATTTCCAAATTTTCGACTGAAACGTTGTCTGTTTAATACTTCTTTCTAGAATCCGATTCTACTGAATTGTTTTTATCTCGGACCCTGTTATAAATGTAATTTTGAGCTGTTGACTTTTAATTCTGCCTTTGCAAAACATGTGTGCATAGGGAAGCCAGTTAAAAATAATCCCTTTTGAAACCTCCTAAAAACATATTTTGTACAACCAGAATTTAATAATGAAATCTAAGTTTTGCTTTGATATGTTAAATCAGTTTAGTCATCATTTATCCATAAATTATAGAATTATCTTGAGGATTATCATTTGTTTTTATATCTGTTTGTTTTTATATTGGCTGTATATCAGGTGTGCTTATTTTAATCAGGGTGGGTGGGTGGGGGGGTGTTTCAAAAAAGCATTTAATAAAAGCGGGTGAGGGGTTGTTGCATTCATGTATAGTATTTGAGATGATTCTCATCAACAAAAGTGACATGAAGTAACGAATATAGAAAATTCATTTCGCTATGCCGAGTTACTTGGGTAAAAGTGTTTATATGAGGAAATGTTTATCCCGCCTCGACGAGATCCTGGCTGCCAGTGCCGAATTCTAACCGTCTGTCTCATGTAAACACTGCGGTGGGAAAAAACAGTGCAACCGGGAACTCACCATGTGCCGAGTATTAAATAACTTGACTGGCCGGGTAATTTTATAACTCACCTCCATATACAGGTCCTTAGTTCCTCAAATTATTTTCAACACTGAAAAATCGTTTCAGTTTTATGGAAAACTGTAGCTACCCACATATAAACTAAAGCGACGAAACTGTATTCAGTCGCCCAAACAAAATAATACTACCAACAAAGTTTACCATCTCCTGCGTGGCCTTTCTGGCAATCATTGACAAAATTTCAAGTAAAATTTTAAAACTAGCAGCACCTGCTATCTCCAGTTCATTAACTTATATCCTTAATCAGGCTATTACACTATGCACTTTTCCTGATGAGTGGAAAATGGCAAGAGTATCACCTCTTTATAAAAATGGCCAAAAAAAATTGCCTGGTAACTACAGGCCAATTTCTGTTTTGCCAGCTGTTAGCAAAGTCATGGAAAGAATTTTATATGACCAACTATATATGATTATTTGACAAAATTTCAGTGATTGTCAATTTGGCTTTCGCAAATTTCACTCAACTGCTACAGCATTATTAGACTGTACTAATAGTTGGTATATGAATATTGACAAAAAATTATTTAACTTAGTAGTACTAATTGACTTAAAAAAGGCATTTGATACTGTCGACCACCAGATTTTGCTAATAAAACTCGAACTTTATGGTGTAAAAGGAGATGTTAATCTCTACTAAAATCGTACTTGATGAATCGCACTCAGAAATGCCAAGTAAATGGAACTATTTCATCGGAGCGGTTGATTAAGTATGGTGTGCCACAAGGCTCTATTTTAGGGCCATTATTATTTTTGTTATATATTAATGACTTGCCTCAGTGTTTAAACAAAACCAAACGTCGATTGTTTGCTGATGATACAAACCTAACAGTTGCTGGAGAATCTATAAATGATGTTGAAGCTGCAATGAATTCTGATTTAGAAAACCTTAGGAAATGGTTAATTGGCAATAAACTAAGTTTAAATGTAGCCAAAACTGAATTTATGTTAATTGGATCTAAACCAATGATAAAAAGTATTTCAAATAAACAGCCAAACGTTATCATAGAAAACAAACCAATTAAACAAGTTTATGATTGCAAAACTCTTGGAGCGACTGTTGACCAGTATTTATCTTGGAAGAATAATACTGAAAACATTTGCAAGAAAATAGCATCAGGAATATCAGCTCTTCGTCGAATAAAATAATTTGTTGAGAAAGATACGCTTGTTTCTGTACATAATTCTATTGTTCGCCCATACTTTACTTATTGCTGTGAAGTATGGGATGTGTTTGGTGAAACACAATCAAAACGCCCCCGAAAGCTCCAAAACAGAGCTGCTCGAATCATAATGAATATGAGCAATGATGTAGATCATCTGGTTGCTTTAGATGCTTTAGACTGGAAGCCACTTAAAACGGAAAGAATAAAGGCTAAGTCAAAACTGATGTTTAAATTGTTGAATAAAATGGGTCCTAAATCACTTACTGATTTATTTACTTTCAAAAGTGAAATGACAAATTATGAACTTCGAGATATTGAAAGTACTCTTTGCTTACCACAACCGCGTACTAATAGCATGAAAAAAAGTTTCATGTTTGACGGGGCACACATTTGGAACTCTTTACCAAACGAAATTAGGGAGAGCAACTCCCTCGTGTCCTTTGAAACTAAAATCGTTACTCACATTTTTCAATAATATTGTATGAAAAGATTTCTAAATAGATATGTTTCACTATACTTTTTTTTTCTATAGTTTATATTCTTATAACTTTCTTACTATATGTTACTATATACTATATATTTGTAATCTTGTTATTGTACACGCCCCTTGTGGAAATCAGCCGATGTTGACAATGGATAGCGTGTTTAAATAAAGTTTTCTATCTATCTATCTATAATAATTATTTTTATTCCGTCCTCTTTAAAAGGTGTTTAGTGTCTGAAGCGACTGCCTGAATTAGTTTACTTGAAAGCTAAATATTTCGCTTACTATAGCTCAGAGCTTTACAAAATTTATGAAGAATGGTATTATGAATATGTTCTTGCTGGTCGTGTAAATAAATCTGTGCAAAAAGCTTCTGAAAAAAGCTATAGCTACAAGCGTTGGGAAAATATATCCAGAGCGGCCAAGGTCAAGGGCGCGCTTCCAGATTCGAGAAGGTGAGCAGACGTTAGTGGGGGGCGAGGATACAGCAGGCCAACAAAGAACGTCTGGAAGGAGGCCAACCCTACGCAATATCGTGACACCAAAAAAATTTTTAATTTTTTTAAAAAGGGGGGAAAACACTACCACAGTAGCCCGGGTGTGCAATCGTATAAAATGGCTCGCACGCATGCAGTTGTAGAACGAAAGTCACATCACATTAGTTTAATTTTTCGTATAGTCGCTCTAGAATGATCTCCTGCTGAGTGATCTCTCCGAATAATGCTTTAAATACCTTGAACTTTTTAAAATTGTAACATGTATCTTTTACCCTATGATTTTATTAACTCATTCCTGTCCGAGGGCTTCCCCAGAGGTGAATAAGATCGTCTGGCGTTAGCCATAATAAAATACCAAAGACCAATTTGGACTGGAAAGAGTTAAAAAAGACCTTTTGAATTGAATAAAGACCTTTGAGCTACTTGTTATTAAAAAGGTTTATCACTATATTTTTTCCTAAAGTCATTCTGATTTTAGACAGATTGGCATCAACCCAAATTAATTCACCGTCGCGTGATCACATTCTTTCAGATGGCTTTGCATGAATGATCGAGGACAAAAATATCGTGACAAACATTTTTAATTACTGCAAGCTACTCAGCAAGAGATCATTCTAGAGCGACTACGAAAAATTGAACAAACGTGATGTGACTTTCCTTCTACAGCTGCGAGTCAAATTATCACGACTGCACTCCTAATCCTATTTTTAAAAATTCTACACAGTATGTAAGTCAGATTAGTATAGTAATTAATTGATGAAAGCATTTGTCGATATAGAAACGATTTGCTTAAATGCGTTATGATTCTGCAACAAGCACGAAAGTTGTATGTTGATAAACAATATGCATACATTGTTATTTTCATGGAGTAATTTTAACTCCCCAAACAGGAGTTAATAAAAAAGGTTCAAAACTATCCGTTTCGGGGAGTAAAAAGTACTCCACTGTCGGAGTTAAAATAACCCCCGAATTTTGGGGTTAAAATAACCCATATTAGGGAGTAAAAATTACTCCTATTTCACGAAAATAGCTTTCAAGCAATCGAGGAGTGAAACCTATAGGTGAAAATCGACAATGAAATTGACAATAGTTTCTTTCAAATGTCAGAATCGATAAATTTTCCCAGTCTACCTAACTCAACTCAAAGAACGAAAACTCAAAAGGAATTACATGTATTTAACAGATCTACTAACAAATTAATACCCAGATTGACAAAGGACATAACTACACTACACTAAACTACACTACACTACACTACACCACACTACGCCACGCTACGCCACGCTACGCCACGCTACACTACACTACACTACACTGCACTGCACTGCACTGCACTGCACTGCACTGCACTGCACTGCACTGCACTGCACTGCACTGCACTGCACTGCACTGCACTGCACTGCACTGCACTGCACTGCACTGCACTGCACTGCACTGCACTGCACTGCACTGCACTGCACTGCACTGCACTGCACTGCACTGCACTGCACTGCACTGCACTGCACTGCACTGCACTGCACTGCACTGCACTGCACTGCACTGCACTGCACTGCACTACACTACACTACACTACACTACACTACACTACACTATACACGTAAAGGATTTTTAAATCGATTAAAAGAAAAGCCATATATTTTCTTGCCAAATTTGTCTGCCATTCTTTATACTTTATAAAGTCAAAATATGGAGAAAAATGTTGTTGTCTTAAACTAGGAGGAGTTAAAATAACTTCTAAAAATATACTCCTCCGAAAGAGTTAATTTAACTCCGGAAATGGGCTGACTCGTGTCACGAAATTCTTTCCTTGGCCACAAAAAAATATTTTAATCAACGTTAGGATTCGTTTTCATCTAAACTAAATCGATTCTTCTTTGTACATTTAGTTTATACGAGTTTCAAAACCACAGTACGATCCTAATCAATCGCGTCACTAAAACACTACCTTTATAAGTTTATGTAGACGTGATGTTTTTCATTGGCATTGCATGCACTTTTTATTATTAAATACTCATGGGCTTTGGCGAAATTTTTTTGCTGTATTTCCAAATTTTCGACTGAAACGTTGTCTGTTTAATACTTCTTTCTAGAATCCGATTCTACTGAATTGTTTTTATCTCGGACCCTGTTATAAATGTAATTTTGAGCTGTTGACTTTTAATTCTGCCTTTGCAAAACATGTGTGCATAGGGAAGCCAGTTAAAAATAATCCCTTTTGAAACCTCCTAAAAACATATTTTGTACAACCAGAATTTAATAATGAAATCTAAGTTTTGCTTTGATATGTTAAATCAGTTTAGTCATCATTTATCCATAAATTATAGAATTATCTTGAGGATTATCATTTGTTTTTATATCTGTTTGTTTTTATATTGGCTGTATATCAGGTGTGCTTATTTTAATCAGGGTGGGTGGGTGGGGGGTGTTTCAAAAAAGCATTTAATAAAAGCGGGTGAGGGGTTGTTGCATTCATGTATAGTATTTGAGATGATTCTCATCAACAAAAGTGACATGAAGTAACGAATATAGAAAATTCATTTCGCTATGCCGAGTTACTTGGGTAAAAGTGTTTATATGAGGAAATGTTTATCCCGCCTCGACGAGATCCTGGCTGCCAGTGCCGAATTCTAACCGTCTGTCTCATGTAAACACTGCGGTGGGAAAAACAGTGCAACCGGGAACTCACCATGTGCCGAGTATTAAATAACTTGACTGGCCGGGTAATTTTATAACTCACCTCCATATACAGGTCCTTAGTTCCTCAAATTATTTTCAACACTGAAAAATCGTTTCAGTTTTATGGAAAACTGTAGCTACCCACATATAAACTAAAGCGACGAAACTGTATTCAGTCGCCCAAACAAAATAATACTACCAACAAAGTTTACCATCTCCTGCGTGGCCTTTCTGGCAATCATTGACAAAATTTCAAGTAAAATTTTAAAACTAGCAGCACCTGCTATCTCCAGTTCATTAACTTATATCCTTAATCAGGCTATTACACTATGCACTTTTCCTGATGAGTGGAAAATGGCAAGAGTATCACCTCTTTATAAAAATGGCCAAAAAAAATTGCCTGGTAACTACAGGCCAATTTCTGTTTTGCCAGCTGTTAGCAAAGTCATGGAAAGAATTTTATATGACCAACTATATATGATTATTTGACAAAATTTCAGTGATTGTCAATTTGGCTTTCGCAAATTTCACTCAACTGCTACAGCATTATTAGACTGTACTAATAGTTGGTATATGAATATTGACAAAAAATTATTTAACTTAGTAGTACTAATTGACTTAAAAAAGGCATTTGATACTGTCGACCACCAGATTTTGCTAATAAAACTCGAACTTTATGGTGTAAAAGGAGATGTTAATCTCTACTAAAATCGTACTTGATGAATCGCACTCAGAAATGCCAAGTAAATGGAACTATTTCATCGGAGCGGTTGATTAAGTATGGTGTGCCACAAGGCTCTATTTTAGGGCCATTATTATTTTTGTTATATATTAATGACTTGCCTCAGTGTTTAAACAAAACCAAACGTCGATTGTTTGCTGATGATACAAACCTAACAGTTGCTGGAGAATCTATAAATGATGTTGAAGCTGCAATGAATTCTGATTTAGAAAACCTTAGGAAATGGTTAATTGGCAATAAACTAAGTTTAAATGTAGCCAAAACTGAATTTATGTTAATTGGATCTAAACCAATGATAAAAAGTATTTCAAATAAACAGCCAAACGTTATCATAGAAAACAAACCAATTAAACAAGTTTATGATTGCAAAACTCTTGGAGCGACTGTTGACCAGTATTTATCTTGGAAGAATAATACTGAAAACATTTGCAAGAAAATAGCATCAGGAATATCAGCTCTTCGTCGAATAAAATAATTTGTTGAGAAAGATACGCTTGTTTCTGTACATAATTCTATTGTTCGCCCATACTTTACTTATTGCTGTGAAGTATGGGATGTGTTTGGTGAAACACAATCAAAACGCCCCCGAAAGCTCCAAAACAGAGCTGCTCGAATCATAATGAATATGAGCAATGATGTAGATCATCTGGTTGCTTTAGATGCTTTAGACTGGAAGCCACTTAAAACGGAAAGAATAAAGGCTAAGTCAAAACTGATGTTTAAATTGTTGAATAAAATGGGTCCTAAATCACTTACTGATTTATTTACTTTCAAAAGTGAAATGACAAATTATGAACTTCGAGATATTGAAAGTACTCTTTGCTTACCACAACCGCGTACTAATAGCATGAAAAAAGTTTCATGTTTGACGGGGCACACATTTGGAACTCTTTACCAAACGAAATTAGGGAGAGCAACTCCCTCGTGTCCTTTGAAACTAAAATCGTTACTCACATTTTTCAATAATATTGTATGAAAAGATTTCTAAATAGATATGTTTCACTATACTTTTTTTTTCTATAGTTTTAAGTACTTATTAACCGAGCGCGAGGTCCGTACGGGAAAATATTTTGCTTTCGATCTTTTGAGTACAGACCTCGCCCTTCGGGCTCGGTCTGTACTCAAAAGATCTCAAGCAAAATATTTTCCCGTACGGACCGAGCTTGTGAGGTTAATAAGGAATTTATTATATGTCTCCACAACAACGGGAAATAATTTAGAGAAAACATTATCGTCTACAGTACGTCTTCCTGCACGTCAGCGCAAGCGGAGGCTGAGCGGTCTCATAGTCGCGATTCGATATAATTGACAACAAAACAACCAAAAGGGAAAACATTTTGAAAAGAATATGATTTTTAAGAATATTATTTTTTTTATTTTTTTTTATAATTTTTAAGAATATAATTTTTTTTTTTATTTATTTATTTTTTTTTTATTTTTTTTTTTTTTATTTTTAATTTTTATAATTTTTAATTTTTTTTGTATGTTCTTTTTGTGCGGGTCCGTACACCGAGTCCGTACGGTAAAGTACGGACTCGCACGTTAGCCAATCAGCGTTCAATACGCCAGTTCGGACTCGCAAGACATATAATAAATATTCTTATAACTTTCTTACTATATGTTACTATATACTATATATTTGTAATCTTGTTATTGTACACGCCCCTTGTGGAAATCAGCCGATGTTGACAATGGATAGCGTGTTTAAATAAAGTTTTCTATCTATCTATCTATAATAATTATTTTTATTCCGTCCTCTTTAAAAGGTGTTTAGTGTCTGAAGCGACTGCCTGAATTAGTTTACTTGAAAGCTAAATATTTCGCTTACTATAGCTCAGAGCTTTACAAAATTTATGAAGAATGGTATTATGAATATGTTCTTGCTGGTCGTGTAAATAAATCTGCAAAAAGCTTCTGAAAAAAGCTATAGCTACAAGCGTTGGGAAAATATATCCAGAGCGGCCAAGGTCAAGGGCGCGCTTCCAGATTCGAGAAGGTGAGCAGACGTTAGTGGGGGGCGAGGATACAGCAGGCCAACAAAGAACGTCTGGAAGGAGGCCAACCCTACGCAATATCGTGACACCAAAAAAATTTTAAATTTTTTTAAAAAGGGGGGAAAACACTATCACAGTAGCCCGGGTGTGCAATCGTATAAAATGGCTCGCACGCATGCAGTTGTAGAACGAAAGTCACATCACATTAGTTTAATTTTTCGTATAGTCGCTCTAGAATGATCTCCTGCTGAGTGATCTCTCCGAATAATGCTTTAAATACCTTGAACTTTTTAAAATTGTAACATGTATCTTTTACCCTATGATTTTATTAACTCATTCCTGTCCGAGGGCTTCCCCAGAGGTGAATAAGATCGTCTGGCGTTAGCCATAATAAAATACCAAAGACCAATTTGGACTGGAAAGAGTTAAAAAAGACCTTTTGAATTGAATAAAGACCTTTGAGCTACTTGTTATTAAAAAGGTTTATCACTATATTTTTTCCTAAAGTCATTCTGATTTTAGACAGATTGGCATCAACCCAAATTAATTCACCGTCGCGTGATCACATTCTTTCAGATGGCTTTGCATGAATGATCGAGGACAAAAATATCGTGACAAACATTTTTAATTACTGCAAGCTACTCAGCAAGAGATCATTCTAGAGCGACTACGAAAAATTGAACAAACGTGATGTGACTTTCCTTCTACAGCTCCGAGTCAAATTATCACGACTGCACTCCTAATCCTATTTTTAAAAATTCTACACAGTATGTAAGTCAGATTAGTATAGTAATTAATCGATGAAAGCATTTGTCGATATAGAAACGATTTGCTTAAATGCGTTATAATTCTGCAACAAGCACGAAAGTTGTATGTTGATAAACAATATGCATACATTGTTATTTTCATGGAGTAATTTTAACTCCCCAAACAGGAGTTAATAAAAAAGGTTCAAAACTATCCGTTTGGGGGAGTAAAAAGTACTCCACTGTCGGAGTTAAAATAACCCCCGAATTTTGCGGTTAAAATAACCCATATTAGGGAGTAAAAATTACTCCTATTTCACAAGTAAAAACTCGGCCCAAAAAGCTTCAACATAAGATAGCTTTTAAGCAATTGAGGAGTGAAACCTATTATCGATAAACTGATCAACAATGAAATTGACAACTGTTTCTTTTAAATGTCAGCATCGATCAATTTTCCAAGTCTACCTAACCCAACTCAAACAAGATTTTCTCAAAGGCAATTTAATAGAATCTACTAACAAATTAACAAATTAACAAAGACAGATTAACAAAGGACATAACTACACTACACTACACTACACTACACTACACTACACTACACTACACTACACTACACTACACTACACTACACTACACTACACTACACTACACTACACTACACTACACTACACTACACTACACTACACTACACTACATACACTACACTACACTACACTACACTACACTACACTACACTACACTACACTACACTACACTACACTACACTACACTACACTACACTACACTACACTACACTACACTACACTACACTACACTACACTACACTACACTACACTACACTACACTACACTACACTACACTACACTACACTACACGTAAAGGATTTTTAAATCGGTTAAAAGAAAATCCATATATTTTCTTGCCAAATTTGTCTGCCATTCTTTATACTCTATACTCTATAAAGAACAGTGTTTTTCTGGTCCAATCTCTCGTAAGCGACCAACTTCAGCCATTTCAGTGGGTGGTCGCATACGAGAACGAATTCTCGTAAGCGACCAGTTCTAGTTGCGACCACTTTTTACAGTTCCCGAGGGTGGTCGCTTAAGAGAGCTTCAACTGTATATGAAAAAATTATCAGATTTGAATTTGTTATAACTGAGTCAAAATGCGCCAGCATGCCCGTATAGCCAGTTTAGGAGCCACTGTGTAACAACGTAATTTTGGGCTTTAACTTTGTAGACTCTAGATTGAGCGCCACGAAATTTATTGGTTTCTAGTCTCTTTCTGGGAGTAACTCCTCTGAATGGGAGTTAAAATTACTCCCTAAAATAATTTACCCCGAGGGAGTTATTATAACTCCGAAAATAGAGTTAGAATATCCAAAAAAAAAATTTACTTCCCTAAAAATGGAGTAAAGGGGAGGAGTTAAAATTACTCCTTGAAAATAACATTGTGATCACCGCCATGACGTCAAGTGCAAGTAATCCACATTGTTGTTCAGTAAGCAGACGAGACTATAAAAAGAGTTGGTAAGTTTTAGTTTTCACTTGTGAAGAAGATCTGAAGATATACTGAGGAAAGACATTGCAGAAATACATTGCTGGTAAGTTTGATATTCATATCTGAGTCGTTCGTATCGTAGTCATTGCCTATGTTCGTATATAGCCTACATGTACGGAAATCTTATTTCATCATACCACTGATGATTTATCATGCGGTATGTCTAGGGCTGATAAGCCCCTCTCCAAGCTGTTCATTTTACTGCTAAGACCTATAGGTGTTGATTTTATGGAGGGAGGAAAACCGGAGAACCCGGCGGAAAAAACCCGAAGCACAGGAGTGACCAACCAAACTCTACTCACATCAGTTCCAAGCTCAAGAACGGGGTTATTCCCAGACGGTCAGCCATCCAAGTACTAACCCCGTCTAACCAGGCTTAACTTTTTGGTGAGAGGCAACGCCGTAAATGGAAATATAGAAAGCCAAATGCTTTTTTTTTATCTTTAGTTTATTATGACTTTGGTTCAAGATTCTTTGTGCAAAATGTTATTTAGGCCACAAATATTTTAAACTTCTAACTTTTTGCCACTATGTTATACGGTGGTTGGTATAGATAAGTCAAAATCGTTTCAGGTTAATAGTGTTGGGAAATATTTGTTAATCGTGATTATTCAAGTAATAGGTTAAAATTAAAACTATATAATAGTAATAAAACTAACTAGAGACGTGTTTCGTTGACAAGTAAAAGTGTCTGCTGTTATGTGTATAAAAAGATAAAGTTGTTCCACAACAACAATAGGAACTTTACGAAATACGATAGCAACTTCAACGACGTCGTCGTTTAAACAAAATAATTCCAGTTGCAAAACAAAGAGAATGAATAATTTTTCGTCTCTATATAGAGTAATCTCAACAGCGTCCTCGTTAGAGCATTTTCACGTCTTCAGGGCGAGGTCAACTTACCAAAATATGAGAACTGTTGCTTAAGATTGACTTCGTTACTGACACTACAACCATTTTAGCAGTATTGGGGCGTTTTGATAGTCATTAAACTAGCTTCAAATATCTAATATAATAGTGAGTTAGTCGTGACCTTTTCTAATACAAATGTTGCTTTTTGATGGCCGCCGTCGTCCTAGCATCGTAAACACTTACAGTGGTTGAAGCATCTATAGTACTTGGAAGGTTGAAGCATCTAGTACTTGGAAGGTTGAAGCATCTAGTACTTGGAAGGTTGAAGCATCTAGTACTTGGAAGGTTGAAGCAGCGATGTTTTGCTAATTTTAGAAGTGGGGGGACGCTCTTGAAAATCAAATGGGCGTGGTCACTCGATTGGGCGTGGCCAATGGCCATGAAATTAAACAAGCGGGGGTTTAGTCTAATAGACATGCTTGTTAAAATATGTCACATTTATTCTAGTTAAACAAACAATATATTTGATAATTATATATTACATTCTGCTTATGAACGCAGGCGACAAACTGATTTGTAATTTAAACTACTGTTTGATGTAAAAATGTCTAAAACGTCTGAGCTTTAAAGTAATTTCCAGACGGCTTGCTTCGTAGTTGTCTCTTCATTATCTTCCAACTTCGTATGTTCCCATTGATCATTTTAATGTTCATTTTAATGTTTAATTTCGCGATTGCGCGAAAGACTATACTAATTATATCCTGCTGGCCTACTGGGCTGCTGCCTGACGTTATCCGCGCTTATGACAATAAGTATTTATCTAAGCGGACGTCAATTATCAGACTCTAGTATTTTTGTGCTAGTCTGCTAGAATTTTCTGCAAGTATATCAAGTTTCAGGGAGATTAAAATGGTGACAAAATTACGTTCTGAAGTATTTCCACGTAGGATGCTGAGCAATTATTGCCAAAAATAACACGTATGTAGAACAAGTGATAGCCAAAATTATTTGGACGGTGTCGAACGGCGTTCACTGAACTTCACTCATATTTAATCCCTGCCAGGGGGAACGGCGTTCCCCCATGTTTGATTTTGGCAGGGGGGACGCCGTTCCCCTGGTAAAAAAGGTGGGGGGACGGCGTTCCCCCGCGTTCCCCCTGGAAAACATCACTGGGTTGAAGGGTTCAACTCCTGTGCAGAGTTCAGAGTTTTCTCAGTATAACTACACTAAGTACTTATGACAGCTTGTACAGCAAAAACAATGCTGTTCTAGCGCGGTTAAGTAATATTATAAGGTGAAGATTTTGTTCGATGAACTTAACATTTTCCCTCAACAACAACTCAGCTACTGATTTCATACTTATTACTATAGATGTCAATAGCTTGTACACAAACATATCAAATGATTAAGGCATATTTAAGCCTGCATTGATATGCTTAAGATACACAAGATAGTTGACATACATTAACACACGATACATTACTTATATACCTATAATCCCACAACTACTCCTAAGGACAATGACTATCCCCTTAATTCCTATAACACGTACACACTTCTCACTGTGACCTGGAAACAAATTACCTTACCCAACAAATATAACAACAAAATAACTCTAGTTACACCTATAGAATAATTATACCAACTATTCAATGACATGACATACAATTTTCCTTTTGGCCACAAACTAATACAAACACACTGACTTACCTACTTTCCATATTAAATACACAACCCAACAAACCCATACTTATTACTATAAAAGTAAATAGCTTGTACACAAACATATCAAATGATGAAGACAATTTGATATGCTTGAGGTACACAAAACAGTTGCCAACTACACAGGCCACATTACCAATTTATACACTTCCACTTATACATACGTCAAACAATTTACTAATTATATCTTGACATTATCCCACAATTACCCCTAAGGACAATGACAATGACTACCCCTGATGTCTGCACCACGCACGCTTCGCTGTGACCTGGAAACGAATGACGCAACACTACTTAAGGTGGCTCTCTACGGTAATTTCAATAGGGGACTGGTGACTAGAAATAGTATGGCTACGCATGCGTAAATAGCGATCTTGTCGATTCGAAATTCTATGCCGCGTCGACATAGATGTTAGACTTGTAGACGTTTTCTTCGGTGAATTTTGCTAAAATTTTGTAAATAAGTAGTTTATAAAAAGTTCTGAAAGTATATATAATTTTTAAAAAATTTTCATAAGACAGAACTTTTTTAAATCGATAATTTTTATAGCGAAAAATCTGTCCATACAACCCTCTCTGATTTTGTGCATGGATATTCTCCACAACAGTATCTATCATCTCAGCAATTTTTAAAAAATTTCACCGAAGCAAACTGAAGACATGCCGCTTCAATTATGCAATATTTGAAAATATACCAAAGTTCCAACGTCATTATTACCATGGTAACAGCAAATAATTGAACTTTTTGATAGATATTTTATATCTGCGATAGTTCTGCTATAGTAAGGTCTACTTAGTATTTATCTAACACATTTTTAAACTTGTGAAGAACATTAGATAATGAGCGTATGAAATAGCGCGTATTTATTGAAACTATAGGGAGCCACCTTAACCCTTCTCTTACATACGTTACATATCCGAAGACTGTTCTCCTACTTACCTACTAAACTGCTACGAGAACTCTACACACTGCTACCTTCCTACTCTACTCCAAGATTTTCAAATGCGTTGGACTACCTTAAACACACAACAAGTTTGGTAAGCACTAAGCACTCACTTTTATTCTCGTCTAATATATTGTGTTGGTAGCGATTATTATTTCTCTTCCAACAATTAACTTAATATTTACATTGACTCCCAACCCCAAATCCCTGCTGATGAGACCACCAGAAGGTCGAAACGCGTCTAGGGTTGTGTCCTAGATCCTGATTGTACTATACTATACGTTACATATCTTTTATTCTTCTGTCGTTTTTTACATGGTTCTTTAAGCAATATATATTAATATATACACTGCATGTCCAACAGCGTGGTCCGTTTACAACTGGCCTGATCGCAGGTTAGGTCCGTATCGCCTTTCCGTACGCAACATAGCTGGAGGCTAATACTGGCGCTTTTTATTCAAATTCCCTTCTATATAAATCTCTCCCTCATTCTTCAACAATACATTACATGACTTTAACTCCTCTGTGGTTCCCATTAAAGGGCATATGACTCGAAAATTAAGTTTGTTTTATTGAAAAGATCATCTAAAATGATAAAATAACATCTTTTGCAGTTATGCAAAAGTTTTGCATCTTTGCTATTATGAAAACATGGGCTTAACTCAAAGGAAGCATGTGCATGTTTCTACCCATAACACCAAAGATGTAGAATTCCAAGTGATTTCGTTTCACAATAGCAAAGATATGTAACCTTCTCTCGGTAACTCATAATACTCATTATGCACGTGTGACGTAAAAAGTTGTGTCATTTGCATATCAAACAAACTGGAATATCTCAAAAACGAAACAAGGAAACCAAAAACTGCAAAAGATGTTATTTTATCATTTGAAATGTTCTTTTCAATAAGACAAACTTAATATTCGAGTCATATGCCCTTTAACTACACTCAAACTTATAAAAAAACTATGACTATTATATGACTGTTATTAAAATTTGAATGCAATGTGATGCATGTATGTATAGGGTAAATTTGGTTGGACTAATAAACTGTTGAAAGATTATGGTGTTTGTAAAGAACATTTTAATTTTGGCTATACTTTTTCATGGTTATTGGTACAACATTAAGAATTATAAACAAGTAGTTATCTTTTGATGTTTTAAAATTAGTTATTGGCTACCACCATATACAATACAAAAAAGACAATTTTTGCACTAAATCAGATATATAAAATTTTTCAAAGAAACTTTAAAAAATAAATTTATTTGTATCCTTACTTTGACGTTGTTTTCAATGTCCACAGTTTCTATATTGAAATTTAGGAAGTCTAGTAAAAAAATAATAATTTTCATTGGAGGATTTCTTTTATGAGTTAATATATATATTAATACCAAAAAAAGAAAATCTTAATTATAACTATTAAAATGGTTAAATCTTAAATATAAAAATGGGAAAGAAATGTGAACTATGCTAGTAACAACTGCTTATTGCTTAAAAAATGAATGAATATGTAGAACTCGATAATATAAAATATAAAAGCTAAATAAAATTTAGTATATTCTATGAACAACTAAAATTATCTGGCGTTTTTTAACAGTTTAGCTTTTATAAGGCAGAAAGTGTAACTAGGCCAGCGGCTGTGGGTCAAAAACTAGCCTAGAAATGAAGTTTCGCTGGACACATTTAAAGAATAAGATTTCTTTAGTGAAAATGCATTTAAATGCGATGCAGATGCCAAATCAACTAATTGGCCCCGGAGTTAACAACCAGTTTGGTCAAAAGGGGGGGGGGGGGGGGGGTGCTAAATAATGACGTCATCTGTTATTGGAAAAAATATAAATTTTGGAAATCTGCAAGTTAAACATTTCTGCCAGATAGATCTATATAAGTGGACAAAAAAACTCAATTGCACTAATTACTTTCAGTCATTCGTTACAGAAATATCGTACACCAAAGTTTTGGCAAATTGCTGACCAAGCATTTTTTGTTTGTTTTATATGTCCAAATGGTTCATTTCAAATCCTTTATTTTTCTACCAGTAAAGTTCCTGTTAACAGATCATCTCTTAGAGAAAGGCTTAAAAGATTTAAATAGCACTAGTATCTTTAATTCGGCACTCCAGTTGTGCATCAAAAGATGGTAAATTTCTTTAAAAAATGTGGAGTAAAATTTGGAGAGGAAGCAAAAATTAGATTTTTTGCCACACTCCTAAGCATCCAATGAATCATCCAGATCCTTAAAAATTAAGCGTAGTATCAAAATACCACTTCAATCAATAGTATATCAAAGCAAAAGAACAACTAAACGCTTATTTTGTAGTAGAATGACCTTCTGAGGTGCCTAAAAACTGGACAATTAAAATAGTTGTGGCAGAAATGAAGAAATAATTAGCAACGTTTCTTGTTTTTTCTCCTGGACATTTAATTTTAACTTGATTTCCACAGTTTGTTGATTACCATTTTAAGAGAAAAGCTATCATCCTTTAATGGACAGACTTGAGTGCTGAATTTAAGGTACTAGGGCAAAAGAAATATTTTAGACCATTCTCTTAAAGATGGTCTCTCAATAGAAGCTTTGCTGGTAGAAAAATAAACGAGTTACAATGAACCATTTAGAGATACAAAATAGATAAAAAATGCTTAGTCAGCATTTTTCAAAAACTTTGGTCAACGATATTTCCGTAATGAATGACTGAGAGTAATCAGTCCAATTGAGTTTTTTTGTCCACTAGTCTAGATCTATCTGGCAGAAATGTTTAACTTGAACATTTCCAAAATTTATATTTTTTCCAACTACATATGACGTCATTATTTAGCACACCCCCCTTTTTGACCAAACTGGTTGTTAACTCCGGGGCCAATTAGTTGATTTCACATCTGCATCGTATTTAATTGCATTTCCACTAAAGAAATCTTATTCTTTAAATGTGTCCAACGAAAATTAAGAATATCGAGGCACAGCCACCGGCCTAAACCCAGGACCATAACAGCCCCCCCCCCCCCCCCCCCCAATAAGTTGCTCTGTCTTAACTTAGCGATAAAAAACATAAACTCCTAAGACCTTAACAATTAAAGATCAATTTTTTATCAGTTTAAACATGCTGGAAATTACTCTCAAAAGCCAGGAAATCTTATTTCAGAGACCCTATATATATTTCAAAAATTTCCGGGGGTGTGCCTCTACCCACCCCACCCCCATAGTCAGTGCGGTTACAGTGCCCCCCGCCCCAAAATGGGTTCGTCTTGTTACGGCCTTGGTAACCCCACATTGTTTCACAAGTGTTCTATTAGTTTGCACAATAATAACGCATTTATCTGAATGCGTTTGGCTAAAAAAATTTTCCCTATAGTTCAAACTGGCTTATATTTCAGCGCGTGTTGAAATTATAGCTTTATGTATATTTGTCAGCTCTATTTTTAAGTTTTTTGTGGCAAGGTTGCATGGCTTAAGATTTTCCATGTAACCAGTCTAATAAATCTCCTTTATGAACATTTAATTAAAAATTTACAAATGAACGTTTTCCCAGTTAAACATTGTGTGCTTTTCTTATTTTTAGATCATTATTGTTTATCATGGAAAGGATTACAATGTACGCAGAGACAAATTATGGTTCGACTGATGAGGTACAACAAAGGAACACATGTTTATCCCAATATGTTCATCATTTATATTAGTTAAGTGTAATATATATATAATATATGTAGATTGAACTATATATATATATATATATTTTTTGAAAGCGTTTGGCCACCCCATGATGTTGAACGTTGTTGAATGATGTTGAACGAAATTTGAACATGTTCAAATTTTCGTTCAACATGCGTTCAACAATGTTGAACGATGTTGCCTGAAATGTTGAAAGCGTTTGGCCAAGTATTTAAACAAAGTGTTCATCATTTACACTTGCAATTTGATCAGTAATTCGGCTCGCCATTGTAAATGCCCATAAAGATCGGCCGCTCATATTTTAACTATTACTTATAAACGTCCCGCTCGATGAGGATCATTTAGTAAAATTTTACTAAATGACCCAAATCGAGCGGGACGTTTAATAGCTAATCACCTCTTTTTAATCTTTGTAATATCATGTTTGCGGGAATTTCTTTTGTTTGCGGGAATTTCTTTTGTTTGCGGGAATTTCTTTTGTTGTTACCTCCGTTGACGTGGTTTGACATCAACGGAGGTAGGATTAGTAAAAATGAATATAATGAGGTATATTAGTTTGTATTAACAAACTAATATACCTGTGAGAACAAATGAAATCCCCGCAAACATGATATTACAAGTCTTAACTAGAAATAGACTATGACAAAATAAAGTAAATTTAGAGTAAGCGGTCACGGTTCCCTCTTCCGCAATATATAATAGGCATGTATAATGATCAAGTTATTTATACATGTTTAGCGGGAATCGTTGTGAAATTTGTAAAAACGCTTCATTTCTATTTTGAAAACCATCATACAACAAAGCTTAGGTTGAAAATTTTCCCGACTTAAGACGATAATAATAATAATGATGATGATGATAATAATGATGATGATGACGATGATAACCAACATTTCCATTTGTCTGGGGGGGGGGGGGGGGGAGGGGCACACCCGCCTCGTATGCCTGTGTGGCGTAAATACCTTCAAACTTTCTGTGATCAGCTGTTAACAATGGCGTTTGTAAAGGTATTTACGTCACTCCTCGTGTCAGGCACTTTATTAATTGTCACATTAATCAGGATCAAACAAGCAACCAGAAATATATTTGTTTTGGCGGATTGTGTTTACTTCAACTAAAAATGAAATGATAAGCATGGATGTCTAAATTATTAAGATTATTATTGATATTTTAATACAGATTCTTAGTTTTTCATATTTTCACTTCATAAATAGCAAGAAAAAAAATCGTTTCATAAGCACTTTAACCACTCCAACATTGCATCCTGTATTTCGTTATTCCTTTTTAGACATCCATGCATTTCAAATTTTTAAGAATATGTTTGAGCTTCTTGTGCTCTGAAAAAGCAGCCAACGTCATAAAATATAGCTATATTGTCACATATTTACCATAAAAATCTCATTTTAACTTTTCAGTCATACAGGCATGATGGAAATATTACAGATAAATTTCCTAATGGAGCACTCTCTTGCAAAGTTGAAGGCGGCAGGTGGTTGTTGTACGCAGAGACGGATATGCGTGGAGGGTCTCAGGAAGTTCAAGCTAATGCCGCAGCATTGCCATTTGCAGTTAAAAGTCTGGAAAAAGTCTGACTAATTAGTAACTGAATTGTAACTAAATGGTAACTAATGATAACTCTGCATTTGGTAACTAAATAGTCTTAATTCTGACACGTGCTTCCACATGACAAATAAATTTTCATTTTTGTACTAGAGTTTGCAGTGTTACTGATTCAATACTTTAATAGGAATTGGAAAAATTCCAATTTTTCATAAATTTTTATTATTAGTACCTCTTGGTTTGCAATCAATCCCTTGAAATTTAAAAGACAAAGACACGGCGGCCATGTTGAAGGAAAACACACTCGAAGATGGTCTGAATGGGGTTAACTCACTGATCTTTATACCAACTGGATGGGCGGTTTAGAACAAATCGCCTTGCGAGGTTTGACCCCACCAGCAGCCATGTTGGCACACCCAAATGATCCTCTCAACCAATCGAAATGCAGTAATTTTGTCATGCATATTATAAATATAATTATTGTCTTAATACAAGATGGACGCCAGGACCCGTTAGGAGTTTGGGGAGTGAAATGGCCGAAATCTCGAATTCAGTCAGGATTTTATAAGCACCAGAAATTGCATAATCATTGCAAAACCAACTTTGAAACTCGAGCTAGCTATCTGGCTCAACCTGGTGGAATATTGCAGTCTTATTAATTTTATTTAGTTCATGTTGTTTTCGTTCTTTTGGGTGAACCAACATGGCCACCGATGGGGTCAACCGATAGATCGTTCCCGCCTATCCAGTTATATTACATACATACATACAGGTCAACTGCAGTCGGAGGAACCAGAAGGCTCCTCTTTCGTTGGCTACTACCCTAAGGCAGGGGTGGGCGCCACTCCTATCCCAGATGGTGTTGATTTTACGGAGGGAGGAAAACCCGGTGAACCCGGTGAAAAACCCTCGGAGCACAGGAGAGACCAACTAAACTCTACTCACATGGTCCAAGCTCGACAACGAGGTCGTAATCCCAAACGGTCACCCATCCAAGTACTAACCCCGTCCAACCGGGCTTAACTATTTGGTGAGAGGCAGCGCCCTAACAGCACGCGCCACCCGTGCTCCCCTAAAAGTGGAGATATTACATGGGTTAACTGACAAACGGCCATAAAAATAGCTATCAAATGACGAATTTTTAACTATTTACTGACAAATAAAACTTAACTGTTTACTGACTATTGAAGTAAGATTGCGTCACATTCACTGATAGTATAAGACAATCCACCAAAATAAAAAGGACAGATAATCTTCGACCTGCGCGCAGTTTATGGGAATTATTTTGAAATAGAGACTTGCCGAAATTGTATTCGTGGAGCGACTAATAATTTAAAGGTAAGTACATTCGATTATTTCTGTATTTTCATTATTAAAATAGTGAGTTAAATTGCAGACTTTTGATGTTGTCATTGTTAAAATGCCGCATGTAACAATCATTTCCGAAACATGCAGTCAAAACTAACCCTGTAACTCAAAAATAAACATGTTTTGTGATTTTGGTCACAATATTTGGAATCCCAAGTGGAATATCTACAAAACTTTCGGTAACTTTATACCAGTTTACTCGCCTATTTGACAAAAATGCTCATTGGTCTGACGAGTACGACATCATCGCCATTGTTATTGTCGAAACTCGCAGCATAGAAAGTCCAGAATATATTGTCTTCTGGATTGTCTATGCTTGCAGTCAAGACTAACTCTTGCCTCAGAATCTTGTGTGCACAGTTTGCAAAACTGACTCTATTTGTAAACCAGTATATGTTACATATGTAATCTACTATAAGGCCATGAGAATGAAAGTTTTAGATTTGCGTTCACCGCCCGCATACTCCAAAACCTCCCGCTCAAAAATTTCATTATTTTAAAAAAATTTCATTATTTACATAAAAAAGGCTCTTCATCGCAAAAATTCAAGTTCAAAATCATCAAACAGCTGTATTTAATAAATTAGGCTATATTAAATAGTTGCATCCGAAAAACGGTTATACGTCCATGTCCTATTTACACGAATTGCCATCCTTAGGTTAGGTTGTGTGTTGGGGTAAGGCTTTCATGAAGTACTTGGGTTATGTAGCACATGGAATTATTATCCGAAAAACAACCTCGTGGACTCGTCCCCAGGGTCCTCTCTCGGACCCAAGATGGCATCTGGGAATAGTTCCATTTTGACTGAAGCGGTAAGTGATGAATACAATCGATATTTTCATTCATTTCTACTAAATAGATATAAAATATGAAAAGATTCGTATCAATAACAGTTCGACCATTGCGTATCATGAATCGATGGTGCGATATGGGCAAATAAAATACATATTGGCCTATGTACATGTATAACTAGCAATTAACTACATATACATGCCCGTAGATTGCAATTACATCGTGGAAGAAGCGCACTAGAAAAAATAATGAATAATGAAAAAAAGCCTCATGCCATTTTAAAAATTTCTGGACGCAAATCTAAAACTTTCATTCTCATGGCCTAAGGCTGATGGAAGTGAGGTATCAGCTTACCGTAACCCGCCGCATGTGTTTTTTCCACCGCATGAAATTTTTTTGCAATATCCATGGTGTTTTCTCATCGGAGAATATTAGTAATCCTTCAATTTCATTAAATAAATAGGGCATTCTGTTCAACGAATACGAACAACAAAAGTAAGCCCTCGGGAGACACGATTTCGGGTGGTCAGCGGTCAAAGGTTGTGTCCCATTGAACTCTAAGTAGACTGGAACGATAACTCGCTTGTACTTTTTGAAGCCAAAAATGGCGGACATGGGGGCCGCCATGCACGTCACCCCCAGTCCCTTTTACTTTATAACCGAGAAAAAGTAAAGCTGAATTTGGTGAAATGGGCTGCAAAAACAGCTTGAAATCAAAGAAAAACTAAACTTGTTAACCACTTTTAGGCTTAGATCAAATGCAATATACCGTAGAGTAGGTGAACACTGACATGACGAATAAAAACAAGAAAAACAGTAAAAATATAAGCTCTCAAATGAAAGTCAACAATACACAACCAAAATTGCCAAGGTTTGGACAAATATAAAGAAAATAAATAAGAATCCCAAGGTTTAAAATGAAGAGTTTGTTTATAAAATCAGTTAGGTTTTAAATTCCTCAATTTTCAGTAGGAAAAAACAAAACAAAATGCACTTTATTTTGGTGAAAACAAATAAAAATAAATAATAATAATATTTAATAATAATAAATCACTTTCAAAATGCACTTTATTTTGGTGTTATAACAGCTCTGGAGTTACTCTTCGTCTCAAAAAATGTCAGATTTAGCATTTCCACAACTGAAACTTGAGTTAAAGCAATAATTTAGCATTATCTTATTACTAATTCTTGGCATGACAACCTCCAAACGTTTGAGATAACAAAGAAAAATAAGAAAAACCTGCATTTTCTGTACGAGTTTTGGACTCGAATTTTCCTTTTTTTCGGCAGATATTTCGTCGTTCAAGTACAAGGCCGATAAGCCCAATACGTACTAGCTTCTTTGTTATCATCTATAAAAAACTTTAGATCTAAAAAATGGTTGTTTTTTGCAGCGAGTTTTCAGTTTTTCATTGTGCCCTTCATAGGTCCGTTCTGTCAATCTCGATCGAGCCCATAGTCACGCCGACCAAAAAGGGGGTGACTATGGGCTCGAGATTGAGGTTCTGTTGACGTGCAATGGCTTACCCCATAGCTTACCCCCAGCCAAGGCAATCTCGAATATTTGTGGATTCTTACCTGTGTATTTGGTTTTTTTTCCCTTCTTGAAATAAAGTTACTTGCTTATTGTTTGTAGTATCCTCTTGATTTATATTTTGTGAGTGAATTTATACAGTGATAAATCGCTAAATTGTGTTCACTGATCGGTTCTCTGTCTGCCATTTTGAAATTATCGTTACTTACCGCTGTCTATGGATAAGGCGGGCCCAAACGTCTGTCGTAAGCACTGACCTCTATTTGACAAATATATTCCATTTTTCCGTTGTCTGTTCAGTTATAGATGCACAGATGACGTCACAACGTGGTAAGAACAAAAAAGTGGCCCACGAGACGTAGTCGAGTGGGTCACTGATGTACTTATCATGTTGTGAGTTGTGACGTCCTCTGTGCGTCTATAACTGAACAGACAACGGAAAAATGGAATCTATTTGTTTTATACAATAAAAGAGTTAAAAAAAACAACTTCTGATAAGATTCATTGAATTTCCCCCCAAACTACCGGGGCATTGAAAAAGATAAAGCACGCCATCTGACGTGATCCATGATCTATACAAAACAAGCAATATGATTGGTTCGTGACATTGGAGTGGCGATTTTCATTGGTTCACAGCTATCAGAACAAGTTGTGACGAAATCCGTGCGTCTGTCCAGTAATAGATCATGGCTCTCGACCAAAGAAAACGTGCAAAACATTTAGCTTATTGTATAATAAGTGTGGAATGCGGTTGAGTGTTTAATGACGTCATGACACACAGATCGTTGCAACGGTTGATCATGATTGAACATGTTGTCAAGTGAAATTTCGAATGTTGCTAGGGTTAACTGACAATAACAAAATGTGGCGCCAAAATATTATCGAAGGCTTTGAGGTCACTAATAGTAAATACAATAATTCTTGAAGGCAGAAACCCAGCTCCCGGTGTCTTCCCTGGCAAATTTACCGACATCGCGCGTTCCCTGAATATTTCCTCTGCCGTAGTCTCAAATGTGTTGAAGAGATTCTGTACGTCTTTATACTAACCGCGACTGTCGATTCTGCCGCTGCAACACGAACAAAAAGCATCTTCATTCCTTTTAGGAACGAAAACATCTGACATGAAAAATATTTGGTAGAATCCGACGACATCTTCGTCAAACGGAGGAACTTCTTTCAATACCAGTCCATAAAATCCTTCGAATGTCAACGATAACAAGTCATCATTTGCAATGAATATTGGAGTCACTCGATTTTTATTATAATAGTTATACTCTACTCTTATACTCTACTCTTCGATAACGTTATCCATTGTCGAACTCCGACAACAAGGCCGCAACGTTCAATGATCACATAGCAACGTTCGAAATCTCACTTGACAACATGATCGATCAACCGTTGCAACTATCTGTGTGTGATGACGTCATTAAACACTCAACCGCCTTCCGCAGTAAGATCTCGACGTAAGATCTGCGGAGCAGATCTCGACTAAAGTGCGAGGCCGTAACGAGGCGCGTAAGTTGAGAAAAAATAAGAGGGGAATGAAACACAATGAAACTGTGGGGAATTTTATCGTCTGATGCTCGGAACATCGGTTAACGAATTAATTCTAGCAGGTAAACAATTACGAGGGGAAATTTAAATACCGGTATGTAGATTATTTGGGGCTGAACAGGATTTTCTCAACCAATTGTAATTTCAAATTGAATATAATTTAACGGTCTCTTGAGTTTTGAATAATTTTAAGACAAGATTTTGCGGTCGCACGTCAATAAGTTCCTTCGTTTCACTATCAGATTGAGCTTTAAATTCTGTTACTCGGCTAACAGTGTTTTGTTGGTCGAGGAAGCTTAATGCTTTCGTTTCCGAATGTGAATAACAACATAAAGTTTTCTTAAATCGTGCTACCTTCGGACGAAGGCTTCTCAGCGCATTTCTATCCAGCGAGAAGAAGAGAAGGTCTCATGGCACGAACGACAAGTATGAATATCCTTTAATCCTTTATTAAAACAACATTTAAGCTTATTCTTTTTAAATGTCTTTTTTTTTAAAGTTAAAACCGTTGTTAATATATTTGCTGACAAAGACGACCGTTATCGTAGCCATGGGAACTGCTACAAGCATGAGGAGAAAACAATCTCGAAATACTGCCTCGTGATTGGCTAATAGTCAACTGTTTCACTCCCCTCTCTTTTCCTTCTTTCTGCCTTATCCCTCCGGGATCTGCTCGGCAATTTACGACGGCGTTTGCGCCCGCCTTATCCATACACAGCGGTAAGTAACGATAATTTCAAAATGGCAGACTGTTGACAGAGAATCGATCAGTGAACACGATTTATCACTGTATAAATTCACTCACAAAATATAAATCAAGAGGATACTACAAACAATAAGCAAGTAACTTTATTTCAAGAATGGAAAAAACCCAAAATAAACAGGTAAGAATCCACAAATATCATTCTGCCGTGCTCCCTTGGATTGACCAGAAGTCCAACTCGAGTGACAACTTGTCCGCATTTCTTCAATGCGCAAGCGCGATATTTTACGCCATCCGATGCCATCCTACGCGATCCTACGCAATTTCCTACGCCATCCTACGCAATCCTGGCAAGTTCCCCCGGCAGTTTTAACCTTCTTTTGAAGGTCCAAACTGCCGGGGGAACTTGCCAGGATTGCGTAGGATGGCGGGGAATCAAGATGCGCGAGGCGACATGCGCGAGGATAGAAACTTCAAAGGTTCTGACCACTGACCTATATATATAATTGGACTGCGGGTGCTGGCCAAAAATGTGTCCCCATTTTCACTTTTAAAATGGCGGCATTTATGGGTTATACGTCCATGTCCTATTTACACGAATTGCCATCCTTAGGTTAGGTTGTGTGTTGGGGTAAGGCTTTCATGAAGTACTTGGGTTTTGTAGGACATGGAATTATTACCCATTTATGGGTCCTTCTGCTAATGGTAGCGACCACTGACATGTACTTATCGTAGGAAAAAAGAATATTTATGTAAATACAAAGCGATTTTCTTACTTTATTAATAAATCGTTCCTATGCGAGGGCTTCCCCAGAGGTGAATAAAATCGTCTGGCGTTACTGCGTTAGCCAGAACAAAATACTAAAGAGTAAAGACCAATAAATTCGGACAGGAAAGAGTTAATGCATGCAGGTTGGTCATTGTTAATTTCTTGTGGAACGACTCAAGAGGCCTGCTGGATTATTTGTCTGACCAAATAGGAATATCGCCTCCCATGTAAACAGCCCCTAAGAAGAACTCGGTACGCCTCGCTTCTTTACGATTTTCTCGTGATCTTCAGCGGTTCTTTATAGAGCTGCATGGCGACTTCACAAAACGAAATGTTTGTAGATTTCCATGACCATGTGTACTGACAGTCTTGTTTATTTTATTGCCAAGTGTTCGTGCGGTACCGCCGGCCGGCACGTTTTAATTCAGACTGCTAGAAAGCTACAACAGTAATTGTCTAGGATTATTATTATTGTAGTTCAGAAGTACTACAATAAGACTCTTATCATGAAAACATCCCGGGCCGCTCAACAAATATTTTGTTTACACAAACTCGAGACCAGAAGAAAAAGAAGGGCCTGATTGATACTCAGGTTTACTGTTATTTTCGCGGTTGCGTTTATATGGAGAGGGACGTCCCGGTGTACCAGGATCACGGTGGTTGAAGCAACCGAGATCTCGGTACACCGGGACAGATTTTTTCCCATATAAACGCGACATCCCGGTACACCGGGATGAAGTTTACTGAACTACAACGCTTGTAACTTTGAATATTACGGTCAGAATTTCGTCCAAACGGTCAAGTCTAGAGACAAAACACTGAATAAAAGTGAAATAACTTCTAACATAGTAGAATTAGGGTGAGTTTTTGCCTTTTTGTCCATTTCCTTAAATTCCCGCGCTTTTTGACCCGGGATGAATTTCATCCCGGTCAACCGAGACGAGCACTTTGTTTACCCATATAAACCCGGGATGAAATTCATGTAAACATGCCCTAATACTAGTAGACAATAGATAAACAGATAATTAATCGTCTGTAAATAAACCACAATAGTGGTGGTTGAGTGTTCTCGAAGTAGCATAACGAAGATATCTAGTATCCCAAATCAGTGCCGTAGCTAATTTTTCGCAGATAAAATTCTTTGCCTGTTTTGATAACCTGAATTTAACTTTGTGCAAAATAAGGCTAAGACCAATTGTCGAACTTTTCATGTGTCCGAGGGCAGAGGCATCTTAGAAGAATTAGAAGCTATTCAGTAATGTATAGCTAGGTATTTAATTATTGAAAGATTAAGCGACTCAAAATCTCAAACGGAGCAACGCAACCCCCAAAATATGTTCACTTTTGTGAAGTGTCGTCTGTCGAGGCTTCAATTCCCTGAACCAATCATAGAGATAGAGCTGGATTTTGGCAACCTGTAGGGTATGTTGGTGTGATAATTTCTTCGTTTTTACAGTAAAATTTGAACTATACTCGCTGTAGAATTAGATGAAAAAGTTCGCTCAAATTGCTGCAAATGGTATTTCCAAGGTTCTAAATTTCAAAAATTTCCGGGGGACGACCCCCGGATCCCCCTACAAATGCGGTCAATAATTGCCACCACTGCCGCCACCCCTTTTTTGCTACGACACTGCAAATTGTTTAGAATACTGAACAACTTTGCCCTTTTTTTGCGTTCAACCCCTGCCCTCGAAATTTCTAGTTGGGCCTCCGACGATTGACATGTTAAAGATCTTAGTCAAAGATTGCACAATAGCAGGAGCTGCCACCTTAAGAATTTTAGCTGAAATTTTGTCAATACCTGTAGATTTTGAGGTAGATAATTGGTTCATTAATTTATAAACCTTTGCTACACTTACTGGCTGAAAACAGAAATCAGCCACAGGTTTCTGCTGAACAATAAAATCTTGAAAACTACAACTACTATCATGTTCAATCGTTTCAGCAAGCTTTCGATCTATATTCGTAAAATGATCATTAAAGGCTTCAACTAATTCCTCAGTTGAAGTAACTGTTTTTTCAGAATTTAATTTCATTAACAGTATTTTGTTTATGATTTCGTCCTAGAATATCATTTATTGTTTTCCAGGCCTGCCGTGGGTTCTGTTTATGATTTACAAATTGTGTTTCATAGTATTCCGTTCTGGCACTACGCATGGCAATATTAGCAGCATTTCTAGAAGACTTGTTTAATTTCCAATCATTTTCATCATTTGTTTTTATTGCTTTCCGCTTGAGAAAATCCCTTTTGAATACTTGGTCTTAACTTCTTTATTTACCCAAGGGACACTGCCCTTTTTCTTTATTCTCTTTGATCTAATTGGGGCATGTTTGTCAAGCACTTGAACAAATAGTGCTTTCCAACACTCCCAATTTCATCTACATTTTGTTTACTATCTAATTGTGCCCAAGGCAACATATATAAGTCATTTAGAAAGCTTTGAACATTGAATTTTTTTAAATCTCAACTGGCCCATTCGACCTACTTTTTGGTATGGAATTTAATTTTCGTATTACGTAAATAAGGCTGTGATCGCTAATACCAAGATGTACAATGCCTGAAGAAATAATTTTTTCAGGTGTAGATGTAATGCAGACATCTAGTAGTGATCGTGTACGGATTCAGTAATACGAGTTGGATATAATTCCAAAATTTAGCCAAAACAAGTATAATTCCAAAATTTAGCCAAATATAATTTTTTTTATTATAAATTTAAATATAAATTTATTCCCAAATATAATTCTAAAATTTAGCCAAACAAGTCCGTCTCATGTAAACAGCCCCTATAAAGAAACTGTTTACATGGGAAGCGTAATGGTTTGCCTTAATTTGTCTCATTCCTTCTATATAAAGAAAATGGTTTCTAAACTGAGATACAATAAATGTCGAATGTAAAAGGTAGACTGCTGCATGGGCAGTGTTTTCGGTATGACAATAGCAAAGCAAAAACGTTTGTGAACTGCCAAGATTTTAGTAAAGAAATGCTGACGTTTTGAGCGGCTGATATTGCTAGTGGTCAGTGATAGAACAGAGATTATCTACGTTTCACTCAGCGCTGATACTGGAATCGATTGCCGGACATTTAGTTTTTCTTGAACAAGTTGCGGTTACCGGACTTATCCCATCTATGATCCCATCAAAACTGCCCATCCTCTTAACACTACATTCTAAAATTGTTCTCCTAAACTATACTTTCTAACAAGATGTTGTTATTGCCTTTTCATGCCACGAAAAACTATTTTTAAGCTGAAAAACCGATTAGCCAATCAGAATGCATCTTACGAGAGGTGCTACAATACCGTCGACGACAGGCATTCAATGCGCAGTTCTTGCTCTTCCTTCAAGCATATTACGGACAAAACGCGGAAGTTGTCAGTCTTCAGCTTCTTTAATCGCTCTTGTCCATGAAAATGGCGAAAGCGCTAACGTTAAATTTGAGAAAACACAAACTTTCTAGTCTGGATTCTGGGCGGCTTCTCGGCAATTCTCACGAAGAACTTTCGATTTTCGAATTAGTTAATTACTTAATTTCCGTTGATGTATTTCCGGCTTTTGTCTATCAACCAATAAGGGTTTCGTCCAGATTCTGGACGAAGAACACGGGTCAAATAGATTTGTGCCAGACCCTTCTTTTTCTCTCCGTTCTCCGCCCCAGTCCCCAGTCCCCAGAAGAAAAAAAAGGGCCTGATACCGAGGTTAAGTCTGGCACTATAAAACAACCAACGGAAAGGTTCGATAGAAGAGGTTCTTCTCAAAGCAGCCAATCATGATCAACTCAAAACGCTGCTTGTCGACGGGTGTAAACCGGGGTTTAGTCGACCTTAGTCGTTTGCGGTGCAAGCAAAAGTTCTGTCCACTTCCCAGCATATATTCGTAACCACATACACAACAGGAGTCTACTGTTATTCAAAAGTCAGTTCTCTTGCAAGGTTTTATGAATATTTTTCTTTCTTAATTTGTGACTATCAGTGAGTGTGACGCAATCTTACTCAATAGTCAGTAAACAGTTAAGTTTTATTTGTCAGTAAACAGTTAAAAAAATTCATCATTTGTCAGTTAACAGCTGTTTTTAAGGCCGTTTGTCTTAACCCCATTCAGACCCTCTTAGACCCCGTTTACACTAGAGCAAAAGTATCCAGATTCACATTGTCTTTTATTCCCATGAGGATGAAAAACAATGTGAATCCGGATACTTTTGCTCTACAGTGTGTATAAAAAAACGGAACCCTTAGAAAATGAATTAGTATTCTTTTAAAACAACCTATTGTAGTAGTTTGAAAGCCCTAAAAGCGCTGCGTTATAAATTAATCATCACATAAGTTAAACAGGAAGAGAAAAAGCTTTTAAATACTTTCACCATGCATACACTTCAAGTTATCTTAATTTCCCAGGTGTATAAGACCGTGTTTTTTACGCATCCGTGGCTCAGAGGTGTTTAGGGCTTTCAAACTACTACAATAGGTTGTTTGAACAGAATACTAATTCATTTTCTAATGAGTGTGTTTTCCTCCAACGTAACATGGCCGCCGTGTCTTTGTCTTTTAAGTCTCAAGGGATTGATTGCAAACCACCAAGAGGTACTAATAACCAAAATTCATGAGAAATTGGAATTTTTCCAATTCCTATTAATGTATTGAATCAGTAATACTGCAAACTCTAGTACAAAAATGAAAATTTATTTGTCATATATGGAAGCACATGTCAGAATTAAGACTATTTAGTTACCAAACGCAGAGTTATCATTAGTTACCATTTAGTTACAATTCAGTTAGTAATTAGGCAGACTTTTCCACACTTTTAACTGCAAATGGCAATTTCTTTTCATCAGCTTGAACTACGTGAGCCTTTCCATTGAGATTCTTCTCTGGGTACAAGCTCCATTTGCCGGATTGAACACGGCAAGAAAGTGCTCCATCAGGAAAAATATTTGTAATATCTTTCTCCTTCTCCGTGTATGCCTGAAAAGTTGAAATGAGATTTTTATGGTAAATATGTGACAATATAGCTATATTTTATGACGTTGGCTGTTTTTTTAGAGCACAAGAGGTTCAAGCATTGTCCAAAGCCCTATTAATCAAACGAGAACGCAAGTCATCGCAAGTTTTAGCTTGTGCTTGCTTGTGTCTCGTTTGATCGCCAGCTTGCGATGACTTGAGATGACTAGCGTTAGCTTGCGACTAATTTGATCTTGTTCAAATTTCATCGCAAGTTTTCTGCAACTCGCGAGAGCTTGCGAAACGTGTGAACACAAAACACCAGTCGATGCAAGTCTTTCGTGCTGCGTTGCCATAGAAACTATCATGAGAACTAGCGAAAAGGCGTGGGAACTAGCGGAAGTGCAGAACTTGTGCCGACGTTTGACCATGGCACAATCTCGTACCAAGAGCCTGCGATCCTTTTGGTCATTACCAAGGATCAGAGGCTTTGGGAAACTCCGATGAAAAAAAAAACAAAATTGGGTTTTTGTTCCCAGTCCTCTGGTTCCCAGTTCCCTATAATTTTTTGCAGTGATCGGCTCAGCCGCTCAGGTAAGGAATTGTACTTTCTTCTGTCAGGAATTTTGGCTAAACTACATCGACCTTGTATTCTCTAATATAATTTTAAAGTTCTGAGACGAAACTGCAAAGAATTACGAGACGAGCCAGACGATGGATGTTTGTTTGGCGACGAAGCGAGAATAATAGTTTTAACTTGTAAATTGTCGGGATTTTTGCTGTTTTGAATTATTTCATGTGTTCAATTGTATTTTGGGTCTGTCGTGTATAATTATGTGTTACAAAACGTCGAGAAATCGATTAAACAAGTTTGCAACGTGCACATTATTTGAAATTTTACTGTTTTTAAACTAACCAATCAGATGACAAGATTCATCGGAGTTCCCCGGATCGCAGGCTCTGGGTACGAAATTGCTGGTGGCATCGCAAGTCATCGTAAGCTAACTTGCGATGACTTGCGTTCTCGTTTGATTAGGGCTTAAAAAGGAATAACGAAGGATGCTATTTATGAAGTGAAACTGATATGATTAAAATATTGCTAATAATCTTAATAATTTAGACATCCATGCTTTTCATTTCATTTTTACTTAAAGTGAACACAATCCGCCAAAAAAATCTATTTCTGCCAAGGTATTTACGCCACAGCTATTATGTTCACATTTTAGGCCGCGTGGAATTTGTCCCAAACCATCGTCATGTTTGACTAAGATTATGGGATTGTAAAAAGCGTGATATTAAGTTTTAACAACAGAAACCTAATTTTTAATCTTTTGTCAACGGAAATATCAAATAGACTGAATTTTCGTTTCAAAGGCACTTTGAACATTTTTGATAGATTAACGCACTATCTGTGTTCTAAGCCTAAAAAACTATAACAAAAACAAAAAAATAACAAAGAGCGAGATTGAACGAGGCCTAGTAGCTACTGTTTAGTTTCTAATGATGATGTGGTAGACGAACATAATAATGTAACGTAATGTCACATCGAACTCAACCTACGTTCAAACTATCTGAATTCCAGTAGCACAATGATTACAATACATCCGAGCTAGCTTACATCTCTTTTAGGGCCTAGCCTGTTTACAAGAAGGTAGGGTTACCGGCACCCGGGTTACCCTAGCTCTCGTACATTTCTTGCTTTTTTGTTTGTGGTGTTTACAAGGACGCTATAAAGTATAACCCGGGTACCCTATAGCCGGTTTATGTTTGTCCTTGTAAACGCATTTGGTAGGGATAACTGGTAGGGATAACTCGCTAGGATAACCCGGGTGCTAGAGTAACCTTGTAAACAGGCCCTTAGAGTTAGGGCCAGGCACTAACTATTATAAATGATGAACATATTGGGATAAACATGTGTTGCTTTGTCGTACCTGGTCAGGCGAACCATAATTTACCTCTGTGAACATTGTAATCCCACTCATGATAAACAATAATGATCTAAAAATAAGAAAAGCACACAATGTCGTTTATTTGTACATTTTAATTAAATGTTCATAAAGGAGATTTATTAGACTGGTTACATGGATTGACAAATATACATAAAGCTATAATTTCAACACGCGCTGAAATATCAGCCAGTTTGAACCATTTGAACTATAGGGCAAAAAACTTTAGCCAAACGCATTCAGATAAACGCGTTATTATTGTGCACAAATAAAAGGCTAATTTTAAGTTTAATACTATAATTATTGTCTTTAAGAGCCAAGGACGGACTAATTAAAAATAAGTTTATTTAATCAACTAATAGTACACTTGTGAAGCAATGTGGGGTTACTCTTTCTGCCTTATAAACGCTAAACTGTTAAAAAAAACGCCCGATAATTTTAGTTGTTCATAGAATATACTAAATTTTATTTAGCTTTTATATTTTATATTATCCAGTTCTACATATTCATTTTTTAAGTAATAGCAGTTGTTACTAGCATAGTTCACATTTCTTTTCCATTTTTATATTTACGTTTAAAGCATTTTAATAATTGTAATTAAAATTATTTGAAGGCTACTAGGAAAATTAAATGCTTTTTGTAATTAGTCGTGTCACCTTCTTTAAATAAAGTTATTTTTTGGTATTAAAATATATATATAACTCATAAAAGAAATCCTACAGTGAAAAGTATTATTTTTTACTAGACGTCCTAAATTTCGATAGACAAAGAACTTCGTCTTTGTTTTAACTTAAACTGTGGACATTGAAAACAACGTCAAAGGAAGCTGGATACAAATAAATTTATTTTTTAAAATTTATTTGAAAAATTTTATATATCTGATTTAGTGCAAAAATTGTCTTTTTTGTATTGTATATATGGTGACAGCCAATAACTAATTTTGAAACATAAAAAGATAACTACTAGCTTGTTTATAATTCTTAATGTTGTACCAATAACCATGAAAAAGTATAGCCAAAATTAAAATGTTCTTTACAAACACCATAATCTTTCAACAGTTTATTAGTCCAACCAAATTTACCCTATACATGCATCACATTGCATTCATATTTTAATAACTAGTCATAGTGACAACAACATTCTATAGTAATCGTATTGAATAGCTGTTAAGGTCGAAATAAATCTTCACCTTATAGGCTTATAATATTCTTATTGAAAAAGTATAGCCAAAATTAAAATGTTCTTTACAAACACCATAATCTTTCAACAGTTTATTAGTCCAACCAAATTTTCCCCATACATGCATGCATTACATTGCATTCAAATTTTAATAACCAGTCACAGTGACAACAACATTCTAGTAAACGTATTGCATAGCTGTTAAGGTCGAAAAAAATCTTCACTTTATAGGCTTATAAGTAATAGTTAAAATATGAGCGGCCGATCTTGTAAATGCTCTTAAAAAACTCATTAATAATTCATGAGGAAAACACAAAAGAAATCAATACCGTAGCAGAGGTTGTAAATCGGATACAGAATCGTCCTGATTTACATAAACTTTAGCTTCGATTTTCTCGGCTAAAATAGAGTATATCGCTAAAATAGTTGGTGAACTTGATTACTTAGATGCATTTGTATTTTAAGAAAGATACAGATCGGCTGCTCATGCTGTATCTATTACATAAAGATCGGACGCAAACACTTTGAACACTTGATGAACACTTGATGAACACTTTGTTTAAAAGCCGTAGAAAAGGTTAAATAAGATCATTTTAACTCAGAAAAAGCTGAATTTGAGCCACTATTTGTATTTAAAGATGCTAATTAAACATTCATTTCTTTTGAATTTTCGTCATGATTTATTAATGAATTTGATAATATCATATACTTAACCGCGCTAGAACAGAATATTTTTACCAGAGTATATAATACAAAAAGCTTTTCAATCAAAATAATATTTTAGGTATTTGTGTCCCACAGTGTTCCAGGCTTGTGTTATTTTGTTGATAAATTTTCAATAATCGTGGTTTTAACTCGAATTCAATTTGAAAATAAAAGATTTAAGTCAAATCAGTTAACAAAAATAATATCAACTGTGATGTTATCCGACTTTTTGCAATCAAATTAATAACTACAGTTTGAACAAGAGATTTAAGTGCAGCAGTGCATGCTTCAAAGTTCAAACAATTTGTTTATAACAATGAACTTGTTTCAGGTCCAATTCTTTGCATGACTTTTTATTCGCGTTTCTTAACTCCTTCTTGTCCGATCCGAAAACCAGTCACAGCAGGTGGTCTTGGCAATTTGTGAATTAACATGGCATAATAACACAAAAATAATACCACAATATATCATTTGAATCGTTTTTACCTCTACTATTCAAATTTTGGGTTTTCGGATCTTTGTCAGACAACCCATTTTCCAAATTATGCTAATTTATGCTAATTACTACTATTAATAATATTATTATAATCCAAAAAATGTTAAATATTTAACGAGAAATGACTTTACACCAAATTTTGGATCATGTAAAATGAAAAGCAGCATTTCACAAATTCAAATTGAAAAAATTGAAGCAATACAATAAAAAGCAAATATTATATTGATTTTTTATGATTTTCCATTGAGACCCCCCATTGTGACCCCCCATGGTGCGGCCGCGAGCGATCATATAACTTATTTTGAAATTTACAAATTTAAACAGAATTATACAAGAACATACGACCAAAATACATCCGTAAGATCGTTTTTAAGTCAGCTATTCAGATTTTAAGTTATTTTTGAGTGATATTTACTTCTGTTTGCCATTACAACGCCGACAACTCGCCGACAACTCTCGGCAAATTTTGTTCAAATTTGCCTGACTCGGCCGAGATGGTTTTCGTCAAATTTTACCAAATTATTGCTAATCTACGAAATAATTACAACAAACAAATGTTTATACTTACTTTCGGAGTTGTTAGAGCCTAAATTTTCGTTGGTTTCGCTTATATATTGACAAATAAAAGCCATTTTGTTCTTATCCATACTCCATGATCCTCGCGGGATTTCAACAGAAGGGAAGTCAGGTCAGAACTCGGGTAATACTTCATGGCATATCGTTATAAAGGTCTTATTTTAAAAAGGGATCATTCAGGATCATTTTAAGCCCTAGGGGGGTAATTTTGGTCAAAACCTCGCAGGTTCACAACAAATCAAAGTGATCCGTCACCAGTAGCGGATGACTACAGGATCATTTTAAGCCCTAGGGGGGTAATTTTGGTCAAAACCTCGCAGGTTCACAACAAATCAAAGTGATCCGTCACCAGTAGCGGATGACTATATGCAAAAAGTTGTAATTCTTTAATATTATTTTTTTAGAATGCAGTTTCAAACACTTTAATTACCGCGAGACCATGGCCAAAAATTACGAACATTTAAGCCAACACTAACCAAATTTTATTACTGTTATATTTTAGTATATATTTACAAAACAAATATATATATATATATATATATATATAGTTCAGTACATACTACACACAGATTAGGCAATACTTCAGTTTTCGGTAACTTTATAGTTGCTTGTTTAACTGCACCGAGTTGCCTGCGGAGTAGGCTAAGTGCTTAGTGGAAACTGCTGCGTATAGACAGTGTTTTAGATAGAGCAAAGTGAAACTAGATGGTAAACTGTAGAGAATAGTTTTGCGGAGTAAAAACTAGAGTACTGACTCAGTTTAGATAGCGTAGCAAATGGTAAACGCCAAGAATAAATAGTTAGTTCGATACGAAATACTGACGTTCCGAGCGAAGCCCTTCATTATAATCAGTTTGAGCTATCTATACTCAGCCTCTCTCTCGAACGTCAGCATCCGTCAGTTTTCACTCATGGTTGTCAAGGGAAGACTCCAGCAAAGTGGGAAGTAATTAGTATTAAATAATTACTATTACATTATACTTCTGCAGGCACGTAGCTAGACTAAGAAATCTAGGAGTGCAAGTTTTATTTTGGGGGGGCAAGTGAAAAGGTACAAAAGTTGAGTTATGTAGGACAACTGATGCAATCACGCTACCCCCCCCCCCCCCCAAGTCTGTGACATGGTTTACGTTGCCATTAGACGTTTTTTAAGCCTGGTTTCCATATAATTGCTACGATCGCTCAAAAATTAGCTCGGCGATCGCAACGCGGCGGATCAACAATCATGTCGCTGTTTCCATATGATCGCTAAGGCGGGACTTAGGGATCCATGGTCCGCTGGGATGCATACTGATCGCCAAGATCGCTGAGATTGCAAAATCACCGTTTCCATATAAACGCAACGATCGCCACGATCGCTGAGATAGAACATTTTCTATCTCGGCGATCGCGATCGTTGCGTCAGTGGTTTCCAGTGATCGCTACGATCGCCAAGTTCATTTCTGAGCGATCGTAGCGAATATATGGAAACCAGGCTTTACGTTTATACGCAAGTACGCGACAGCGTTCACATTTCAATTACTTATCCACTCACGCTGCGGATTTTTTTGGTCATGCAGTCTCTCGTTGGGGGGGGGCAAGAAATAATTTTGGGGGGGCGGTGGCCCCCCCTCGCCCCCCCGTAGCTACGTGCCTGTACTTCTGACGAACGGCATATACTAAACAAGAATGAAAGTTTTATATCAATAATAAACTTAGTGCATGCATTATATCCCCTTTTTAAACTTGCTCAGTCTAGCATTAGTAGCATATGATTGCAGCAGTGTAGTTTTACGGTATCTTCTCATCTGAACAAGATGGAGAATGTTTAGTAGTTGTGTAACTAAATGGTAGACTTTGTTGAAATGTTGGAACTTCTGGTTGTTTTGTTACTGTTCATTTGTTATAAGTTGGTAATTCGTGAGACAATAAATAAATGATTATTTTCTATTTAATTTACATTATGAACAAGTTATATATACGAACAAATTGCATGACGAAGATGCAGATGGGTGCTAAAAATCTATTTCTGCCGCAACCTATATTCGCAGTCATCTTAACTCAAGTTTCAGTCAGTGCAACCTAAAATAAACACAGCTAAAACCATATATATGCTTTGTACGAAAACCTAAACTGCTAAAAGTTCTATTTCTGACTGCAGCCGATTTGCAGTCACCCCTTTCACTCACTCCCACAATAGGGAATTTACGATGCTAGGACGACGACGGCCGTCAAAAAGCAACATTTGTATTAGAAAAGGTCACGACTAACTCACTATTATATTAGATATTTGAAGCTAGTTTAATGACTTTCAAAACGCCCCAATACTGCTAAAATGGTTGTAGTGTCAGTATCGAAGTCAATCTTCAATCAGTTCTCATATTTTGGTAAGTTGACCTCGCCCTGAAGACGTCAATATCAAACTTACCAGCAATGTATTTCTGCAATGTCTTTCCTCAGTATATCTTCAGATCTTCTTCACAACTGAAAAACTAAAACTTACCACCTCTTTTTATAGTCTCGTCTGTCAATGTGGATTACTTGTCATGCGCGGAAATTGAATGTACCGTGTACTTATCATCTCTACGCATCATGATATACCTTCAAAGAAAAGACCGACACGTCTTGTGGTTTGCACTTGACGTCATGGCGGTGATCACACTATTATTTTCAAGGAGTAATTTTAACTCCTCCCCTTTACTCCATTTTAGGGAAGTAAATTTTTTTGTGAGCTCTCGTAAAACATCTATTTCGTTGATATTGGGAACTTCTGAGGGATCATAAAATATTATAATTGAATTTATTAATTATCCATCTTTGGGATTAAAAATACAATGGATTTACATTAAGTCATAATAGAATAAGATCAATATTTGTAGTTAAAAAGACTAAGATTAAAAAGACTAAGTTAAAAAGACAAAGTTGAATGTTATCAGATTTATATATATTTACTAGATCTTGCAATGAAAGATTGTTTGTGTCTCTCGGTTCTAGATAGAACTGTATAAGAATTATTTTGTCTAAGTTCATATGGGTATTCTCTAGGATCAGGCAATAGGGTATGGCAAGGATGGTTTGGTTCCGCTTGAATCCTTCTGATCTCTCGGATGGTTGCTAATTCACGCCTGCTTCTTAAAGATGGCAAGCAGTCTCTATCCAAATCAAGAATTCTCAGACTTCTTGTCTGTACACGTTCAATTTCTTGTTGTAAATAATCTGGAAGTCCTGCCCATACACTCATACAGGCGATGCATACTCTAATACTGGTCGAATTTTTGAGGTGATTTGGCTGATTGTACAAAGAATCCCCCGAGTTCAATAGTAAAAGATTTATTGAATATCGTCTCCAGACATTTTTGACAAAGCGCCATAGCGATACTTCATCTTCATCACAGTTTTCTTTACATACACCACACGTTACGCTATCGCGTAGACATCCCATAACTGAACAAAAAACTTGTTTTTTTTCAACACAATATTCCCATAATTTCATAGTGGTTTTACTGAGTTTCATAAGCAATTGCACTGAATCAACGACTTTTTCCCCATGAATTACTTTGGGTAGACCGTTTATATGTTTTAAAATTCTATCCATTGAAAAATTGTGTTTTTCGAGTATTTTTTCATGTTTATTTTGTATCCACGGTGACGTGCCAAATATGGTGAAAATTATTATTTTTATATTTTTGTTTTTAAGTATTTTTTCATTGTTATTTTGTACCCATGGTTATTCCAAATATGGTGAAAAGTATTATTTTTTTATGTTTAAAATAATAATGAATTTTTTTCACGATATACCATATATGTACATGGTGAAAACTAATATTTTTTTATATAATTTTTTCAAAAATTGAAGCCCTCTTGCGTTTGACGTAGTTTATACTGATCCCTCTTGCGTTTGACGTAGTTTCAGATTAATCCGCTTTAAAGATTAAAATATCATTTTTTAATTCTAACCATAGGGCATGACCATAGGGATGGAATGTTGTTGATGCTAAAATATGAAGTCAAAGGCCAATTTTTTTTCCACATACAATGATCAAAATAGGGAAATGCGATATAGCGATAGAAAATATATCTAGTTTTTTAAATTTTTTTGTGAGCTCTCGTAAAACATCTATTTCGTTGATATCGGGAACTTCTGAGGGATCATAAAATAGTTGAGGAATGGATGATTGTACAAAGAACTCCCCGAGTTCAATAGTAAAAGATTTATTGCAGTTTTCTTTACATACACCACACGCAGAGGAGGTACGAACCTCTTCCCACAATGCATTGCGTTTAGTTTACTTCCCTTGGCTCGGAGCGTGACAGCTGATGATCAAATTATAGACATTTTCGTTGGCGCTGTTTCGATTGAAAAACTGCGTTTCAAAAGGTAAGATCTTTCTATGATATTAATAAGATATTCTAAAATATGTTTCTCTGGTTTGTTTTGCCGTAGCGTACTGGTTCCGGCTCAATAACCAATGTTATGTTTATTGCTTTTACGGGTCACTGAACTTGGCCGAAAAGTGGCGAGTGATTATATGTACGTATTTGACGTTATATAGAAGCAACAAGAACCCGGATTAGCTTATTATAACAAGCAAGAAATTATCTTTCTGTGGGTATAAAAACATTCCTTGTTACTCCAGGAACTAAAGAACTGTTTAATGTTGAAAATCACCTAAATTTTAAATTTTCTGAAAATCGTAAGCGCATAAGCTACGTTACATTGGCTAGAAAAGTGGCCTTTTGAACGTGAAATTTGTGTAGAATAATATTTGAAGTCTTTTACTTTGTCATTATTGTCATTTGACACTCTCTAGGAGTATATTTGTAACGTAATATTGGTTTCTTCACAAGCACTATTTCCAGTCGCTGATTATGACGCGTTTAGTTACCTCAAACAATTCAAACGTATTTATCTTAATATTTGACAAAACTCGGAAAAAATTTGCCTCGTTTAAACATGAAATAATTCGCTTTCTTTTGGCACCAAAATTTGTTGCTTTTGTTGCTCCAGAATTGGAATGAAGAGAGCTCTTTGAAATTTTGCTTCTGCTCGATTTTTGCCCGCCATTGTCAAAATTTGGTCTCGAGCTTCGTCTCCGTACCCTGGGTGCCAGAGGTTCTTCCACGCTCGTAGGGACAATGGGGATACGGGAGGACACCAGGCGGTAAATTTGCAAGGCGAGCGGGAAGAACCTCTGGAACACCGAGCCGTTTCTCTGATCGCGCCGAGCCAATGAAAAGGTTGTCTGGGTCAGTACGTTCCAAAATCTGGACGTAAGACGTTGATTGGTCAAGCGTAGGATCTTTTTTTAATAATAAATTTCATTGGCTATCGTACACCTCTATTAATAACATGAGTGTAATATTCAACACCGTCTAGAAGGTGCAGTCATCAGCAGTGATTTCCTTGTATATTTCCTTATATATTCTCTCTCTGTTTTGGAGCCTATACTTTCGCTTCACGTTGATATACAACTCACTTTTTTTGGAATGCCTTTGCTCTCTAGTGAGGATTTTTTTGATTGCGTGGGAAAAGTCTTGATTCGTTACGAGCTCAACGAGCATCGAAGCGTTCAGCGACGAGACGTCTTCGTCATTGAAAATATATATAAGAAACAACAAGATAGCATCGTTGAAATATATCCTGTACGTATGTTGTTAGAAATCTATAAGCTTTCATTTGAAGTGTAGTTCAAGTCGTTCAAGTTCCTGTGTTTAATATAATTAAATATCTGAAATTCTATAACCGACTTCATGTGAGACGTTAAGTAAATAAATATTTATTTATTATTGAGTGAACATTTTGGACATTTGAAAAAGTTCCATATAACCCAGAAACATAAGCCATACATCAAAGTACTAACTGTGATCAAAGGGAAGCTTATGAAATTTATAACAACATACGTACAAGTTATCGTTCAACAATGCATAGTTTGGAAGTTATAACTGTCTGAGTGTCTGCATGACAAGTAACAGACGACGGATTTCAAAGTTTATAGTGAATATCGGGCAGCGTCACTTCGCCCGAACTAAAATCAAACCAGTTTTATTAAATTTGAGCAATTTTTAGTGGTCTAATGTATAGAAGACTGACGAGACGATAGCATTATTACTTATTTGAGAAATACAAAATAGAGTTGACTCTGGATTATTAAAATATCATTACCCGTACGGCCTTCGGGAACGGCGGTTTCAAATTTCAAATCAAAACAGTAAAACACGGCTCGGTGTTCCAGAGGTTTATCGCGCTCGCCTACCGGGTTGGCCCCTCCCACTTTACCGCCTGGCTTCCTCGTGCGTCCCCGTTATCCCCCACGAGCGTCGAAAAACCTCTGGCACCCAGGGTACGTCTCCGCGGAGCGCGCCAAGAACCGCCAGTTGTCGAGATGAGCGTTGTTTTGATTTCGCGCTTTGTTTTCTTTGATTCCGTAGCTCATTTGAAAGCCCATTTCATAATTTAGCTCTATTGTATTAAACTAGGACTTTTACATGTACTGATGGTGTATTTATTTTATATATAAAAAATAAGAAAAACCTGTTGTTTTAATTCAATATTATGTGGTGCCAACTTTTGTACTTTGGGCTATCTAGCTATTTCTTCATTCAACAAATTTATGTGTGCATGCTGTCCATAGATCGCTGTAGGAGTTGTAATTGTTCTTAAGTTCATCCTGTGACAGCAACTTGTCTTGTGCATGAATTTTCACTCCACATTACCCCCATGACACACCATTTGTTGTTGTGAAATACAGAGATTTACTGAGTAATGGTACTGGTATATTTCATGTTTACAGGTTCATGCTCAATTTTTGTTCCTACGGAAAGTTTTCTGGAAACGTTCTTCATGAAAAACATTTCATACCACGTCCCAACCACATGCAGGTTTCACAAATTAAAGAGCAGGGGAAAGTGGATATTAAAGTTGCACAACAGAATTGCCTCAGTCACTTGAGTTGTTTTTTTATCTTTTACATTACTTTAAAATACATTTTAAAGCTGTGTAGTACTCTTTGATTAATATTACAAAGATATTAAAGCTAGAAGTCTATGTAACAAAATGTATTGGTGATATAATTATTGAGAGGAGAATTGTATCACTATTGGGCGTGGTAGCTTTTTGCAAGAAATTATCAGAAGGGGATTTTTGATGAAAGTGATTCAACTCCTTTCCCTCCTGTGCCACCTAAAATGCCCCCTTCATTATTTTACTCGAATGCCAGCCAGATGATTTTACTCATCAAGTTGGAACGTCTAGGAAAGAAAGGGTTAAGCCCCTTTCCTCTAGTTTTATGCTTACTGTATGTGACACTGACTACTACTAGTGTGACACTGACTACTACTAGTGTGTCACTGACTGATATATGCTTGTGAAAGACTGAATAATATAACATGGCTTTCGGGGAACTAAATTTTAGGAGGAAAGTAAAGTTAATTATGTGGGAAGAAAGTGGGTCTTGAACTGAATTAAATTAAAATGTGTTGGTCCACTGGATTATATTATCATTTCTTCCCTGGGATAGAATTAATAAAATCCATACATGTACAGTATCTTGATTTTCTGTATAAACAATCAGACATGTTTTCCAGACCCACTTGTTTTTAAACATAAGAAACTTCAGCCAACTTCGTTCTTGAGACTTTATAAACAGCTCAGGCACATTTGTATTACCTTTAAATATTACTTTGCTCCTGTATTCCTTCAGAGTTTACTGATACTGTCTGCTCTTTGTTTTTTAAGCAAACATTTTGTATAAACAACGCGCAACGAAACGCTTGAAAATATAAGTGGTTGCGCTGTGTAGCAGAGCACAGAGTGCGTCACAAATGATCTATTATTGATCATCACAATCATCAACATCACACATTATATATTACGATGACAAATTAACTTATCTCATTATTAAATATATTTTTCAACAGTTTGAAGACTCTCAAGAACTACAGGAGAATACACCGGCCTTATAGCGCCAGTTTGCCAGAGCGTCGGCAAAGCGCCAGAGCGCCAGTTTGCCAGTGTAAAATTATCCACTGGCTCCCAGAGCGCCAGGAAAAGTGTTCTATATCTCACAACTAGAGAAATAACGTGATCCTTAGCGCCAGAGCGCCAGTTTGCCAGTGCAAAATTATCCACTGACTGCCAGTTTGCCAGTGTAAAATTATCCACTGGCTGCCAGAGCGCCAGGAAAAGTGTTCAATATCTCACAACTAGAGAAATAACGTGATCCTTAGCGCCAGAGTGCCAGTTCGCCAGTGTAAAATTATCCACTGGCTGCCAGAGCGCCAGGAAAAGTGTTCAATATCTCGTAGCGGAAACTAGAGAAATAACGCGATCCTTAGTGCCAGAGCGCCAGTTTGCCAGTGTAAAATTATCCACTGACTGCCAGAGCGCCAGTTTGCCAGTATAAAATTATCCACTGGCTGCCTGAGCGCCAGTTCGCCAGTGTAAAATTATCCACTGGCTGCCAGAGCGCCAGGAAAAGTCTTCAATATCTCAAAGCGAGAAACTATCTACAGAAATAACGTGATCCTTAGCGCTAGAACGCCAGTGTAAAATTATATCCTTTCATTCCCGTGGCTGTGGCTATATAAGACGCACATATAAGACGCATGTTACGTTGGGGATGTGAAGTTGTTCGAAAGATAAGTTTGTTTGTGTGTTATCTCTCATAAACAGACGGCCCTTTTATCTCACAGTATAAAACTACTACGTAAAGAACAGTTTGCCATGGCTGTTATTTTATATTAGCCATTAATCAATAATAGTTCAGTTCCTATTAATGGCTAATTTCGAGTTGGCAAGCGATGAGGATTTTTATGAAAAATTGCGATAGGAACAAATATAAAACTGTCAAAATATTTTAGAAGAAGACTAGTTAGCCCTACATGCACTTCAGAATCTAAGAAAAGACAATTGATGCACATAAAATAAGCTCATAGTGAGTTAGAAATTTGAACTATGAAGGATTCATGGGCTCGGAAGTCAGATTATTATTATATTATGGCTTATAAGATTCATGGGCTCGGAAGTCAGATTATTATAATTTCTTGTTTCCTTTCATGTTAAAAAAGTTTTATGCTAATTGGCTTTTTTTGTCTAAGCTTCTTATCAGATACTCAAAAAGGTGTGTTGGTTTGCGCTAAAATAACCAAGTCCAAGGTGTAATTAATTATTGAACTGAATACAAGAACACTGTTTAAAATAACATTTTTATTTTCCACAATAATCAATATATAAGCGTTACTAGTTTGAGACTTAACTTGTCGTGTCAATCAGGATAATCAAACAAAAAAGTAAAATTAGAATATCGACAATTTTTGGCCTAATATATTTTGTTCTCTATTGTTCATTCTTCTCCATCATTGGCGCTATTCAATATACGGGAAGCGATTTCGTTTGTTGCTATTAACCGTTCGCGAATCCTGTTCGAGACATCCATGTTGGTCTTAAAGAAAGACTTGCGATATGCATGCATGGACAAGCCAAGTCTAGCTAGACTACTTTCATCTACTTCAGCTGTAACTTCTTTCACGAAGGCAATGGTTGCGCCATTTTTTGACCACATAACCAAGATGTTGGCTTTCAAGTGTAACCATACTTTCTTGCATGTCTGTTGGGGAAGGTCTTGTTCCCGAGCTGAATCGCTCTCTCACAAATTGGTCACGACAAGTGGACCATCGTAGTTGATGATCTTCTTCGCAATCTTTGCTGTCGTTTCTTCAGCGGCGCCTGTCAAGTGCTGTGATATAAGAAAGTACAGTAAGGACAATAGAAAATGGAAAATGTTAGAATTTAACGTAGATAAGTATAAAAGAGTTTATTATTTTTAAATAAAATACGTGTTGGTTTAAGACATGTTGCTTATAAATGTTTAATTCCCGACGGCTTAAAACCAACAAGGATCAGTTTATCTACGATCAAGACTACCACCATGCAAGGCATAATTATAGTTACATTAATTACAATTATATTTTTTTAGTTATACATACAGGACTGGATGCATGCAAGGGGACATACGTTTCACATTTCTATCAAAGAACACAAGAACTAAAAGTTTTCCCGACTTTTTTGGGGGGAAGACAGAATCCGCGAGGGGGGGATAGTATCCGCTAGCATGTCCGGGGGACAGTTTCAGCAAGGGACACTCCCCCTTCCGTGGGAAAATATTTAATTCTAGTATAAAGTTGTATATCGAAAGTATGTTTTGTGGTTTTGTTATGAAACTGCACTCGATTAAATGCAGCAAATAGAATTTGAGAGCCCAGAAGAAAAAAAAAATTTAGAGGGCATGTCCCCGAACCACACCTTCGACTTTGGGGTTCGCTAAGTTAATTAACCCCCTTTTTTTTAAAATTCTGGATGCAACTTTACCTTTTCGATTATGTCTTTTTGTTTCTTGAAATATTCATTTAACTTGATGACCTGTTTCACGTATCTCTTTGGAATTGTTCTTGAAATTGGCCCGTACGCTTGAAACAGAGCCCGCCGAGTATACTGGTAGGTGATGTACAATATCACCGTCCAGCGCAAAACATGGCGACGTTCTTTAGTTGCCCTAGTAACTAAGTTGCCAGCCTGCCAACTAGAATTGAGTTGAAGACAAACTTGTTCGTCAAACTTGTCAAATTCAGCTAAAGCTTCGTCGTCGAGACGATATTCGATGGCCATATCGTCACCGTGGTGATCGCAGTAAATGGCGTTGAACAAAGCGTTGAGGTCTTGAAGGTTGGACCGTCTCAGCGCAACCTCGTATTCTGCGCTTTCTTTGCGTGTCAAAGCTTCAGGTTTGACGATGGCGACATTAAACCTCGCATCAAAACCATCTTGGCCTGCAGGCTGCAGACATTAGAGGATAGCACTAAGAAATTTTTCACCTGCAATTAACAAACAAAAGTATATCTATATTACTATTAATATATATTAATTTAGCACCTCCGTATACAACTTCGTACCCAGGAAATGCATGGCCTAGTCACTTAAGTAATAGGCATATATTTGGTCAGACAAATTTCAGCATACTATACACGGTGAAACTGATTATAGCGACAATAAAATGCTATAGTACTAATAAATAATAAATAAACGCACCTGAACAAACCCTCCGAGAGCAATGCTTGTTTTGTCAACGCCGACTGGACTTGAGTTGGAACCAGTTGACACAAATAAGGAATCTCCGTACAAACGGCACAACGTTCCCATTTCTCTCTCGCTCAAAATTTGTTTTAGCGTTTGGTACATCTCGTCTTTAACGATGACTGCCGTGCCATTGTTTCCGATAAGATGTTGGCGTAGCCCAACTTCAGTGAACTTGTCGATCGTCAATCTTACGTTATTCTCCCGTTCGACAAAAGACATTGGGATTTTTCCTCCATGATTGTTAGCTGGAGATTTTGCAGCATCAGGAGGAGCCAAACACAGAACGAAACATCCCAAACTTTCATGATGACCCTCCGACAACTTGAGGCGTGTTTTGGAGCCTAACAAATCAGCTATTCGTGGAATAATGGCTAAAAACATAATCTCTTTTACAACACCGTGAGCACGAGCAAATGTTTGCAGCCAATAATGTTTGCAGCCAATCGGTGAAATAAACCGGGGCCACATCATTCCATTCTATAGTATTTTCACTTGCTTCTGTTGCCAAGGCCTTTATTGTATCGTCAACGTCGCTGACTTTTCGCTTTCGTCGAGAATTTCCAAGCATTGTGATTTGTGACTATAAGCTGTCTCACAACAAGCGTTCGAATGATTTGGTAATTGTTAAACTTTTTATTTATATGTTCAGTTCAAATTTGCGCGCTTTTTCCCCCCCTAATTTGATCATTAAACAGATTAAATCCAGATACGCGTATATCACGGTTCAAGGTGATCTAATCTACAACGTCATTTTTCTTTGTTAAACTGAGCCAATTTCCTATACTATATGAACATTCAGTTAACTCTTTCCTGTCTGCATAGGTACTTGGGGAAAGCCCTAGACAGAAATGCGTTATATATAGATCTCTCTAAACAAAACAAGTTACAGACTTAGGGGCTGTTCACACGAGACCGGGTTATCTCGGGGGGGGGGGGGGGTAGGGATAACTCGGGGGACTAGGGTTACCCTATCGCTCCGACCGAGTTATCAGCTATACCCCGAGTTATCTCGGTCTCATGTGAACGGTTTACTTTTTTAACATGGAAATAAACTAACACCGAGTTATCTCGGGGGATAGGGATAACCCTACCCCCCGAGATAACTCGCCTCATGTGAACAGGCCCTTACAGCGGTAATTTCAGGTGATTCGCGCCCACCGGATGTAAAAGTTCTTGGCGCCGATCTTTTTGACATAAAGGAGTGGTCACCAAATAACACGTTTCAACGATATTTAGTATATATTATCTTATTAAACAGCCTATATTCTTATTCAGATCTCATTAATGTTGGTTTAAAACAGCCTCGATCTTCTTTCACACATCGGTGGTGTCGGTGGTTTTGTTATTCCGTGATTTGGTAACCACTCCTTTATGTCAAAAATAACTATTGGCGCCAAGAAATTGCACATCTGGTGGGCGTGAATCACCTAAAACTGCTGTTGTAATGACTCGATCGCGCGAGTCTGTGAAAGAAATGTGCGCACTTTTTTGTGCTAGCGGAATGTCCGGCTTACTGATCCGGACATTGCTAATTTTTGGCGTGGTTTTGCAAAAACACTTGTAGAACGGAGATTATATAGACATACTGCATGAAGACCACAAATACTTGCAGATTTTACGTTAATCTCATTTTATCTATTTAATGTACAATCATTGGTGCGAAAAAATATTGGAGAACTTTTGGCGGTCATTTCCTATCGGAAAAACTGATAACTGTTATGACAGCAATTACGTATAGTACTATCTGTACACGTTTACAGAAGTATAGATAACATCACTCTAAACAATGGAAAGATTTATTCTGCATATTGTAGTATTTTTATTTCCTGATTTTAGACAGATTGGCATCAACCCAAATTAATTCACCGTCGCGTGATCACATTCTTTCAGATGGCTTTGCATTAATGATCGAGGACAAAAATATCGTGACAAACATTTTTAATTACTGCAAGCTACTTAGCAAGAGATCATTCTAGAGCGACTACGAAAAATTGAACAAATGTGATGTGACTTTCCTTCTACAGCTGCGAGTCAAATTACCACGACTGCACTCCTAATCCTATTTTTAAAAATTCTGCACAGTATGTAAGTCAGATTAGCATAGTAATTAATTGATGAAAGCATTTGTCGATATAGAAACGATTTGCTTAAATGCGTTATAATTCTGCAACAAGCACGAAAGTTGTATGTTGATAAACAATATGCATACATTGTTATTTTCATGGAGTAATTTTAACTCCCCAAACAGGAGTTAATAAAAAAGGTTAAAAACTATCCGTTTGGGGGAGTAAAAAGAACTCCACTGTCGGAGTTAAAATAACCCCCGAATTTTGCGGTTAAAATAACCCATATTAGGGAGTAAAAATTAATTACTCCTATTTCACGAGTAAAAACTCGGCCCAAAAAGCTTCAACATAAGATAGCTTTTAAGCAATTGAGGAGTGAAACCTATTATCGATAAAATCGACAATAAAATTGACAACGGTTTCTTTTAAATGTCAGCATCGATCAAATTTTCTACCTAACCCAACTCAAACAACATTTTCTCAAAGGCAATTTAACAGAATCTACTAACAAATTAACAAAGACAGATTGACAAAGGACATAACTACACTACACTACACTACACTACACTACACTACACTACACTACACTACACTACACTACACTACACTACACTACACTACACTACACTACACTACACTACACTACACTACACTACACTACACTACACTACACTACACTACACTACACTACACGTAAAGGATTTTTAAATTGGTTAAAAGAAAAGCCATATATTTTATTGCCAAATTTGTCTGCCATTCTTTATACTCTATAAAGAACAATTTTTACTCTACTCCTCCGAAAGGGTTAATTTAACTCCGGAAATGAAGTCAAAATATGCCAATAATTTTAATTACTCCTCTATATTGCATGTGTCCACCACAAAATATATGAAAAAGTTATCAGATTTGAATGAGTTATAATTGAGTCAAAATGCGCCAGCATGCCCGTATAGCCAGTTTAGGAGCCACTGTGTAACAACATAATTTTGGGCTTTAACTTTGTAGACTCTAGATTGGGCGCCACGAAATTTATTGGTTTCTAGTCTCTTTCTGGGAGTAACTCCTCTGAATGGGAGTTCAAATTATTACTCCCTAAAATTTACTTCCCTAAAATGGAGTAAAGGGGAGGAGTTAAAATTACTCTTTGAAAATAACATTGTGATCACCGCCATGACGTCAAGTGCAAGTAATCCACATTGTGTTCAGTAAGCAGACGAGACTATAAAAAGAGTTGGTAAGTTTTAGTTTTTCACTTGTGAAGAAGATCTGAAGATATACTGAGGAAAGACATTGCAGAAATACATTGCTGGTAAGTTTGATATTCATATCTGAGTCGTTCGTATCGTAGTCATTGCCTATGTTCGTATATACATGTACGGAAATCTTATTTCATCATACCACTGATGATTTATCATGCGGTATGTCTAGGGCTGATAAGCCCCGCTCCAAGCTGTTCATTTTACTGCTAAGACCTATAGGTGTTGATTTTATGGAGGGAGGAAAACCGGAGAACCCGGCGAAAAAAACCCGAAGCACAGGAGTGACCAACCAAACTCTACTCACATGAGTTCCAAGCTCAAGAACGGGGTTATTCCCAGACGGTCAGCCATCCAAGTACTAACCCCGTCTAACCGGGCTTAACTTTTGGTGAGAGGCAACGCCGTAAACGGAAATACAGAAAGCCAAATGCTTTTTTTTATCTTTAGTTTATTATGACTTTGGTTCAAGATTCTTTGTGCAAAATGTTATTTAGGCCACAAATATTTTAAACTTCTAACTTTTTGCCACTATGTTATACGGTGGTTGGTATAGATAAGTCAAAATCGTTTCAGGTTAATAGTGTTGGGAAATATTTGTTAATCGTAATTATTCAAGTAATAGGTTAAAATGAAAACTATATAATAGTAATAAAACTAACTAGAGACGTGTTTCGTTGACAAGTAAAAGCGTCTGCTGTTATGTATAAAAAGATAAAGTTGTTCCACAACAACAATAGGAACCGTTTACGAAATACGATAGCAACTTCAACGACGTCGTCGTTTAAACAAAATAATTCCAGTTGTGAAACAAAGAGAATGAATAATTTTTCGTCCCTATGTAGAGTAATCTCAACAGCGTCCTCGTTAGAGCATTTTCACGTCTTCAGGGCGAGGTCAACTTACCAAAATATGAAGAACTGTTGCTTAAGATTGACTTCGATACTGACACTACAACCATTTTAGCAGTATTGGGGCGTTTTGAAAGTCATTAAACTAGCTTCAAATATCTAAGATAAGTAATAGATAAATACCGAGAAGGAGGGATGTATATGCTATATCGCGCATATCTGACTTAATTTATTATTGAGGAGGTTCTCCAACAAAGTTTTGTCTATTTTTTCCACCTTGGACAAAGATTTTCCTTGTTTTTTTCTTTATTTCATATCTAATTATTATTCAAGGGCTTTATGTACTATTTAAAACACGTTCTGTTTGTTGGCGTAGTAATTTTGAAAAATAACGTTGTCTAAGGCGAGAAAATCAAAGCTAAAGTTTATGTAAATCAGGAGAAAATTTTATCAGATATAAAACCACGATACGGTTATGATTTTTCTTTGTGTTTTCCTCATGAATTATTAATGTATTTTTTAAGCAATATAAAGACCTCGGCAGAACAAAGAAAACCGACTCAATAATAAATTAATAGTGAGTTAGTCGTGACCTTTTCTAATACAAATGTTGCTTTTTGATGGCCGTCGTCGTCGTTGGTTGGACTAATAAACTGTTGAAAGATTATGGTGTTTGTAAAGAACATTTTAATTTTGGCTATACTTTTTCATGGTTATTGGTACAACATTAAGAATTATAAACAAGCTAGTAGTTATCTTTTTATGTTTCAAAATTAGTTATTGGCTACCATATACAATACAAAAAAGATAATTTTTCCACTAAATCAGATCAATATAAAATTTTTCAAAGAAACTTAAAAAAATAAATGTATTTGTATCCTTACTTTGACGTTGTTTTCAATGTCTGCAGTTTAACTTAAAACAAAGACAAAGGTCTTTGTCTATATTGAAATTTAGGAAGTCTAGTAAAAAAATAATAATTTTCATTGTAGGATTTCTTTTATGAGTTAATATATATATTAATACCAAAAAAAGAAAATCTTAACTATAACTATTAAAATGTTTAAATCTTAAATATAAAAATGGAAAAGAAATGTGAACTATGCTAGTAACAACTGCTTATTACTTAAAAAATGAATGAATATGTAGAACTCGATAATATAAAATATAAAAGCTAAATAAAATTTAGTATATTCTATGAACAACTAAAATTATCGGGCGTTTTTTAACAGTTTAGCTTTTATAAGGCAGAAAGTGTAACTAGGCCAGCGGCTGTGGGTCAAAAACTAGCCTAGAAATGAAGTTTCGCTGGACACATTTAAAGAATAAGATTTCTTTAGTGGAAATGCATTTAAATTCGATGCAGATGCCAAATCAACTAATTGGCCCCGGAGTTAACAACCAGTTTGGTCAAAAGGGGGGGGGGGTGCTAAATAATGACGTCATCTGTTATTGGAAAAAATATAAATTTTGGAAATCTGCAAGTTAAACATTTCTGCCAGATAGATCTATATAAGTGGACAAAAAAACTCAATTGCACTAATTACTTTCAGTCATTCGTTACAGAAATATCGCACACCAAAGTTTTTGCAAATTGCTGACTAAGCATTTTTTGTTTGTTTTATATGTCCAAATGGTTCATTTCAAATCCTTTATTTTTCTACCAGTAAAGTTCCTGTTAACACTAGATCATCTCTTAGAGAAAGGCTTAAAAGATTTAAATAGCACTAGTATCTTTAATTCGGCACTCCAGTGTGTTCATCAAAAGATGGTAAATTTCTTTAAAAAATGTGGAGTAAAATTTGGAGAGGAAGCAAAAATTAGATTTTCTACCACACTCCTAAGCATTCAATGAATCATCCAGATCCTTAAAAATTAAGCGTAGTATCAAAATACCACTTCAATCAATAGTATATCAAAGCAAAAGAACAACTAATTAAACGCTTATTTTGTAGTAGAATGACCTCTGAGGTGCCTAAAAACTGGACAATTAAAATAGTTGTAGCAGAAATGAAGAAATAATTAGCAACGTTTCTTGTTTTTCTCCTGGACATTTAATTTTAACTTGATTTCCACAGTTGTTGATTACCATTTTAAGAGAAAAGCTATCATCCTTTAATGGACAGACTTGAGTCCTGAATTTAAGGTACTAGGGCAAAAGAAATATTTTAGACCATTCTCTTAAAGATGGTCTCTCAATAGAAGCTTTGCTGGTAGAAAAATAAACGAGTTACAATGAACCATTTCTTAAATACAAAATAGATAAAAAATGCTTAGTCAGCATTTTTCAAAAACTTTGGTCAACGATATTTCCGTAACGAATGACTGAGAGTAATCAGTCCAATTGAGTTTTTTTGTCCACTTATCTACTTATCTAGATCTATCTGGCAGAAATGTTTAACTTGCACATTTCCAAAATTTTTTTTTTTTCCAACTACATATGACGTCATTATTTAGCACACCCCCCTTTTTGACCAAACTGGTTGTTAACTCCGGGGCCAATTAGTTGATTTCACATCTGCATCGTATTTAATTGTATTTCCACTAAAGAAATCTTATTCTTTAAATGTGTCCAACGAAACTTAAGAATATCGAGGCACAGCCACCGGCCTAAACCCAGGACCATAAGGCCGTTTAACAAAACTGAACAAGAAATTAAAGGAGCAGAAATAAGAAAATGACATTAGATGTATATTATGAAATATCAAGTATCAATACGTCTTCAAACTCGTACAAGAATAGCTTTCTCACTCTTGTTCTCACCTTTTCGGCTGGCTGTTTTCATCCTAGCCAGCAAAAGGACGTCTGTTTTCTCAGCCTATTTTCATCCCTAGCTTAATTTACTGTATAATTTCGGACTGCTATACAGTAAATAAAACAACAACAGCACTGCACAACAATGGGAAACCATTAAATGCACGTTTAGTCTGACAAAATAATTTGATAAATAATTTTTTCAAACCTTTTCGAGCCTTCGCAGTTCGCTCAAGACGGACGGCCGTGTAAAAAACATTTTGTGGGAGACTGAATCGTACCTGCAAACCGCGCAGGGGCCTGGAACTTTTTGCCTCACTTTTTGGTTCTTCGTTAGCGTTCCAGTTATCACATTTTAACTTACATCGAGTTCACTGGCTGGAAATTACTCTCAAAAGCCAGGAAATCTTATTTCAGAGACCCTATATATATTTCAAAAATTTCCGGGGGTGTGCCTCTACCCACCCCACCCCCATAGTCAGTGCGGTTACAGTGCCCCCCGCCCCAAATGGGTTCGTCTTGTTACGGCCCTGGTAACCCCACATTGTTTCACAAGTGTTCTATTAGTTGATTAAAAAAACTTCTTTTTAATTTGTGCACAATAATAACGCATTTATCTGAATGCGTTTGGCTAAATTTTTTTCCCCTATAGTTCAAACTGGCTGATATTTCAGCGCGTGTTGAAATTATAGCTTTATGTATATTTCTCAGCTCTATTTTTAAGTTTTTTGTGGCAGGGTTGCATGGCTTAAGATTTTCCATGTAACCAGTCTAATAAATCTCCTTTATGAACATTAATTAAAAATTTACAAATGAACGTTTTCCCAGTTAAACATTGTGTGCTTTTCTTATTTTTAGATCATTATTGTTTATCATGGAAAGGATTACAATGTACGCAGAGACAAATTATTGTTCGACTGATGAGGTACAACAAAGGAACACATGTTTATCCCAATATGTTCATCATTTATATTAGTTAAGTGTAATATATATATATATATATATATATATATATATATATATATATATATATATATATATATATATATATATATATATATATATATATATATTATATATATATATATATAGTTCAATCTACAGACACGGTATTTCGCTGTACAACAGCTCATCAGTGTAGCTTGGAACAATCTGAATGAATTTCATCAATTACTTATACACATGCGATCGCCGGTGACAACCGCATGTGGGACAGCATCGGTGAAATACATTCAGATAGCGTGAAGTGCGCATGGGCCCAGAGTGCTCAAACTTCCACAAGGGTAGTGAGCGTTGCATTTTATACAATACCCTTGCTGCTATGCGTGTTTTCATTGGTTGTTGGCCATGATCTATTAGAGGACAGAAGCATGGTCACGTCAGATCACGTCAGCTGACTTGCTTTTTTCTTTCTTCATGCCCCAAAACCCGACAGGGTTTTTTTAAAAACCTTTTAAGTTTTTGTATTGTATAAAACAAATAGATTCCATTTTTTTGTTGTCTGTTCAGTTATAGATGCACAGAAGACGTCACAACGTGGTAAGAACATCAGTGACCCACTCGACTGCGTCTCGTGGGCCACTGTTTTGTTCTTACCACGTTGTGACGTCATCTGTGCATCTATAACTGAACAGACAACGGCAAAATGGAATCTATTTGTTAAATCGCTAATAGGTACCCATGGCAACTTCGCAGAGTGCTCAACAACACCGAAGTGAAGGAGCGTACATAGTTCGTATATATATATATATATATATATATAAAAATATATATATATTGAAAGCGTTTGGTCACCCCATGATGTTGAACGTTGTTGAATGATGTTGAACGAAATTTGAACATGTTCAAATTTTCGTTCAACATGCGTTCAACAATGTTGAACGATGTTGCCTGAAATGTTGAAAGCGTTGGGCCAGGTCTTTAAACAAAGTGTTCATCATTTACACTTGCAATTTGATCAGTAATTCGGCTTGCCATTGTAAATGCCCATAAAAATGCCATAAAGATCAGCATATGATAAAGATCATATTTTAACTATTACTTATAAACGTCCCGCTCGATGAGGATTATTTAGTAAAATTTTACTAAATGACCCAAATCGAGAGGGACGTTTAATAGCTAATCACCTCTTTTTATGCTATTCCTTTGTAATATCATGTTTGCGGGAATTTCTTTTGTTTGCGGGAATTTCTTTTGTTGTCACCTCCGAGGTAGGATTAGTAAAAATGAACATATTTAACAAAAAAAATTGTGAGAACAAATGAAATCCCCGCAAACATGATATTACAAGTCCTAACTAGAAATAGACTATGACAAAATAAAGTAAATTTAGAGTAAGCGGTCACGGTTCCCTCTTCCGCAATATATAATAGGCATGTATAATGATCAAGTTATTTATAGATGTTTAGCGGGAATCGTTGTCAAAATTGTAAAAACGCTTCATTTCTATTTTGAAAACCATCATACAACAAAGCTTAGGTTGAAAATTTTCCCGACTTAAGATGATAATAATAATAATGATGATGATGATGATAATGATGATGATGATGATGATGATAATGATGATGATAATAATGATGATGATAATAATGATGATGATGATAATGATGATGATGATGATAATGATGATGATGATGATGATAATGATGATGACGATGATGATAATGATGATGACGATGATAAGCAACATTTCCATTTGTCTGGGGGGGGGGGGGCACACCCGCCTCGTATGCCTATGTGTGGCGTAAATACCTTCAAACTTTCTGTGATCAGCTGTTAACAATGGCGTTTGTAAAGGTATTTACGTCACTCCTCGTGTCAGGCACTTTATTAATTGTCACATTAATCAGGATCAAACAAGCAACCAGAAATATATTTTTTGGCGGATTGTGTTTACTTCAACTAAAAATGAAATGATAAGCATGGATGTCTAAATTATTAAGATTATTATTGATGTTTTAATACAGATTCTTAGTTTTTCATATTTTCACTTCATAAATAGCAAGAAAAAAAATCGTTTCATAAGCACTTTAACCACTCCAACATTGCATCCTGTATTTCGTTATTCCTTTTTAGACATCCATGCATTTCAAATTTTTAAGAATATGTTTGAGCTTCTTGTGCTCTGAAAAAACAGCCAACGTCATAAAATATAGCTATATTGTCACATATTTACCATAAAAATCTCATTTTAACTTTTCAGTCATACAGGCATGATGGAAATATTACAGATAAATTTCCTAATGGAGCACGCTCTTGCAGAGTTGAAGGCGGCAGGTGGTTGTTGTACCCAGAGACGGGTATGCGTGGAGGGTCTCACGAAGTTCAAGCTGATGCCGCAGCATTGCCATTTGCAGTTAAAAGTCTGGAAAAAGTCTGACTAATTAGTAACTGAATTGTAACTAAATGGTAACTAATGATAACTCTGCATTTGGTAACTAAATAGTCTTAATTCTGACATGTGCTTCCACATGACAAATACATTTTCATTTTTGTACTAGAGTTTGCAGTGTTACTGATTCAATACTTTAATAGGAATTGGAAAAATTCCAATTTTTCATAAATTTTTATTATTAGTACCTCTTGGTGGTTTGCAATCAATCCCTTGAAATTTAAAAGACAAAGACACGGCGGCCATGTTGAAGGAAAACACACTCGAAGATGGTCTGAATGGGGTTAACTCACTGATCTCTATACTAACTGGATGGGCGGTCTAGAACAAATCGCCTTGCGAGGTTTGACCCCACCGGCAGCCATGTTGGCACACCTAAATGATCCTCTCAACCAATCGAAATGCAGTAATTTTGTCATGCATATTATAAATATAATTATTGTCTTAATACAAGATGGACGCCAGGACCCGTCAGGAGTTTGGGGAGTGAAATGGCCGAAATCTCGAATTCAGTCAGGATTTTATAAGCACCAGAAATTGCATAATCATTGCAAAACCAACTTTGAAACTCGAGCTAGCTATCTGGACCAACCTGGTGGAATATTGCAGTCTTATTAATTTTATTTAGTTCATGTCGTTTTCGTTCTTTTGGGTGAACCAACATGGCCGCCGATGGGGTCAACCGATAGATCGTTCCCGCCTATCCAGTTATATTACATACATACACACAGGTCGACCGCAGTAGGAGGAACCAGAAGGCTCCTCTTTCGTTGGCTACTACCATAAGGCAGGGGTGGGCGCCACTCCTATCCCAGATGGTGTTGATTTTACGGAGGGAGGAAAATTGGAGAACCCGGTGAAAAACCCTCGGAGCACAGGAGAGACCAACTAAACTCTACTCACATGGTCCAAGCTCGACAACGAGGTCGTAATCCCAAACGGTCACCCATCTAAGTACTAACCCCGTCCAACCGGGCTTAACTATTGGTGAGAGGCAGCGCCCTAACAGCACGCGCCACCCGTGCTCCCCTAAAAGTGGAGATATTACATGGGTTAACTGACAAACGGCCATAAAAATAGCTATCAAATGACGAACTTTTTTTGTTTACTGACAAATAAAACTTAACTGTTTACTGACTATTGAAGTAAGATTGCGTCACATTCACTGATAGTCAAAAATTAAGAAAGAAAAATATTTTGGGCGACAGAGCGAACGACTTGCCAACGACTATATCCGTAATGTCAGTCATATACGCCAACAACTCTGGTTCAACCACCGCTGTAAGTATCTTGGTCTCGTTCTGGCAGGTCTTAGAATCAAGTCTCCTTTGCATACACAAGGGGGCCATTCAGATCGTCAATTCCACCAGCAGACGACTGATCCGAACACAGATTAACGACTGTCACAGAAGACTTAAAGTGCCTCTATGGCCTGTGAGATCTTTACATATTTAAATAACTTAGGTTAAAAGAAAATGTTTCCCGAAATATTTTCTCAAAAATATTAAATCTCCGCCCAGTAACAGCGCTCCAAAGTTGGCCAAATCAGCCCAAATCGCGCCATTTTGAAAGTAGATCGTTTGTCTTGGGCCTGGGCTCTAATTGATAGAGCTACGTCACAGTCGGAACGGAATTATTTCCACAACTGAAACTGGAGTTAAAGCAATAATTTAGCATTATCTTATTACTAATTCTTGGCATGACAACCTTCAAACGTTTGAGATAACAAAGAAAAATAAGAAAAACCTGCATTAATAATTCCGTTCATTATTACCGTAACCCGCCCGCATGTGTTTTTATCACCGCATGAAATTTTTTTGCAATATCCATGGTGTTTTCTCATCGGAGAATACTAGTAATCCTTCAATTTCATTAAATAAATGGGGCATTCTGTTCAACGAATACGAACAACAAAAGTAAGCCCCCGGGAGACACGATTTCCGGTGGTCAGCGGTCAAAGGTTGTGTCCCATTGAACTCTAAGTAGACTGGAACGATAACTCGCTTGTACGTTTTGAAGCCAAAAATGGCGGACATGGGGGCCGCCTAGCCTGGTACCCTGGCCCAATCAAAGAATATGGGCCAGGTAACCACTAAAGACTTCTGCTTTCCTATTGGTTGAAATTTCGCGCGTTTTTAGTGGCTATGAGTAAAACTGCAATCGTCATAAGTGGATTTAGCCCTGATGACGCGAGAATGAGATTAGTGGTTACCTGGCCCTTATTTCTTTTGAAATTGGGCCAGGGAACCAGGCTAGCCTGGTTCCCTGGCCCAATCAAAGAATATGGGCCAGGTAACCACTAAAGACTTCTGCTTTCCTATTGGTTAAAATTTCGCGCGTTTTTAGCGGCTATGAGTAAAACTGCAATCGTCATAAGTGGATTTAGCCCTGATGACGCGAGAATGAGATTAGTGGTTACCTGGCCCTTATTTCTTTTGAAATTGGGCCAGGGAACCAGGCTAGGAACCAGGCTAGCTAGGGGGCCGCCATGCACGTCACCCCCAGTCCCTTTTACTTTATAACCGAGAAAAAATAAAGCTGAATTTGGTGAAATGGGCTGCAAAAACAGCTTGAAATCAAAGAAAAACTAAACTTGTTAACCACTTTTAGGCTTAGATCAAATGCCAATATACCGTAGAGTAGGTGAACACTGACATGACGAGTAAAAATAAGAAAAACAGTAAAAATATAAGCTCTCAAATGAAAGTCAACAATACGCAACCAAAATTGCCAAGGTTTGGACAAATATAAAGAAAATAAATAAGAATCCCAGGTTTAAAATGAAGAGTTTGTTTATAAAATCAGTTAGGTTTTAAATTCCTCAATTTTCAGTAGGAAAAACCCAACAAAATGCACTTTACCATGTGTTATTACAGCTCTGGAGTTACTCTTCGTCTCGAAAAATGTCAGATTTAGCATTTCCACAACTGAAACTTGAGTTAAAGCAATAATTTAGCATTATCTTATTACTAATTCTTGGCATGACAACCTTCAAACGTTTGAGATAACAAAGAAAAATAAGAAAAACCTGCATTTTCCGTACGAGTTTCGGACTCGAATTTTCCTTTTTTTCGGCAGATATTTCGTCGTTCAAGTACAAGGCCGATAAGCCCAATACGTACTAGCTTCTTCGTTATCTATAAAAAACTTTAGATCTAAAAAATGGTTGTTTTTTGCAGCGAGTTTTCAGTTTTTCATTGTGCCCTTCATAGGTTCTGTCAATCTCGATCGAGCCCATAGTCATGCTGACCAAAAAGGGGGTGACTATGGGCTCGAGATTGAGGTTCTGTTGACGTGCAATGGCTACCCTCAGCCAAGGGAATCTCGAATATTTGTGGATTCTTACCTGTTTATTTTGGGGTTTTTCCCTTCTTGAAATAAAGTTACTTGCTTATTGTTTGTAGTATCCTCTTGATTTTTATTTTGTGAGTGAATTTATACAGTGATAAATCGCTAAATTATGTTCACTGATCGATTCTCTGTCTGCCATTTTGAAATTATCGTTACTTACCGCTGTCTATGGATAAGGCGGGCCCAAACGTCTGTCGTAAGCGCTGACCTCTGCTGACCTCTATTTAACAAATAGATTCCATTTTTCCGTTGTCTGTTCAGTTATAGATGCACAGATGACGTCACAACGTGGTAAGAACAAAAAAGTGGCAAGTTCTTACCACGTTGTGACGTCCTCTGTGCATCTATAACTGAACAGACAACGGAAAATATGGAATCTATTTGTTTTATACAATAAAAGAGTCAAAAAAACAACTTCTGATAAGATTCATTGAATTTCCCGCCAAACTTCCGGGGCATTGAAAAAGATGAAGCACGCCATCTGACGTGATCCATGATCTATACAAAACAAGCAATATGATTGGTTCGTGACATTGGAGTGGCGATTTTCATTGGTTCACAGCTATCAGAACAAGTTGTGACGAAATCCGTGCATCTGTCCAGTAATAGATCATGGCTCTCGACCAATGAAAACGTGCAAAACATTTAGCTTATTGTATAAAATATAATCGTAATATCTCGACGTAAGATCTGCTGAGCAGATCTCGACTAAAGTGCGAGGCCGTAACGAGGTGCGTAAGTTGAGAAAAAATAAGAGGGGAATGAAACACAATGAAACTGTGGGGAATTTTATCGTCTGATGCTCGGAACATCGGTTAACGAATTAATTCCAGCAGGTAAACAATTACGAGGGGAAATTTAAATACCGGTATGTAGATTCTTTGGGGCTGAACAGGATTTTCTCAACCAATTGTAAGTAAACTCAAATTGAATATAATTTAACGGTCTCTTGAGTTTTGAATAATTGTAAAGACCTCGGGCTTCGCCCTCGGTCTTCACAGTTAAATAAAAACCTCTCCCTCGTGCTTTAACCTATATTTAAAAAAGTTCTCGGATTTGAATGAGTTGTATTTGCGGCAAACTGCATAAGACATGGTAATAAATCTTGGAACGAGTCAGTTTAACTCTTCCACACGTAAAATAGTTTACTCTTCACTGAAAGTCTGAATTATCTCATCAACCAAACACTTTTGTGACATCTATATTAAATGTATATATATAAACAATTGCATGCGGTGGTATATGTAACATTTGTTTGATTCATGAAATTTAATTTTCGGTTTAACTGGCACAGTGCCTAAATCTTGTCCTTCTACACGATTTAATGTTGTTTCAACTTCATTTTGAGTAAAACGATCTTTTTTAAACATTCTCTAACCCGTCGAAGGCTGCAGACTGACAGCCAAAAGCTCGTTATAATAAAATTTTTGATCAGAGAACGTCTTGTCCAATATTATTTACAGTCAAAATGGAAATACCTTCCCACTTCCGCTTCTGTAGTTTGTTGTGTATTATACTGTTTTTCTGTAGCCACCGGAGAAACGTGAGAAAAATCTAGCGATAAAAGTCGCTTATATACTTGGTATAGTATTTGTTTGTTGGTATGCATTTGGGAGAGAAACATTCGTTATATTATGATTAAATTCCATGAAAGACAAATTATACTATTTATTCACATTTTTCGACAAAACATTTTTCATACGCTTTAGTGGCGACTAAAGAAATACAGTAATACACAACAAACTACAGAAGTAGAAGTGGGAAGGTATTTCTATTTGGACTGTAAATATGTTTAAACCTTCTTATATGTTTTCTATTCTTTTTCCCATTTCAAATGCGGAGCGTCGTGGCGGGCTATACTAAATCACCATTTCAATCGGGCATTTAGTGTTTAAACAGGTAACATAGTACGGTACACTTTCATTGATACAACGGCATACACCTTTATCAATAAGTTATAATAATATTTTGTACCTGATACTCCAAAGTGTTGTCTAATTTTTAAAAATTACGCTAAGGATAAAAATTATAGGAAGCTAATAAAATGAAAATGATTCTATTCGTTTGCATGAATTGTCGAAAGACTTAGACGGCTTTTACACTTTACACAATAAGCTCTTTGTAGAGAAGGTGCAACCCAAAGTACATGCAAATTCTCATACTAGACTTTGTCCATTGCTAATTATCGCAGCAGATCTCAACAAACTTTATCAAAATGTCTTTTTTATTAATAGTATATATTTCTCCGATCAAGTAACATTATACAATAACTGTCAACACTTGCATAATTGCATGTAACGATTTTCATATATATATATATATATATATATATATATATATATATATAATACCATTCAATATAGCCATCACAAAAGTGTTCGATTGATCAGATAATTCAGACTTTCAGTGAAAGGTAATACTACAGTTTACAAAGAGCGCCGGATGTATTAAACTATTTTATATGTGGAAGAGTTAAACTGACTCGTTCCAAGATTTATTACCATGTCTAATGCAGTATTGCCGCAAAATAACTCATTCAAATCCGAGAACTATTTTTATGTATTATCGTCGGGAAACGATATATACGACGATCTGTACTTGTTTACCAGCATACAACTTTCGAGCTTCAAAGTGTTGCAGTATATGTATATATGGATCAGTATCATAACGCATTTAAGCAAATCGTTTCTATTAACAAATACTTTCATCAATTAACTAGTAATCTAACTTACATACTGTGTAGAAATATTTTTAGTTTGTAAAAATCAGTAAGATTAGGAGTGCATTCGTGTCATTTGACTCGCAGCTGTAGAACGAAAGCCACATCACGTTTGTTCAATTTTTCGTAGTCGCTCTAGAATGATCTCTTGCTGAGTATGCTTGTAATTAAAAATGTTTGTCACTATATTTTTGTTCTCGATTATGCAAAGCCATTCTGATGTTAGACAGATTGGCATCAACCCAAATTGATTGACCGTCGCGTGATCACATGCATGCATGCATGCATTCTTTCGTTTGGGAGGGACAAATACAGGCTACAGCACAGAAATACTGAACGGTAGGCAGCACATTTTTGTACCTAAAATTTCTTATTTCAATGCCAATGGTCAACCAGATACTGCTGAATTGATAAAAAGAAAACACTTCAATAGTTATTTGCTGGAGAAAAATACTGCAATTTTATGCTCTGGCAAGTGATCCAAAATGTCGTTCATTGCCAATTTGTGATCATCTGACTATATCCTCCCCTCTTTCCAAAAGTATTATATGAAAGTATTATATATGAAAGTATTTGTCGATAAAAACGATTTGCTTAATTAAATGCGTTATGATACTAATCCATGATATACATATGTGTACATATGTCCAAAAAAAATGTGCTGCCCCTATACCGCGGTATTTCTGTGCTGTATATCAAAGGTCAAAGAATACATCAAACGTGTATCTTTACAATCAAATTACTCCTAAGGATTTTTCAATGTGGCCGTGTCGAGGCATATCAAAGGCACTTTAAGCAGCCGCCATAGGTGTTGATTTTACGGAGGGAGGAAAACTGGAGAACCCGACGAAAAACCCTCGGAGCACAGGAGAGACCAACTAAACTCTACTCACATGAGTCCCAAGCTCGAGAACGGGGCTGTTCCCAGACGGTCACCCATCCAAGTACTAACCCCGTCTAACCGGGCTTAACTATTCGTGAGAGGCAGCGCCCTAACAGCACACGCCATCCGGCATCCGTGCTCCCCTATATGTATCTTCTAAACGAAAGAATGTGATCACGCAACGTTCAATTAATTTGGGTTGATGCCAATCTAACATCAGAATGGCTTTGCATAATCGACGACAAAAATATCGTGACAAACATTTTTTATTACAAGCATACTCAGCAAGAGATAATTAATTCTAGAGCGAGTACGAAAAATTGAACAAACGTGATGTGACATTCGTTTTACTGTCAGCTGCGAGTCATTTGATAGAAATCAACTGTAACTAGTGCATGTTCTTTATGAATTGTTTTCTTTTTATCAATTCAGCAGCATCTGGTACCTGACCATTGACAATGAAATAAGAAATTTTAGGTATACTAAAATACTTTTTTCTGTGCTGTATTTGTCTCTTCTAAACGAAAGAATGTGATCACCCGACGGTCAATTAATTTGGGATGATGCCGTGGTCTAAGTTCATCAGATTGGCTTTGCGTGTAAGAATTAAAAAATATAGTGACAAACATTTCAGTTTAATTACAAGCATATACTCAGCAAGAGATCATTCCAGAATCTAGCGCGACTAAAATGCTTGCATGCACCGGCTTTAATATCGATAAGTTATAATTTTTGTACCTGATACTCGTTCTCTAAACATAACGCTAAGCATATGAATTCTAGCATAGTAATAAAGTAGAAATAATTCTATTCGTTTGAATTTTCGAACTGAAGACTTTACACTTACACAATAAGCTCGTTGTAGAGATGGTGCTAGACGTTGTCCTTTGTCTTTTGCTCAGTAATTATCGCATCACATCAAGTCAAAAAAGAAAAAAAAATGATCATGCTGGTGTGGTGAGACAAATATTTAAAAACAATTAATGTGACTTTTGCTTATCTATCGCTCTTTGCAGCTGTTGCATCCAAAACTTGTTGTTGAAACGCTAAAATTTCTGCAGAGTATAGTATTACATATACACCTATCGCTGAAAGTATTTGAAGTTAGAAATAAGGTGGTCTGTGCCATGCACGCGCTGAATTAGTGCGAAAACGCGATTTGGACCGTAAATCGTAATACAAAACGCGCTCTCGCTCACGTTCTTCCAGGTTTTCTTTAAATTTCGTCTAAGCGTTTTACTCATTTCTGTTTCTGGTTTTGAAATATTCACATATAGTTTTGCTGTGCTTTCTTTATTCTATATAACAACCGGAACGAGGTTGTCTAACAACCTGTTGCTACTCGGTATCGATCTTGCTGATCGATGGAATACCTTCAAAGAAAAAACCGACACGTCCGTCCGGACGGACGTGTCGGTTTTTTCTTTGAAGGTATCATGACACGTACAGATGATAAGTACATTCAATTTCAGCGCATGACAAGTAATCCACATGCATTGTGTTTGTAAGCAGACGAGACTATAAAAAGAGGTGGTAAGTTTTAGTTTTTCACTTGTAAAGAAGATCTGAAGATATACTGAGGAAAGACATTGCAGAAATACATTGCTGGTAAGTTTGATATTCATATCTGAGTCGTTCGTATCATAGTCATTGCCTATGTTCGTATATACATGTACGGAAATCTTATTTCATCATACCACTGATGATTTATCATGCGGTGTGTCTAGGGCTGATAAGCCCCTCTCCAAGCTATTGACTTTACTACTAAGACCTATAGGTGTTGATTTTATGGAGGGAGGAAAACTGGAGAACCCGGCGAAAAAACCCCGAAGCACAGGAGTGGCCAACCAAACTCTACTCACATGAGTTCCAAGGTCAAGAACGGGGTTATTCCCAGACGGTCAGCCATCCAAGTACTAACCCCGTCTAACCGGGCTTAACTTTTTGGTGAGAGGCAACGCCGTAAACGGAAATACAGAAAGCCAAATGCTTTTTTTTATCTTTAGTTTATTATGACTTTGGTTCAAGATTCTTTGTGCAAAATGTTATTTAGGCCACAAATGTTTTAAACTTCTAACTTTTTGGCACTATATTATTAAGGCGTCGATCACAATTTGCTCAGTCAATGGTTTATATAAGTGCAACAACGAGGCAGGGAAAAGGAGTTTTTCTTATAAGGGTACGGTGCTTTAAAATTCGCTTCCTTTGCCTTTGGCATCTCAAAGTGAAAACGCATGGCCACTTTCTTCAATTACTATTATTGTATTTAGACTTTGTGAATATAGTTGAATCATTTTGTAGTTTAGAATATATTAAAATTAATACTTGTCAGTAATATTTTAGTTATTATTAGGTATTTTGCACGGCTGTCTGGAAGAGCATATTTGTATATCTGAAGAGATGATATTCCGTGCGTAAATAAAGATTTTGATTGATTGATTGACTGATTGATTGATTGATTGATTGATTGATTGATTGATTGATTGATTGATTGATTGATTGATTGATTGATTGAACTGAAATAATAACCCACTATATAATAGAAATATATAACACATACCGTATTTATTCCAATAGATGGGATTAGACGCCCACTATCAAATAAACGCCCCACTCCAATAGACGCCCCCTCTACCAATAAAAATATTTAGTAAACGCCCCCCTCCAATAAACGCCCCCCCCTAATAAATGCTACTTCCAAATATACCTGTTAGCACAAAACGTAAAACAAAAATACTATCCCGGCGCTTTATTTTTTAACAAGAAGATGAGGTTTTTTGCTGAGTAAGGACTGAGCCAGGTACAATGAGGCCACTTTCTCGCTTTCGTTTACCACAGCTCAGACTTCCACTTCAACAACGTTTCCTTGCGCAACAGTAAGAAATGATACGACCAGATAAGGATGCATATGATGAACTTTTTAGTTCTTATATATTGATAAAGAGATTGTGTGAACATTTGTGTGACGGTTTTTTTAATAATTGAAATATCAAATTTTGAAATAAACGCTTCTCTCTAATAAACGCCCTCCTTTAGATCTCAATTTTTTCAATAAACGCTCAGGGCGTCTATTGAAATAAATACGGTATAGTAAGACCTCAAAGAAATTTTATAACATCGACAAAGAAAACGTCAATTCAAGTAGGCTTTGATAAGTCACTTCCTGCTCATATCTTGGTAGTGGTGGTAGTGCACGGAAATCTTGCAATTTCTTTAACAGTAAAATCTTCATGTTTACAGCTATTCTAATTGGGAGCGTGTTTGACCTAACTGTAAGGAGTTCATTTTAGGTCAGGGTTCGATACTAGCGCAGATTTGGCAACCGTCATTTATTCTAGCCACGGGGCCCACGCATGCAGTGCACGTGAGCCGGGGAATTTAGGTTGACAGAAACTGTACAAAAGCCTGTCGGATGCCTGATAAATTGAATTTAGGTGACAGAAACTGTACAAAAGCCTGTCAGATGCCTGATAAATTGCGTTAAAGGTACGGAGCGCTCTGCTTGGCCTGACCAGTGAACTCGATGTATTAAGTTAAAATCTGATAACTGGAACGCTAACGCGTAAACCAAAAGGTGAGGCAAAAAGTTCCAGGCCCCTACGCGGTTTGCAGGTAGGTTTCAGTCTCCCACAAAATGTATATACACGGCCGCCCGTCTTGAGCGAACTGCGAAGGCTCGAAAAAAGGTTTGAAAAAATTATTTATCAAACATTTTGTGAAGCTAAACGTGCATTTAATGGTTCCCCATCGTTGTGTAGTGCTGTTCTTGTTTTATTTACTGTATAGCAGTCCAAAACTATACAGTAAATTAAGCCAGGGATAGTGAAATAGGCTGAGAAAACAAACGTCCTTTTGCTGGCTAGGATGAAAACAGCCAGCTGAAAAGATGAGAACAAGAGTGAGAAAGCTATTCTTGTATGTACGAGTTTGAAGACGTATTGATACTTGATATTTCATGATATACATCTAATGTCATTTTCTTCATTCTGCTCCTTTAATTTTTTGTCTGAATGTGTTAAACGGCCTTTTGTAACTAATGATATTTTAAGAAATAACTGACAACTACATTGTTTATTCTTCACGTTTTATACTCATGGCTAGTTGTTGTTTTCAGCACGAATACGGAATGCTTTTTAAACAAAACGACACATGAAACTGGTACTAATGGCATATTCTATACTAAGTTTGTGTTGATTTTTTGTATCCTCTTCGGAGTATTAACGAAACTCTAATATATGCCGGTTTATATTTTAACGAAAAGTTTGATCTAATTTCTTGACTGACAAACTTCGTGCACGTTTTGTAAAGACAAGGACTTTTACTATAGCAACAAATAAACAATTACTGCATAATTAATTCGGCAGCATAGCACAACCAATCAAAATTTAAAATGCACGTTTTATACCAAAGCGTGAAAAAATGATTCAATAAATAATTTTTCAAACCTTTTCGAGCCTTCGAGTTCGCTCAAGATCGGTGGCCGTGTAAAAAAGCATTTTGTGGGAGACTGAAACCTTCCTGAAAACCGCGCAGGGGCCTAGGACTTTGCCTAACTTTTTGTCCCACGAATGACAGCGCTGGACGTTAGCGTTCCTCACTCTATATAATCTCACAGAGTAAGTAGATCAACTAGTGGAACACTTATACGTCGAAATAGTCATGAGCCCTTTATAACCAAGGTGCCTATTAATTTCGCCCCAATTATCTCGTCCCCAGAGTCAAATCCCTGCGCGGCCGGGGCAATTTGGCTCTGGGGACGAGATTGCTTTCGCCCTCTACCCTATCTGCGTGCACCTCTGGCGTGAAACGTTGGTAGATACTTTTCCTATTTCGCACACTAGAAGCTGGATTAACACGCACTTTACGTTTTCCTTGCATGCTAATCTAAAAAGCTTTTTCCACGCACTTTACATAATCCGTTGTTTTTTCCCGATATTTAGAATGGCTGGTCTTATCTACTATAAACTATTCTGCCCAAAAGAAATCGACGAATTTGGAGAGTTCGAGACAACACATGAAGCCTTTGATACTCAACTTCGTATAGGCAGTGACCATGATGGTGAACTAGAGAGAATCGTGAGAATACCATTGATTCCAAACCCACCAGCCGGCCTCTTCCAAAATAATGACGATATCACAGTTCATATAAGGCTGGGGAACTGTCTGATGCCGAACAAAAGAGATCCGTTATATATTATGATCAGCGATGGTAATCAAGCTGCAATTGGGTTCAAAATCAGTGAATCTGGTCCAATCAAAGGGGCAGAAGGCGTTCCTGACAAGTTCCTGGCTCAGATTCGCTTGAGTGGCGACGACAATGAAACAGCCAGTCTTAATTCAAATGATTACCCTGATGAGTTCCATATTACCCTGAAACCAGAGAAGCACTGGGGCACCATCTTTTGCGCTCAAGGAAATGGTACCAAACAATGTGTTGGTTATGGGAAAAAGCCAAGGTTAAACCAGGGTGTTTATTTAGAGATGTACCGTGATCAACCAGTGGAAGAATACATCATCAACTACGTTGAAGTTACCATTTATTGCAATGGTACGGTATAGCTACGACCCAACCTTGCCAGCCATGATAACATTTTTTCTAAATTTCATTTTCAACGGATTTCTAACTTGTAAGCCGAGTGTTGCAATAAAGTTTCTTCATGGTGATTGTGTTGAGTATTTATTATAAAAATAGCGGATATCTCAAGCCATAAAGACCCACAAGCACCAGACGTGATTTGGCGATGCTGCGCGATTTTTCATTACTCGGGCTACTGTGGTAGGCCGAGTCTAGGTTTCGCCTCAGTTTTTGTATCTACTGCTCATGCGCGAGTGGATACTATGCTGTCACTCGTGTAAGTTAAGTTAAGTTAAGTTAAGTTAAGTTAAGTTAAGTTAAGTTAAGTTAAGTTAAGTTAAGTTAAGTTAAGTTAAGTTAAGTTAAGTTAAGTTAAGTTAAGTTAAGTTAAGTTAAGTTAAGTTAAGTTAAGTTAAGTTCATGTCCACACTATAATCCGTACTAATCCGTTTTCAAACGAAAACGGAGACCTCGTATCAAAAACGTATATGAAAAGTTTTCCGTTCGCACTATCGTTTTCGAATCGTTTTCGCCATCCACATTAAAACGCCGAAACGACCCTAAATTGCATGGCCATGGTTGACTGGAATCGTCGTGACTTGTCAAATTAAAAGACAGTGAGAAAAGACTACAAGAAGAACTGGCGCTAACGAAACAGCAACTGAGAAATGAACAAATGAAATACAAAGAAACAATACAAAAGGTTGGTCAACGAGCAACACGTGGGAGCACGGGTGGCGTGTGCTGTTAGCGCGCTGCCTCTCACCAAAAAGTTAAGCCCGGTTAGACTGGGTTAGTACTTGGATCCGTTATCGGGCTTGGACTCATGTGAGTAGAGTTGTATAGTTGATCTCTGCTGTGCTTCGAGGGTTTTTCGCCGGGTTCTCCGGTTTTCCTCCCTCCATAAAAATCAACACCTAACATCTTAGCTGTGATCCGTGGTCTGAACTGTGTCGTTGGCGGCTGCTTCGAGCGCCTTTGATATGCCTCGACACGGCCACGTTGATCTGCGTCCTTCGCAATTCAGCCGCTGGCTGCAAGTAAGGATGATTAGCCCCCCAGTCCTTTATCCTTTATCCTTTAACACGAGTACTTTTGCAATTCATCCCTTACATCCTTGAGGATTTTTCACCAGGTCCTCCGGTTTTCCTCCCTCCACAAAATCGACACCATAATTTCCCCAGTTAACCAATTAACCCTTTCATGTACATTGTTGTGGAAGAACTTTATCTTCTTAGGGCCTGTTTATATGATCCCGCGGTATACCAGGATGTCCCGGTTGCCCGACGGATAAATTTCATCCCGGGTTTATATGGAGTAAACAAAGTGCTCGTCCCGGTTGACCAGCATGAATTTCATCCCGGGTCAAAAAGCGCGGGAATTAAGGAAAAGGAGAAACTCACCCTAATTCTACTATGTTAGAAGTTATTTCACTTTTATTCAGTGTTTTGTCTCTAGACCTGACCGTTTGGACGAAATTCTGACCGTAATATTCAAAGTTACAAGCATTGCAGTTCAGCAAATTTGCGTTTATATGGACAAACCGGTCAGGCGGGACGTCCCAGTCTCCATATAAACGTAACTTGGAAAATAACAGTAAATTATCTACATGCCGAGATCCCAGTACACATATTACTCGTCAAGGGGAGACGTCTCAGAAAGCCATGCGTGAAAGGGTTCAGTGTCCTAAATATTGGACGCAAAGAACAAAAGAACAAACGAGAGAATAAAGCAAAAACAATGGAAGAACAAAAGAAATATACATTTTAAGCGTTAAAGGGTTAAATCTACGAACTAAGTAGAATAATAAAAAAAAAATTGAAGCTATAGCAAATAAATACTACTAAGAAGAAAGCACTATGCATATTTCGACAGACCTCTCTTCAGGTGCAACGTCTGCTAACTAATTTTTTTTTAAACTTGAGGCCTGCCTGTGACATTGTGCCTGAGATTCAGTATACCGTTATACAGAACTCGTGACCAAGCTCTTGGCAACGGCTTCCGTAGCTCAGTGGTCAGAGCACTGCACTAGCATCGCAGGGCCGCGGCTTCAATTCCTCGCCGGAAGGCCTTGATGTTGCATTTTTCCCAACTGGTCCCGGTTTGGTCTTAAATATATATTCTACACTCGAAATTTTCCTTCACCAAAATTACCTAGTCTCAGATCGCCTGCTAGACCGAACTGAAATTTTGAGGCCAGCTTAACTCCAGGCTGACTTTCCATGCAAACAGAATCCATATATAAGTCAAATTCGAACCGATTCGGAGTTCGGACTACGAAAAAAAAAGCTTTTTAACCGACGTAATAGGAACCAAGGCCATATAATTTCAAGACCAGCATCATGTAAACAAAATGCAAAATTCAGTCCGGCCTGAGTTTGGACCGGCCTCATGTGAACACTCCTTGGACCTATATTTATATAATGAAACTGAAAGTGATGATGTCATACCACAGAATAGGAAATGAACAGAAGGCCCACTCGCGTCGGAACCTTTGAAGTTTTCGTCCTCGCGCAGGTTGCGTCGCGCATGCTGCATCGTCATGTTTGACTAAGAATATGGGATTGTAAAAAGCACGATATTAAGTTTTAACAACAGAAACCTAATTTTCAATCTTTTGTCAACAGAAATATCAAACAGAAATTTTCGTTTCAAAGGCATTTTAACATTTTTGATACTGATTGACGCACTATCTGCATGTGTTCGAAGCCTAAAAAACTATAACAAAAAAAAATAACAAAGAGGAGCGAGATTGTTGAATGGGGCCTAGTAGCTACTGTTTAGTTTATAATGATGATGTGATAGACGGCGGAAGCTCAAACGAATTTTTCAAATAGAATTGTTTGATATGCTACTGAAGGACAACTTTAACCTTTTAAACAAAAAAAAAAACAAGTGTATTTTACTAAACTAAACTAATCTTATTTATACTGGATAGCTCTATCAGTTAATAGCTAACTGTTCCCCCTAGAGGTCCAGTAAGGGCCATCCCTCATTGGTCCAGCGTTTCTACAGTAGGAGGAAACCGGAATACCCGGCAGTGGCGTCGCCACGGGGTGGACTGGGGTGGACATGTCCCAGTTCTTTTCCAGATCGATTTCTTAATTTTTCCAAATCCGTGGAGAAAACATTGGGGGGGGGCGGGGGGCGAAGTAGTATTGAGACTTTTTTTGTCAGTGGCGCTCACGGCTGTTAATCACTCCGGCGTTGGTGCATTTTATGAAGGGTTACATAAAGTACGCTCGGTCGGCGGTCGCATCCCCTCCGCTGATACGAAGTAATTAGGGCTCGGGCGAAATTTCGTAAACGCCTCATCGAGATAATATGGAATTATGATAAGATCGAGATAATATGGAATGATTTTGAGCGCATTTTATAATTATTATGAAAAATTCTATGAAAAATAATAAAATATATATTCAAAGTCCTAAAATGTGTTTTCGTTTGTGCATTTTTTATGACGTTTTATAACCTTCAGAATTCTGTAAATTCACCCCTCAAAGTGCAGGAAATGGCGTTTCAGGCAGTGGCCAAGGATCAAAATTTTGGGGGAGCAACGGAAAATTTGGGGGTGCAGTTTTAGATGAGAATTATCAAGCATTAGATGGTGTAGAATCGTGGCTTTAGCCGCGACCAATCATCAATGTAGGGGGTATAGGGGCATCGTCCATCCCCGAAGAAGATTTTGAGTTTTCGAAGCCCTGTGAGGGCATTTCCCGCCATTTCTGAGAGGAATTTTCTCTTGGGAGCGTAATTCTGCGCAGTTTAACCAATGAAACTTCATGTGACAGTGTATCAGCATCACGATTATCATTAGCAACAGAAACAAACTTCAAATTTCAAAGAAGCAAAAGTTCTTACTTGAATTTAGCGTCAGACATTCAGGAGACTGGGAGGGGGCAAATGTGTAGTTCGGGGTCCCAGGCCCCTAGGCCCCCCCTTGGCTGCGCCACTGGTTTCAGGGACTCTAGATTCCAAAATTTTCCGGGGCAGCATGCCCCCGGACCCCCCTAAAGGTTTGTCCACCCCAGTTGTATCACCCTGGCGACGCCACTGAAACGCGGAGGAAACCTGCGATGTATGGTAGAGTCAAACTGGAAGCACTCTTCTCACATGCGGCCAAGGTGAAATTTTAATCAGATCGCAGAGGTGAAAGGCACGTGCGCTAACCACTGTGCCACCAACACTCCAATTGTCAATTGACCGCTCTATTCTATAAAAAAATGAACTGTCAAGTCTGTTATTTGTTGCTAATTTATAATCGCAATCAGGCATTTTTTATTTACTTCTTCTACACGAAAAAGCTTAGAGTCAGATTTTTATAAAATCTTCGCTAAATTTGTAGCCAAATTCAATCAACATTTAATGTTCTTTGTTTTTGATGACAGACAGACAGACAGACAGACAGACAGACAGACAGACAGACAGACAGACAGACAGACAGACAGACAGACAGACAGACAGACAGACAGACAGACAGACAGACAGGCAGGCAGGCAGGCAGGCAGGCAGGCAGGCAGGCAGGCAGGCAGCCAGCCAGACAGACAGACAGACAGACAGACAGACAGACAGACAGACAGACAGGCAGGCAGGCAGGCAGGCAGGCAGGCCGACCGAAAAATACAAAGCAATGTTACAATAGGCTTACAACTCTGCTTATGAATTACATTTGCAAGGGTATACATGAGGTTTTATTAGAGTGAAAACAGCCACATGGTGTGAGACTGATTTCCCAGCGGTTCCCACCACGGTTCTCACGGCTACGAAGAATGTTGTCTAAAATGACATTTTCTGTACGCCAGCTTGGTTGTATGATGGTTTTCAACATAGAAATGAAGCATTTTTACAATTGATGCTCTCAAAATGTGTTTTTCACAACGTTTCCCGCAAAACATCTATAAATAACTTGATTATTAGATCTGCCTATATATTGCGGAAGTGGGCCGAACCGTGACCGCTTTACCTCTAAATTCACTTTATTTTGTTAGTTTACTTCTGGTTAAGACTTGTAATTTGCAATTAGCTGTACTGTCATTTTTTTTGTAAAAAAAAACAAAACAAAAAGAATATTAAACATCAACGGTTTTCAATCTTGCACCCAGAGCCTGCGATCCTTTTGGTTCAATGACGAAAAGGATCGCATGCTCTGGGTACGAGATAGCCTGCGTAGCTGGCGGTATTAGGGAGTTCGGGCGCGGGCGGTAGGCGGACAACGCGAAATACCGCCTGCTGGAAAACCATGTGTTTTTTAATTCCGCTCACCGAATATGTTTGTTTAAGAGAACCAATCAGAACGTGAGCTAATAATAGTGATGCATGAAGCATGCTGCTTGCGCGTTTCATGTTAAAATGGCCTGTTAAACTAACAAATTAACAAAGACAGATTGACAAAGGACATAACTACATTACACTACACTACACTGCACTGCACTGCACTGCACTGCACTGCACTGCACTGCACTGCACTGCACTGCACTGCACTGCACTGCACTGCACTGCACTGCACTGCACTGCACTGCACTACACTACACTATTGATTTTTTATTACAAATTAAAATTTACAGGTGATGGGTCTTGATTAAGTCCTTCGAGATAACAATAAGTGCCATTAATGGTCATACAAATATAGATAATTATATACATGAAATAAGTAAATTCTTAAAGAAAATTGGTAATAAAATTTAAAGGGTTAATATGTTCAGGACCGCCGAGAGGGGAGGGTAGCCAGGGCAACTGCCCCAGGGCCCGGACCACACAAGGGGCCCACTACCACAGTCTAGGGCCCGGACCAAAGTGAAAGCTACAAACTAACACGATTCTTACATTCAAAATAGCCCCAAATGGCCTCCTGGCCGTCCAAAAATTCAAAATTTTCTGGAGGCATGCCCCCAGACCCCCCTAGAAAGGTTGAGGCTTCGACGCGATCCGACTTACCCCGGGGCCCATCATGGCTCTCGGCGGCCCTGATTATATGTTTAAAGAAGTTCAAAAGTAAAGTTCTAACATAACAATATTAATACGAGTCAATATACGAACAGTTTACTCAGGATCAACTTCTACTTCTCGGTAAATGTTTGTCGAGCCTTGAATTGCGTCAGTGCAACAAAGTTTTCTGAACAAGGAACGGTATCTTTTGGACATTCCAAGGTGTCGTAAAACATTTTCATTTGGGGGATGCCAGGAGCCGAGAGCACCAACGACGAAACCAAAGACCTCACATTGCTTGCCTTGACCAATGAAAAATTGCTTCAGCCCTTCATATTTATTGATTTTTCGTTGTTGAGCGTCATGAAGGGCTTCAGCATTATTATCAAAGGGGCAACAAACATCAATGATAAGTACTTTGTTATCCTCTTCAACAATAATGTCAGGACGTAAACGAGAGTTGGCGGCACGAACTTGTTTGTCGGTAGTAATGGTACCATGTTGAACGGCGTTGGTGATACGGTCTACTATGGTGTTGTGTCTGCGAAGAATACTAGGCATGTTAGGAAGGCGCAGTGACACAAGACATGAGGAAGGGTCTCATCCGAAGTACAACGGCGACATTTTGGGCTGGCATTAGACCACCGACTCTTGACATTATTAAGCAATTGAGTCGAGCACGATGGATAAAACGCCAGTCTCTAAAACGGATGTTGAGGCCATTGTATTGCCAAGTAGATCCATTGACGAAGGTGTCAGTAGTAAGCGCTCGTGCAACTTTTCCTTGATCAGGAAGAGCAAATAGAGTAGAAGCGAATCGATCTTGGACATGAAAATGCAGGAAACGACTGGCTTCTTTAGCACGAACAGTACCGGAGTTTTGCGATGAAAGGACAGGAAGACCATTGTCATTGAATTTAATTTCAATACCAAGGTTACGAGTGGATTTGTGGACTCGGGTCCACAACGATTGAATGCGGTAATGTATGTTGTTTAAACGATCATCAGGAAGGCTGGACAGATAGTTGGATTTCAGAGCAGAAGTAGGATTAGATCGGGAGGCATGTCGGACGGTTTCGTTTAATTCAGCATTAGCAATGTGAATTACAGTCGGGTCGGAGGAAGATAGAATCTTAACCGAATGAATTATTGCTTGAACATCAGCTTCAAGGATTGGATCAAGGAGGCCAAGACCACCAGCGCGTTTATGAGCGAAGATGTAGGAAGCAGAAGCTCGAGATGGTAGAGAACATATTCTACGAATGGTGGAAACGAGAGTTGAACGATATTCACGAAGATGTTCTTTTTTAGGGTAACCAGCACGAAGGGTGAATGTTAAGGAAGGTTGAAGAAAGGTACGGATCATGTCTAATTTCTGCCAAGGAGCTAAAAGGGATTTCTCAATGTTGTCCAAATCACGTGAAAGGTTTTGAACCAAGTCAGAAATGTTATCTGGGTCATGGATTAAGCCAATAGGAACACCAAGGTATTTGTAAGGATGTTCACGATCAAGTGGAGGAATGGAATTATTCTGGACGATGAATTCATTAAGTTCAAAAGAAGATTCAGAATGATTAGATCTGGAACAGGTGAGGCTGATAGAGGCGCATTTATCAGGTCTGAAGGATAAACCAAGGGTTGTCGCAGTCGAAGAAGCAGCATCTAAGAGTTTCTGGAGTCGGTCTTTATTTCTGGATTATGACAAGATCATCAGCATAAGCAAAGACAGAGACAGGTATACCATGAAGTTTAGCAGGACAAATGTCTGAAGCTTTTTGTTTAATCGCTCGTAAAATGATGTCGATGGTTAAATTGAAAATGATTGGACTTAACGGACAACCTTGCTTGACACCTGATAAAACTGGTATATCAGAGGTCAAACTGGTGGGGGTACGTATTTTGGTGGTGGCTCCAGAATAAGAATTGGTGATCATTTCAATTAGTGGTTGTGGTACTCCAATATGGGAAAGGGTGGTGGTAATAGCAGAATGAGGGATACTTCCAAAAGCATTGCGAAGATCAAGCCAAGCGACAAAAACATTTTTCCGATTACGTCGGGCATCACCTATACGACGGACTGGAGGAGAAAGGTATGTTCATAACAACCTTCACTGGGACGAGCACTCTTCTGTTCTTTGGATAAAAGATCGTGATCAATGGCCCATGATGTTAGTCGTTTGGCAATAACTCCCATAACTAACTTGTAGAGACACGACATTAAGGCGATGGGTCTAAAGTTAGAAGGATTATCTGTGCTACCTTTCTTATAGATGAGCACCGTAGTCGCAGACTTCCTAACCTGCGATCAGGCCAGTTTACAACTGGCCTGATCGCAGGTTACTCAGGTTCCGACTAGAAAGTTTGTGTTTTCTCAAATTTACCGTTAGCGTTTTTGCCATTTTCATGGACAAGAGCGATTAAAGAAGCTGAAGAAGGAACCTCCGCGTTTTGCCCGTAATACATGCGTGAAGGGAGAGCAAGAACTGTGCAATGTGTATTGAAAGCCAGTCTAGCTGTCAAAACAAAACACTGCTGCTGTCTTGTCGTCTGACTACGGGAAGAAACAATTGCTCTTGAAAGTTCATTCTGATCGGAAAAGCGAACGCAGTGTCCGTAGTCTACTGGAACTTATACGCAAGTACTGTACGTATAAAGTCTGAATACAAACCATATCAAGGCCGCTATTCGGAAAATCGGAATTGCCGTTGTGAATTTAATTAAAATATCTGGGAATATATTTGAGAATTGTTGTAATCAAATATTAAAATATTTGGTTTCCCGAATCCCGATCGTATAAATAATTTCGAATTCCCTAATTTCAAATTGCTGGTTCATTGTAGTATACAGTACTAGATTTTACTTCGGCATTGCCACTTCGAAAGATTACTTGAAAACTGAATAAACGTGTGTTTGAAGATGTTTATGCACAAACAATGAATTTTTTGAGGTTCGATTTGCTTAGACGTTATTAATTTGTTCGGTGAAGCTTTTTATAGACACACGCAATACAAAACAGGAAGTGGCTATGGCGCGTCACATGAATAGGGGGCGGAAGAGATTCTAAATCCATGTCCTATTTACACAAATTTTTATCCTTACGTTAGGGTGTGTGTTGGGGTAAGGCTTTCATGAAGTACCTGGGTTATGTAGGACATGGAATTATTACCAGAAGAATCAATGATTTGTATCAGGCCTAACCTGAATGTCAGGCCTTTATTTGTTCCCGCCTTCCGCTAAACCCGTCAGTGCGGGCAGAGGTGCGGGCGAGCGAGAAGGCGAGAAAAACAAAGGCCTGAGGAAACTCTTAACAAAACTGTGGGGACTCCGTCCATCTCATGGACGGGAGCTCTGATTGGCCGACTAATTGAAGTTAGGATTTTGATTGGTTCATTCAGATAAACAACTTGCCTGAAGGTGCACCGTCAAGGTGCACACTGTGAAAGGTCATCGCCATTTCTCGAATGTGTTTATCGTGTACGTTTCTGTGACCTGCAATTCATTCATTTAATCATTTATCATGTCGGAAAATCAAACCATAGAAGGATTTTTCGAAACCGCTTTGTTAAATTTATTGACACATTTCGCCTTTCGGCTATGAGTCTTTGAAACCAGAACAAACGACGTGCATTCGAAAGCTCGCTGTTGACAGCCAAGATGTCTTTGCTGTTTTGCCCACTGGTTTTGGTAAAAGTCTGATATATCAGATATTGCCATTTGTGTTCTCTGAACTTCATCGACTTCAACATGGCACGGTGAGGAATTTCGTTGTAGCAGGTGGAGACCTTGCGAAAAGCAGTCTACTTGGGTCCTTCGTTCGATGATCAGGGACGATGGCTACTGAAGGCGAAGCCGATGCGAAAGTCCAAGTTGTTTAATATGACAGTGCTGAACAATGGTTGTCAGAAATTAAAGCATCGACCCGTAAGTTACAAAACGGGAAACTCGGAACAGTTAGTCGCTATGTGGATGACTGAGTTTATACGGTTGAGACGTGTTTATAATTATGTATCAACCTGCATTCTAAAATTTAAATTCTAAAACTGTATAAAATAATTCCCAAACTATTGCGTTTGTTTTTAATATAAAACATCAATATCCAGTCGATCCTTTTCTCCAACGTTCTAGCCTGTGCTTAGTCGAAACTATATATCAAGGCGGCTATCAAATCGTGTTTATCTTTTATTAACTCTCAAATTGTCAAATTTCTCGGTTTCTTATCGTATTTTCCAATTCTTCGACTTCTTCTCTAGATCGGGTCTAGATACCATGGACAAACGCCTTCAATTCGAGCTCGTGTATTTATTGCAATTCTACCTAGACTAGTCTGGACTAAAACCAGACGCGGAGAAAGACTATATATTTCTGTGGGATGAAATTAAAACATACGCTTTGTTCTTTTGACAACTCATATCAATCATACTCGTTCATGTTTAAAAATAGCAAAGTGGGCGGAAGACAGTTTTGTTAAGAGTTTCCTCAGGCCTTTATTTTTCTCGCCTTCTCGCTCGCCCGCACCTCTGCCCGCGCTGCCGGGTTTAGCGGAAGGCGGGAACAAATAAAGGCCTGACATTCAGGTTATATCAGGCCATAGTTTACAACTAGCCTGATCGCAGGTTAGGTCCGTATCGCCTTTCCGTACGCAAAATAGCCGGAGGCTAATAGCGCTTTTTATTCAAATTCCCTTCTATATAAATCTCTCCCTCATTCTTCAACAATACATTACATGACTTTAACTCCTCTGTGGTTCCATTAACTACACTCAAACTTATAAAAAATCTATGACTAGCTATTAAAATTTGAAAGCAATGTGATGCATGTATAGGGTAAATTTGGTTGGACTAATAAACTGTTGAAAGATTATGGTGTTTGTAAAGAACATTTTAATGTTGGCTATACTTTTTCATGGTTATTGGTACAACATTAAGAATTATAAACAAGTAGTTATCTTTTGATGTTTTAAAATTAGTTATTGGCTACCATATACAATACAAAAAAGACAATTTTTACACTAAATCAGATATATAAAATTTTTCAAAGAAACTTTAAAAAATAAATTTATTTGTATCCTTACTTTGACGTTGTTGTCCGCAGTTTAACTTAAAACAAAGACAAAGGTCTTTGTCTATATTGAAATTTAGGAAGTCTAGTAAAAAATAATAATTTTCATTGTAGGATTTCTTTTATGAGTTAATATATATATTTCTATACTAAAATTCATTAATAATTCATGAGGAAAACACAAAGAAAAATCATGAGCGTATCGGATCTATATATGTGATATAGACTCGCTCTAAGTTTCTCGCTGGTTTTTAACGGCTGAGATAAGCTTAATTTTCAAAATTACTATGCCAATGAACGTATGAAGTGATTCTTTTTAGAAGTCATTTCAAAACCTTGCAGTACGGGCTTTATCGGATATAAAACACTCGGCTATCGCCTCGTGTTTTATATCCGATAAAGCCCTCCTGCGCGGTTTATAAATAGTATATATATTAATACCAAAAAAAGAAAATCTTAATTATAACTATTAAAATGTTTAAATCTTAAATATAAAAATGGAAAAGAAATGTGAACTATGCTAGTAACAACTGCTTATTACTTAAAAAATGAATGGATATGTAAAACTCGATGATATAAAATATAAAAGCTAAATAAAATTTAGTATATTCTATGACCAACTAAAATTATCGGGCGTTTTTTAACAGTTTAGCTTTTATAAGGCAGAAAGTGTAACTAGGCCGGCGGCTGTGGGTCAAAAACTAGCCTAGAAATGAAGTTTCGCTGGACACATTTAAAGAATAAGATTTCTTTAGTGGAAATGCATTTAAATGCGATGCAGATGCCAAATCAACTAATTGGCCCCGGAGTTAACAACCAGTTTGGTCAAAAGGGGGGTGTGCTAAATAATGACGTCATCTGTTGTTGGAAAAAATATAAATTTTGGAAATCTGCAAGTTAAACATTTCTGCCAGATAGATCTATATAAGTGGACAAAAAAACTCAATTGCACTAATTACTTTCAGTCATTCGTTACAGAAATATCGTACACCAAAGTTTTTGCAAATTGCTGACTAAGCATTTTTGGGTTTTTTATATGTCCAAATGGTTCATTTCAAATCCTTTATTTTTCTACCAGTAAAGTTCCTGTTAACAGATCATCTCTTAGAGAAAGGCTTAAAAGATTTACATAGCACTAGTATCTTTAATTCGGCACTCCAGTGTGTGCATCAAAAGATGGTAAATTTCTTTAAAAAATGTGGAGTAAAATTTGGAGAGGAAGCAAAAATTAGATTTTCTGCCACACTCCTAGGCATTCAATGAATCATCCAGATCTTTAAAAATTAAGCGTAGTATCAAAATACCACTTCAATCAATAGTATATCAAAGCAAAAGAACAACTAAACGCTTATTTTGTAGTAGAATGACCTTCTGAGGTGCCTAAAAACTGGACAATTAAAATAGTTGTGGCAGAAATGAAGAAATAATTTGCAACGTTTCTTGTTTTTCTCCTGGACATTTAATTTTAACTTGATTTCCACAGTTTGTCGATTACCATTTTAAGAGAAAAGCTATCATCCTTTAATGGACAGACTTGAGTGCTGAATTTAAGGTACTAGGGCAAAAGAAATATTTTAGACCATTCTCTTAAAGATCGTCTCTCAATAGAAGCTTTGCTGGTAGAAAATAAACGAGTTACAATGAACCATTTAGAGATACAAAATAGATAAAAAATGCTTAGTCAGCATTTTTCAAAAATTTTGGTCAACGATATTTCCGTAACGAATGACTAAGAGTAATCAGTCCAATTGATTTTTTTTGTCCACTTATCTAGATCTATCTGGCAGAAATGTTTAACTTGCACATTTCCAAAATTTATATTTTTTCCAACTACATATGACGTCATTATTTAGCACACCCCCCTTTTTGACCAAACTGGTTGTTAACTCCGGGGCCAATTAGTTGACTTCACATCTGCATCGTATTTAATTGCATTTCGACTAAAGAAATCTTATTCTTTAAATGTGTCCAACGAAACTTAAGAATATCGAGGCACAGCCACCGGCCTAAACCCAGAACAGTAACAGCCCCCCCCCCCCCCAATAAGTTGCTCTGGCTTAACTTAGCGATAAAAAACATAAACTCCTAAGACCTTAACAATTAAAGATCAATTTTTTATCGGTTTAAACATGCTGGAAATTACTCTCAAAGGCCAGGAAATCGTATTTCAGAGACCCTATATATATTTCAAAAATTTCCAGGGTTGTGCCTCTACCCACCCCACCCCCGTAGTCAGTGCGGTTACAGTGCCCTCCGCCCCAAATGGGTTCGTCTTGTTACGGCCCTGGTAACCCCACATTGTTTCACAAGTGTTCTATTAGTTGATTAAAAAAACTTATTTTTAATTTGTGCACAATAATAACGCATTTATCTGAATGCGTTTGGCTAAATTTTTTTTCCCTATAGTTCAAACTGGCTGATATTTCAGCGCGTGTTGAAATTATAGCTTTATGTATATTTGTCAGCTCTATTTTTAAGTTTTTTGTGGCAAGGTTGCATGGCTTAAGATTTTCCATGTAACCAGTCTAATAAATCTCCTTTATGAACATTTAATTAAAAATTTACAAATGAACGTTTTCCCAGTTAAACATTGTGTGCTTTTCTTATTTTTAGATCATTATTGTTTATCATGGAAAGGATTACAATGTACGCAGAGAGAAATTATGGTTCGCCTGATGAGGTACAACAAAGGAACACATGTTTTTTTTGTTTTTTTGTTTGTTTTTTTGTTTTTTTTAATTGATGAAATTCATTCAGATTGTTCCAAGCTACACTGATGAGCTGTTGTACAGCGAAACACCGTGTCTGTAGATTGAACTATATATATATATATATATATATATATATATATATATATATATATATATATATATAAATATATATATATACTGAAAGCGTTTGGCCACCCCATGATGTTGAACGTTGTTGAATGGTGTTGAATGATGTTGAACGAAATTTGAACATGTTCAAATTTTCGTTCAACATGCGTTCAACAATGTTGAACGATGTTGCCTGAAATGTTGAAAGCGTTTGGCCAGGCCTTTAAACAAAGTGTTCATCATTTACACTTGCAATTTGATCAGTAATTCGGCTCGCCATTGTAAATGCCCATAAAGATCGGCCGCTCATATTTTAACTATTACTTATAAACGTCCCGCTCGATGAGGATCATTTAGTAAAATTTTACTAAATGACCCAAATCGAGCGGGACGTTTAATAGCTAATCACCTCTTTTTATGCTATTCCTTTGTAATATCATGTTTGCGGGAGTTTCTTTTGTTGTCACCTCCGTTGACGTCAAACCGGGTATGGTTAGTTCTAATCAGACGTGGTTTGACATCAACGGAGGTAGGATTAGTAAAAATGAATATAATGAGGTATATTAGTTTGTTAATGGCCTGTGAGAACAAATGAAATCCCCGTAAACATGATATTATAAGTCTTAACTAGAAATAGACTATGACAAATTAAGTAAATTTAGAGTAAGCGGTCACGGTTCCCTCTTCCGCAATATATAATAGGCATGTATAATGATCAAGTTATTTATAGATGTTTAGCGGGAATCGTTGTGAAAATTGTAAAAACGCTTCATTTCTATTTTGAAAACCATCATACAACAAAGCTTAGGTTGAAAATTTTCCCGACTTAAGATGATAATAATGATGATGATGATAATGATGATGATGACGATGATGATAAGCAACATTTCCATTTGTCTGGGGGGGGGGGGGCGGGAGGGGCACACCCGCCTCGTATGCCTATGTGTGGCGTAAATACCTTCAAACTTTCTGTGATCAGCTGTTAACAATGGCGTTTGTAAAGGTATTTACGTCACTCCTCGTGTCAGGCACTTTATAAATTGTCACATTAATCAGGATCAAACAAGCAACCAGAAATATATTTTTTGGCGGATTGTGTTTACTTTAACTAAAAATGAAATGATAAGCATGGATGTCTAAATTATTAAGATTATTATTAATATTTTAATACAGATTCTTAGTTTTTCATATTTTCACTTCATAAATAGCAAGAAAAAAAATCGTTTCATAAGCAGTTTAACCACTCCAACATTGCATCCTGTATTTCGTTATTCCTTTTTAGACATCCATGCATTTCAAATTTTTAAGAATATGTTTGAGCTTCTTGTGCTCTGAAAAAACAGCCAACGTCATAAAATATAGCTATATTGTCACATATTTACCATAAAAATCTCATTTTAACTTTTCAGTCATACAGGCATGATGGAAATATTACAGATAAATTTCCTAATGGAGCACGCTCTTGCAGAGTTGAAGGCGGCAGGTGGTTGTTGTACCCAGAGACGGGTATGCGTGGAGGGTCTCACGAAGTTCAAGCTGATGCCGCAGCATTGCCATTTGCAGTTAAAAGTCTGGAAAAAGTCTGACTAATTAGTAACTGAATTGTAACTAAATGGTAACTAATGATAACTCTGCATTTGGTAACTAAATAGTCTTAATTCTGACATGTGCTTCCACATGACAAATAAATTTTCATTTTTGTACTAGAGTTTGCAGTGTTACTGATTCAATACTTTAATAGGAATTGGAAAAATTCCAATTTTTCATAAATTTTTATTATTAGTACCTCTTGGTTTGCAATCAATCCCTTGAAATTTAAAAGACAAAGACACGGCGGCCATGTTGAAGGAAAACACACTCTAAGATATACCAACTGGATGGGCGGTTTAGAACAAATCGCCTTGCGAGGTTTGACCCCACCGGCAGCCATGTTGGCACACCCAAATGATCCTCTCAACCAATCGAAATGCAGTAATTTTGTCATGCATATTATAAATATAATTATTGTCTTAATACAAGATGGGCGCCAGGACCCGTCAGGAGTTTGGGGAGTGAAATGGCCGAAATCTCGAATTCAGTCAGGATTTTATAAGCACCAGAAATTGCACAATCATTGCAAAACCAACTTTGAAACTCGAGCTAGCTATCTGGACCAACCTGGTGGAATATTGCAGTCTTATTAATTTTATTTAGTTCATGTCGTTTTCGTTCTGTTGGGTGAACCAACATGGCCGCCGATGGGGTCAACCGATAGATCGTTCCCGCCTGTCCAGTTATATTACATACATACATATAGGTCGACCGCAGTCGGAGGAACCAGAAGGCTCCTCTTTCGTTGGCTACTACCATAAGGCAGGGGTGGGCGCCACTCCTATCCCAGATGGTGTTGATTTTACGGAGGGAGGAAAACCCGGTGAACAACCCTCGGAGCACAGGAGAGACCAACTAAACTCTACTCACATGGTCCAAGCTCGACAACGAGGTCGTAATCCCAAACGGTCACCCATCCAAGTACTAACCCCGTCCAACCGGGCTTAACTATTGGTGAGAGGCAGCGCCCTAACAGCACGCGCCACCCGTGCTCCCCTAAAAGTGGAGATATTACATGGGTTAACTGACAAACGGCCATAAAAATAGCTATCAAATGACGAATTTTTAACTGTTTACTGACAAATAAAACTTAACTGTTTACTGACTATTGAAGTAAGATTGCGTCACATTCACTGATAGTCAAAAATTAAGAAAGAAAAATATTTTGGGCGACAGCGAACGACTTGCCAACGACTATATCCGTAATGTCAGTCGTATACGCCAACAACTCTGGTTCAACCACCGCTGTAAGGATCTTGGTCTCGTTCTGGCAGGTCTTAGAATCAAGTCTCCGTTGCACACACAAGGGGCCATTCATGCAGATCGTCAATTCCACCAGCAGACGACTGATCCGAACACAGATTAACGACTGTCACAGAAGACTTAAAGTGCCTCTATGGCCTGTGGGATCTTTACATATTTAAATAACTTAGGTTAAAAGAAAATGTTTCCCGAAATTTTTTCTCAAAAATATTAAATCGCCGCCCAGTAACAGCGCTCCAAAGTTGGCCAAATCAGCCCAAATCGCGCCATTTTGAAAGTAGACCGTTTGTCTTGGGCCTGGGCTCTAATTGATAGAGCAACGTCACAGTCGGAACGGAAGTCAGACCATACCATACCATAGCCTGGCACCCTGACCCAATTTCAAAAGAAATATGGGTAATAATTCCATGTCCTACATAACCCAAGTGGTATGGTTAGCCTGGTACCCTGGCCCAATCAAAGAATATGGGCCAGGTAACCACTAAAGACTTCTGCTTTCCTATTGGTTGAAATTTCGCGCGTTTTTAGTGGCTATGAGTGAAACTGCAATCGTCATAAGTGGATTTAGCCCTGATGACGCGAGAATGAGATTAGTGGTTACCTGGCCCATATTTCGGTTGGGGTAAGGCTTTCATGAAGTACTTGGGTTATGTAGGACATGGAATTATTACCAGACAATCCACCAAAATAAAAAGGACAGATAATCTTCGATCTGCGCACAGTTTATGGAAATTATTTTGAAATAGAGAACTTGCCGAAACTGTATTCGTGGAGCGACTAATAATTTAAAGGTAAGTACATTCGATTATTTCTGTATTTTCATTATTAAAATAGTGAGTTAAATTGCAGACTTTTGATGTTGTCATTGTTAAAATGCCGCATGTAACAATCATTTCCGAAACATGCAGTCAAAACTAACCCTGTAACTCAAAAATAAACATGTTTTGTGATTTTGGTCACAATATTTGGAATCCCAAGTGGAATATCTACAAAACTTTCGGTAACTTTATACCAGTTTACTCGCCTATTTGACAAAAATGCTCATTGGTCTGACGAGTACGACATCATCGCCATTGTTATTGTCGAAACTCGCAGCATAGAAAGTCCAGAATATATTGTCTTCTGGATTGTCTATGCTTGCAGTCAAGACTAACTCTTGCCTCAGAATCTTGTGTGCACAGTTTGCAAAACTGACTCTATTTGCAAACCAGTATATGTTACATATGTAATCTACTATAAGGCCATGAGAATGAAAGTTTTAGATTTGCGTTCACCGCCCGCATACTCCAAAACCTCCCGCTCAAAAATTTCATTATTTTAAAAAAATTTCATTATTTACATAAAAAAGGCTCTTCATCGCAAAAATTCAAGTTCAAAATCATCAAACAGCTGTATTTAATAAATTAGGCTATATTAAATAGTTGCATCCGAAAAACGGTTATACGTCCATGTCCTATTTACACGAATTGCCATCCTTAGGTTAGGTTGTGTGTTGGGGTAAGGCTTTCATGAAGTACTTGGGTTATGTAGGACATGGAATTATTACCCGAAAAACAACCTCGTGGGCTCGTCCCCAGGGTCCTCAGGGGCGGATTTAGACTACGTCAACTAAGTCGCGCGACGAAGTGAAAATTTGACGTGAATATATAATTTTCGTTTGTTGCACATTGTCAAAAATTTACAAATAAAATCCTGCAAATGAGAAATAATTATCTAGTAGGAAGGAGTATGTTCTATTCTTAAAATGCCTATCTACAGAGGCTTCAGTTCAGGCCAGAAAAATTTCCCCGTTGGCGTTTTCCCGTTTTCTTTATGCGCGAGACCTAATTCTGTGCTACGACTGATGTCGAGGGGAAGCAGTGGGATGCACGGGACATAATGCGAGAATCAAGGATCGGGTTCACAGTCATTTCCAGGCCACAAATGCGATGCAGGCTCTCGGCTTGATGAATTTGACGAAGGAAAGCAGTTAGTCACTTTTTGACGAAGTTGGTTGGTTTTTTAAGATCTTTTAACGTTCCTGATTGGTTAATTTTTTTCTAATTACGACTTACGATTGGTGTAGAGGCTGAAACGTCATTTTGCAGGATAAGAGCCTTTCTGAGTAATCAGTATGGTTAGCGATCGCTTCTGTGGTTCTACGAGGCCATGCGCATATTCTGCGTCTTTTTATATTCCCAACACTCAATAGCAAGGATATCTACAAGACCTTTATCATGAAATATTCGTGAAACTTTCATCAAGTGCTTTATGCACTGAAGATGACCTTGTATAGAGGATTGAAAAAGATATATATCGAAATATCAATTGCGAGAAGTTTATACAGTGAATCAGTGATGCGCTCTGAGGTCGTCTGAGGTAAGAAACCCTACTGTACTGTATGATTTGAATATCATTATAGTCTTTATGATAATTTATAGATTTACTCTTGGGCTAGACTTCGCGTTTGCTTATATTTGATCTATAATATGATGAATTGATGCTTTGCAATGAAACGTGTATCGGATGGAATAGTGTATGGACTGTATGCTGGAAATTTGATCTTGCTTGGAGATTTCATGGTTTATTAATATCAGTAATATGATTAATTTTATCTTTGTGAGACTGTAGCCAGCCAACCTGGCAGTTAAAGCACTCTTCTCATACATTGCTAATTTCTGTTCCTTTAATATTAATTATTACAGTATATAATATATATACACAACATGTCATGTACTGTATGTGACCTGTATGATTACTGTATGTGGTGTCATAATAAACTTGATTAGTAAATGATGATTGGTTTCTTCTTTTAATATAAATTTACATGTGTACAGTAGCTACAGTACTAAGTGCTGATATCCACATGAACCAATAACTACATGTGCTGTATTACAATTATTATTTACATTTTATTATCTGGTTTAAATACAATATCTGCTTAATTCTAGTATTCAATGTTTATATACTTTCATAGTCTACAAAATTGAAATCATATAAACAGGTAATGACTTAGATTAGTTGGGGGCTCAAGGGTTAGGATGACTGGGATGAGAGTTGAGCTCCTTTATGTCCATGTCACATTATGGTCATGAATAAAAGCATTCCTTAACAAGACATTGTCTGCTTGGGTAGATGTGTAAAAGGTGAGTATCTGGCACCTGAAAACCAGACAGCTCATAGTAACATAGATTGGTAATGGTGGGTAGTGGCTTGAATTAGTTGCGACTTAATTAGGATGACTGGGATGATGTAGACCCATTTGCCCTTGCTCTGGGTTATGCAGAACATTAAATTCAGCAAGAACTTTACTTGTATGTTGATCAGGCTGTCCATGTTGAATTCACTGACTGCAAGAATATGTTTTTGGTGTCTCCAAGGTGCTGATGAGCTCTGACATAGAGCAAAACAACCATATATTTTTTAAGTTAGTAATTAAATATAATCACATATCTCTACTGTTTGTTGTATTGCCTTCTTTTTAGAAAAAAATAATTACGCACTTACAAACTATTACAAGAATTCAATATAAGAATTCAGTATAAAATCTGCTAAAAAAGTATGTTTTTAAACTTCAGAAATTTTGATTAAAAGTGTTGTCAGAACGCGGGAAATGCCATTTCAGAGACCCAATTTTCAAAAAATTTCCGGGGGGGCATGCCCCCGGACCCCCCTAGATAGTTTGACTAAGTGGGCAAAATTCCTAGATCCGCCCCTGGTCCTCTCTCGGACCCAAGATGGCATCTGGGAATAGTTCCATTTTGACTGAAGCGGTAAGTGATGAATACAATCGATATTTTCATTCATTTCTACTAAATAGATATAAAATATGAAAAGATTCGTATCAATAACAGTTCGACCATTGCGTATCATGAATCGATGGTGCGATATGGACAAATAAAATACATATTGGCCTATGTACATGTATAACTAGCAATTAACTACATATACATGCCCGTAGATTGCAATTACATCGTGGAAGAAGCGCACTAGAAAAAATAATGAATAATGAAAAAAAGCCTCATGCCATTTTAAAAATTTCTGGACGCAAATCTAAAACTTTCATTCTCATGGCCTAAGGCTGATGGAAGTGAGGTATCAGCTTACCGTAACCCGCCGCATGTGTTTTTTCCACCGCATGAAATTTTTTTGCAATATCCATGGTGTTTTCTCATCGGAGAATATTAGTAATCTTTCAATTTCATTAAATAAATGGGGCATTCTGTTCAACGAATACGAACAACAAAAGTAAGCCCTCGGGAGACACGATTTCGGGTGGTCAGTGGTCAAAGGTTGTGTCCCATTGAACTCTAAGTAGACTGGAACGATAACTCGCTTGTACGTTTTGAAGCCAAAAATGGCGGACATGGGGGCCGCCATGCACGTCACCCCCAGTCCCTTTTACTTTATAACCAAGAAAAAGTAAAGCTGAATTTGGTGAAATGGGCTGCAAAAACAGCTTGAAATCAAAGAAAAACTAAACTTGTTAACCACTTTTAGGCTTAGATCAAATGCAATATACCGTAGAGTAGGTGAACACTGACATGACGAATAAAAACAAGAAAAACAGTAAAAATATAAGCTCTCAAATGAAAGTCAACAATACGCAACCAAAATTGCCAACGTTTGGACAAATATAAAGAAAATAAATAAGAATCCCAAGGTTTAAAATGAAGAGTTTGTTTATAAAATCAGTTAGGTTTTAAATTCCTCAATTTTCAGTAGGAAAAACAAAACAAAATGCACTTTATTTTGGTGAAAAAAAATAAAAATAAATAATAATAATATTTAATAATAATAAATCACTTTCAAAATGCACTTTATTTTGGTGTTATAACAGCTCTGGAGTTACTCTTCGTCTCAAAAAATGTCAGATTTAGCATTTCCACAACTGAAACTTGAGTTAAAGCAATAATTTAGCATTATCTTATTACTAATTCTTGGCATGACAACCTTCAAACGTTTGAGATAACAAAGAAAAATAAGAAAAACCTGCATTTTCTGTACGAGTTTTGGACTCGAATTTTCCTTTTTATCGGCAGATATTTCGTCGTTCAAGTACAAGGCCGATAAGCCCAATACGTACTAGTTTCTTTGTTATCATCTATAAAAAACTTTAGATCTAAAAAATGGTTGTTTTTTGCAGCGAGTTTTCAGTTTTTCATTGTGCCCTTCATAGGTTCTGTCAATCTCGATCGAGCCCATATCACGCCGACCAAAAAGGGGGTGACTATGGGCTCGAGATTGGGGTTCTGTTGACGTGCAATGGCTTACCCCCAGCCAAGGCAATCTCGAATATTTGTGGATTCTTACCTGTGTATTTTGGGGTTTTTCCCTTCTTGAAATAAAGTTACTTGCTTATTGTTTGTAGTATCCTCTTGATTTATATTTTGTGAGTGAATTTATACAGTGATAAATCGCTAAATTGTGTTCACTGATCGGTTCTCTGTCTGCCATTTTGAAATTATCGTTACTTACCGCTGTCTATGGATAAGGCGGGCCCAAACGTCTGTCGTAAGCACTGACCTCTATTTGACAAATAGATTCCATTTTGCCGTTGTCTGTTCAGTTATAGATGCACAGATGACGTCACAACGTGGTAAGAACAAAAAAGATGTTCTTACCACGTTGTGAGTTGTGACGTCCTCTGTGCGTCTATAACTGAACAGACAACGGGAAAATGGAATCTATTTGTTTTATACAATAAAAGAGTTAAAAAAAACAACTTCTGATAAGATTCATTGAATTTCCCCCCAAACTTCCGGGGCATTGAAAAAGATGAAGCACGCCATCTGACGTGATCCATGATCTATACAAAACAAGCAATATGATTGGTTCGTGACATTGGAGTGGCGATTTTCATTGGTTCACAGCTATCAGAACAAGTTGTGACGAAATCCGTGCATCTGTCCAGTAATAGATCATGGCTCTCGACCAATGAAAACGTGCAAAACATTTAGCTTATTGTATAAAATATAATCGTACTGCGGAATGCGGTTGAGTGTTTAATGACGTCATGACACAGATCGTTGCAACGGTTGATTGAACATGTTGTCAAGTGAAATTTCGAATGTTGCTAGGGTTAACTGACAATAACAAAATGTGGCGCCAAAATATTATCGAAGGATTAGAGGTCACTAATAGTAAATAAAATAATTCTTGAAGGCAGAAACCCATCTCCCGGTGTCTTCCCTGGCAAATTTACCAACATCGCGCGTTCCCTGAATATTTCCTCTGCCGTAGTCTCAAATGTGTTGAAGAGATTCTGTACGTCTTTATACTAACCGCGACTGTCGATTCTGCCGCTGCAACACGAACAAAAAGCATCTTCATTCCTTTTAGGAACGAAAACATCTGACATGAAAAATATTTGGTAGAATCCGACGACATCTTCGTCAAACGGAGGAACTTCTTTCAATACCAGTCCATAAAATCCTTCGAATGTCAACGATAACAAGTCATCATTTGCAATGAATATTGGAGTCACTCGATTTTTATTATAATAGTTATACTCTACTCTTATACTCTACTCTTCGATAACGTTATCCATTGTCGAACTCCGACAACAAGGCCGCAACGTTCAATGATCACATAGCAACGTTCGAAATTTCACTTGACAACATGATCGATCAACCGTTGCAACTATCTGTGTGTGATGACGTCATTAAACACTCAACCGCATTCCGCAGTACGATCTCGACGTAAGATCTGCCGAGCAGATCTCGACTAAAGTGCGAGGCCGTAACGAGGCGCATAAGTTGAGAAAAAATAAGAGGGGAATGAAACACAATGAAACTGTGGGGAATTTTATCGTCTGATGCTCGGAACATCGGTTAACGAATTAATTCTAGCAGGTAAACAATTACGAGGGGAAATTTAAATACCGGTATGTAGATTCTTTGGGGCTGAACAGGATTTTCTCAACCAATTGTAAGTAAATTCAAATTGAATATAATTTAACGGTCTCTTGAGTTTTGAATAATGTTAAGACAAGATTTTGCGGTCGCACGTCAATGGTCATAAGTTCCTTCGTTTCACTATCAGATTGAGCTTTAAATTCTGTTACTCGGCTAACAGTGTTTTGTTGGTCGAGGAAGCTTAATGCATCAGTCAATTCCAGCTGCGACCACCCCCCCCCCCCCGGGACAGTGTGGGGCATTTCCACGCTTACTTGTCCCCACGGCCGGGCATTTGCAGCTGCGTGTTCACCCGGGGGCTGGGCATTTGTCAATATCGGGTTATTACCCCCGGGCATTTGTCGCTCACGGAGAAAAGACCGTGGCCACGAGTTTCCTTTGTTATATGCCAAAATGGACGACTTTATCGGCAAGGACGAGAGCTTTGTTGTGTCTTGGCTGAAGAAAGAAGGCCTAGATAAACTTGTGGACATTATTTGTGGACATTAAACTTGTGGACATTATTTACAATGAAAAACTTTCTGCAATAAAAGCAAGTGTGTCACAGCCTTTCGTCGATGTTTTCATCTGAAGTGAACACGATAGTTTTCCTTGTTTTTTTTAAAAAAAATCCCCAAAAGAACAATGAACAGAGGTATAAATATAAATTGTTAAAACGCATGTAATTAATTTAGTACATTCTTTGAAATTGACTAATTTGTCGGCCCGGGGTGGGGCATTTGTTTTGCTTTTTCGTCCCAAGGGTGGGGCATTGTTCCTTCTTTTTTGCCCTACCCCCGGGCATTTGCACGAAAAAAATGAAAATTTACCAATGCCCGTTTCTGAATGTGAATAACAACATAAAGTTTTCTTAAATCGTGCTACCTTCGGACGAAGGCTTCTCAGCGCATTTCCATCCTGCGAGAAGAAGAGAAGGTCTCATGGCACGAACGACAAGTATGAATATCCTTTAATCCTTTATTAAAACAACATTTAAGCTTATTCTTTTTAAATGTCTTTTTTTTTAAAGTTAAAACCGTTGTTAATATATTTGCTGACAAAGATGACCGTTATCGTAGCCATGGGAACTGCTACAAGCATGAGGAGAAAACAATCTCGAAATACTGCCTCGTGATTGGCTAGTAGTCAACTGTTTCACTCCCCTCTCTTTTCCTTCTTTCTGCCTTATCCCTCCGGGATCTGCTCGGCAATTTACGACGGCGTTTGCGCCCGCCTTATCCATACACAGCGGTAAGTAACGATAATTTCAAAATGGCAGACTGTTGACAGAGAATCGATCAGTGAACACGATTTATCACTGTATAAATTCACTCACAAAATATAAATCAAGAGGATACTACAAACAATAAGCAAGTAACTTTATTTCAAGAATGGAAAAAACCCAAAATAAACAGGTAAGAATCCACAAATATCATTCTGCCGTGCTCCCTTGGATTGACCAGAAGTCCAACTCGAGTGACAACTTGTCCGCATTTCTTCAATGCGCAGGCGCGATATTTTACGCCATCCGATGCCATCCTACGCAATTTCCTACGCCATCCTACGCAATCCTGGCAAGTTCCCCCGGCAGTTTTAACCTTCTTTTGAAGGTCCAAACCGCCGGGGGAACTTGCCAGGATGGCGTAGGATGGCGAGGAATCAAGATGCGCGAGGATAGAAACTTCAAACGTTCCGACGCGAGTTGGAATTCTGGTCGTATTTCTATTCTGTGCCCCGGCGGCCGGAAGTTTGACTTCACCCAATCATAGGGCACAGAATAGAAATACACCTCTGAAGTCCAACTCGAGTGAAAACTTGTCCGCATTTCTTCAATGCGCAGGCGCGATATTTTACGCCATCCCACGCGATCCTACGCCATCCTACGCAATCCTGGCAAGTTCCCCCGGCAGTTTTAACATTCTTTTGAAGGTCCAAACTGTCGGGGGAACTTGCCATGGCGCAAAAGATGCGCGAGGCGACATGCGCGAGGATAGAAACTTCAAAGGTTCTGACCACTGACCTATATATATAACTGGACTGCGGGTGCTGGCCAAAAATGTGTCCCCATTTTCACTTTCAAAATGGCGGCATTTATGGGTCCTTCTGCTAATGGTTGCGACCACTGACATGTACTTATCGTAGGAAAAAAGAATATTTATGTAAATACAAAGCGATTTTCTTACTTTATTAATAAATCGTTCCTATGCGAGGGCTTCCCCAGAGGTGAATAAAATCGTCTGGCGTTACTGCGTTAGCCAGAACAAAATACTAAAGAGTAAAGACCAATAAATTCGGACAGGAAAGAGTTAATGCATGCAGGTTGGTCATTGTTAATTTCTTGTGGAACGACTCAAGAGGCCTGCTGGATTATTTGTCTGACCAAATAGGAATATCGCCTCCCATGTAAACAGCCCCTAAGAAGAACTCGGTACGCCTCGCTTCTTTACGATTTTCTCGTGATCTTCAGCGGTTCTTTATAGAGCTGCATGGCGACTTCACAAAACGAAATGTTTGTAGATTTCCATGACCATGTGTACTGACTACTGACAGTCTTGTTTATTTTATTGCCAAGTGTTCGTGCGGTACCGCCGCCCGGCACGTCTTTAATTCAGACTGCTAGAAAGCTACAACAGTAATTGTCTAGGATTATTATTATTGTAGTTCAGAAGTACTACAATAAGACTCTTATCATGAAAACATCCCGGGCCGCTCAACAAATATTTTGTTTACACAAACTCGAGACCAGAAGAAAAAGAAGGGCCTGATTGATACTCAGGTTACCATCCATCTTAAACATTGTCACGCAACAATGATTTTGTTTCAAGTTGAAAAAAATTGTTGAAAAAAGTAGACTCCAGTTCTACTTGCTGCAACATGCTGATTCAACTTGCAACAAAATCATTGTTGCGTGACAAAGTTTGAGGTGGGTGGTAATACGTGCAACAACGCTATTCAACTTGCAACGCAACAATGTTGGAGCAATTTGTTGCTCGTATAGTATACTTCACCTTAACTTTTGTGCTCAGACAGTAGTCTTTCGAAACGTACTTCCGAACTTCGTTCAACCGTGTTACTCCGCCATTATTTAATTTCTAGGGTCTCTGAAACACTATTTCCGGCATAAATTACATAATTTTGTTATTATAAAACCAGAACATATAGAATGATACACGTCAGAATATATTTAGATTTATTTATAAACAAGTTGTAAATGTAAAAACAAAGTTGGAGGCATTTTGTATAGACCCTTAGTATTGTAATTTATAGCAAGCATATGCATGTCTGATATGTATATATATTTATATATATATATATATATGTAATATTTATAAACCGCGCAGGAGGGCTTTATCGGATATAAAACACGAGGCGATAGCCGAGTGTTTTAGAGCCGATAAAGCCCGTACTGCAAGGTTTTTAAATGGCTTCTAAAAAGAATCACTTCATACGTTCATTGGCGTAGTAATTTTGAAAATTAAGCTTATCTCAGCCGTTAAAAACCAGCGAGAAACTTTGAGCGAGTCTATATCACATACATAGATCCGATACGCTCATGATTTTTCTTTGTGTTCTCCTCATGAATTATTAATGAACTTTAGAAATATATATATAACAGACATGCATATGCTATAAATTACAATACTAAAGGGTCTATACAACTATATATATATATATATATATATAGTTCAATCTACAGAGACGGTGTTTCGCTGTACAACAGCTCATCAGTGTAGCTTGGAACAATCTGAATGAATTTCATCAATTACTTATACACATTCAGATAGCGTGAAGTGCGCATGGGCCCATATATATATATATATATATTATATACATTACCAGCTAACTCAAGAGTAACACTACTGGGCTGTGCAAGAAACTAGAACGAAGCACGAATCTACACCGTGAAACGTTTTAGAAAGAAAAATCTGATTGTTTATAGGTTTTTCCTATTGAACCACCTTAAACTTTTCACAACAGCTCATCAGTGTAGCTTGGAACAATCTGAATGAATTTCATCAATTACTTATACACATGCGATCGTCGGTGACAACCACATGTGGGACAGCATCGGTGAAGTAACATTCAGATAGCGTGAAGTGCGCATGGGCCCATATATATATATATATATATTATATACATTACCAGCTAACTTAAGAGTAACACTACTGGGCTGTGCAAGAAACTAGAACGAAGCACGAATCTACACCGTGAAACGTTTTAGAAAGAAAAATCTGATTGTTTATAGGTTTTTCCTATTGAACCACCTTAAACTTTTCACGAGAACGGTCTTGGAGACCATTGGGGGGGGGGGGGGGGGGGGGGGAAGAGGAGGGCGATAAGCCCTTGGTCTCTGGCGTCCTTGGCCTGATATGGCTTGTTGACAACAAGCCTGATCCCAGCTCAACAACTTGCTACAAGGTTGTTGTCAACAAGCTTGCTACAGCGTGATAAGCGAACAGTATTGTTATAACTTGTTTCCAGGCTTGTTACAAGCTTGTTCGGCTAACATCTTGTTGACAAGCTGTGAGATTATTATGTACCAAATTACACAGCCATGTCCACACTAATCCGTTTTCAAACCGAAAACGAAGACTTTTTGATACGGTTAGGCCTTTCGTCCACACTAATCCAGCGTCTTCGCCACTCTTCGGTGACCGAAAACGGAGCGTTTCGAAAACGCTCTCCAGAGTGAAAACATTCAAAGACGCCGTTTTTCTGCACCAGTGTGGACGGCGAAAACGAAGCTTTTCGAAAACGCTGACGTCACGGCGATTCCAGTCAACCATGGCCAATTTAGAAGCCGTGCTACAACGATTCAGCGAGAAAAAACTAACCTTGAATCGCTCTAAATGCCAGTTCAACAAAACGACCCTGGATTTCTTTGGCTCAGTCATTTCACCAGATGGAACGTCTCCCGACCCAAAGAAAGTCAGTGCCCTTGACGAAGCAACGCCACCTATACCAACGCATCTAGCGGCGGAAGCTTCCTCATGCAACCCCTGCACTTTTTAACCCCGGCCCTTTTTGTGAGACCTCTAATACTAGTAGACAATAGATAAACAGATAATTAATCGTCTGTAAATAAACCACAATAGTGGTTGTTGAGTGTTCTCGAAGTAGCATAACGAAGATATCTAGTATCCCAAATCAGTGCCGTAGCAAATTTTTCGCAGATAAAATTCTTTGCCTGTTTTGATAACCTGAATTTAACTTTGTGCAAAATAAGGCTAAGACCAATTGTCGAACTTTTCATGTGTCCGAGGGCAGAGGCATCTTAGAAGAATTAGAAGCTATTCAGTAATGTATAGGTATTTAATTATTGAAAGATTAAGCGACTCAAAATCTCAAACGGAGCAACGCAACCCCCAAAATATGTTCACTTTTGTGAAGTGTCGTCTGTCGAGGCTTCAATTCCCTGAACCAATCATAGAGATAGAGCTGGATTTTGGCAACCTGTAGGGTATGTTGGTGTGATAATTTCTTCGTTTTTACAGTAAAATTTGAACTATACTCGCTGTAGAATTAGATGAAAAAGTTGCTCAAATTGCTGCAAATGGTATTTCCAAGGTTCTAAATTTCAAAAATTTCCTCCCCCAGACCCCCCTACAAATGTGGTCAAGAATTGCCACCACTGCCGCCACCCCTGTTTTACTACGACACTGCAAATTGTTTAGAATACTGAACGACTTTGCCCTTTTTTTGCGTTCAACCCCTGCCCTCGAAATTTCTAGTTGCGCCCCCGACGATTGACATGTTATAGATCTTAGTCAAAGATTGCACAATAGCAGGAGCTGCCACCTTAAGAATTTTAGCTGAAATTTTGTCAATACCTGTAGATTTTGAGGTAGATAATTGGTTCATTAATTTATAAACCTTTGCTACACTTACTGGCTGAAAACAGAAATCTGCCACAGGTTTCTGCTGAACAATAAAATCTTGAAAACTACAACTATTATCATGTTCAATCGTTTCAGCAAGCTTTCGACCTATATTCGTAAAATGATCATTAAAGGCTTCAACTAATTCCTCAGTTGAAGTAACTGTTTTTTCAGAATTTAATTTCATTAACAGTATTTTGTTTCTGATTTCGTCCTAGAATATCATTTATTGTTTTCCAGGCCTGCCGTGGGTTCTGTTTATGATTTACAAATTGTGTTTCATAGTATTCCGTTCTCACTACGCATGGCAATATTAGCAGCATTTCTAGAAGACTTGTATAATTTCCAATCATTTTCATAATTTGTTTTTATTGCTTTCCGCTTGAGAAAATCCCTTTTGAATACTTGGTCTTAACTTCTTTATTTACCCAAGGGACACTGCCCTTTTTCTTTATTCTCTTTGATCTAATTGGGGCATGTTTGTCAAGCACTTGAACAAATAGTGCTTTCCAACACTCCCACATTTCATCTACATTTTGTTTACTATCTAATTGTGCCCACGGCAACATATACAAGTCATTTAGAAAGCTTTGAACATTGAATTTTTTTAAATCTCAACTGGCCCATTCGACCTACTTTTTGGTATGGAATTTAATTTTCGTATTACGTAAATAAGGCTGTGATCGCTAATACCAAGATGTACAATGCCTGAAGAAATAATTTTTTCAGGTGTAGATGTAATGCAGACATCTAGTAGTGATCGTGTAGATTCAGTAATACAAGTTCGATCTTTGACCAGTTGTGTCAGTTGATATAATTCCAAAATTTAGCCAAAACAAGTATAATTCCAAAATTTAGCCAAATATAATTTTTTTTATTTATAAATTTAAATATAAATTTATTCCCAAATATAATTCCAAAATTTAGCCAAACAAGTCCGTCTCATGTAAACAGCCCTATAAAGAAACTGTTTACATGGGAAGCGTAATGGTTTGTCCTTAATTTGTCTCATTCCTTCTATATAAAGAAAATGGTTTCTAAACTGAGATACAATAAATGTCGAATGTAAAAGGTAGACTTCTGCATGGGCAGTGTTTTCGGTATGACAATAGCAAAGCAAAAACCTTTGTGAACTGCCAAGATTTTAGTAAAGAAATGCTGACATTTTGAGCGGCTGATATTGCTAGTGGTCAGTGATAGAACAGAAATTCTCTACGTTTCACTCGATTGCCGGACCTTTAGTTTTTCTTGAACAAGTTCCGGTTACCGGACTTATCCCATCTATGATCCCATCAAAACTGCCCATCCTCTTAACACTACATTCTAAAATTGTTCTCCTAAACTATACTTTCTAACAAGATGTTGTTATTGCCTTTTCATGTCACGAAAAACTATTTTTAAGCTGAAAAACCGATTAGCCAATCAGAATGCATCTTACGAGAGGTGCTACCATACTCGACGACAGGCATTCAATGCACAGTTCTTGCTCTTTCTTCAAGCATATTACGGACAAAACGCGGAAGTTGTCAGTCTTCAGCTTCTTTAATCGCTCTTGTCCATGAAAATGGCGAAAGCGCTAACGTTAAATTTGAGAAAACACAAACTTTCTAGTCTGGATTCTGGGCGGCTTCTCGGCAATTCTCACGAAGAACTTTCGATTTTCGAATTAGTTAATTACTTAATTTCCGTCGATGTATTTCCAGCTTTTGTCTCTCAACCAATTAGGGTTTCGTCCAGATTCTGGACGAAGAACACGGGTCAATGAATAGATTTGTGCCAGACCCTTCTTTTTCTCTCCGTTCTCCGCCCCAGTCCCCAGAAGAAAAAGAAGGGCCTGATACCAAGGTTAAGTCTGGCACTATAAAACAACCGACGGAAAGGTTCGATAGAAGAGGTTCTTCTCAAAGCAGCTAATCATGATCAACTCAAAACGCTGCTTGTCGACGGGTGTAAACCGGGGTTTACAAGCAAAAGTTCTGTCCACTTCCCAGCATATATTCTTAACCACATACACAACAGGAGTCCACCTGTTATTCAAAATTCAGTTCTCTTGCAAGGTTTTATGAATATTTTTCTTTCTTAATTTGTGACTATCAGTGAGTGTGACGCAATCTTACTCAATAGTCAGTAAACAGTTAAGTTTTATTTGTCAGTAAACAGTTAAAAAAGTCATCATTTGTCAGTTAACAGCTGTTTTTAAGGCCGTTACCCCGTTTACACTAGAGCAAAAGTATCCAGATTCACATTGTTTTTTATTCCCTTGAGGATGAAAAACAATGTGACTCCGGATACTTTTGCTCTACAGTGTGTATAAAAAACCCGGAACCCTTAGAAAATGAATCAGTATTCTTTTAAAACAACCTATTGTAGTAGTTTGAAAGCCCTAAAAGCGCTGCGTTATAAATTAATCAGTTAAACAGGAAGAGAAAAAGCTTTTAAATATTTTCACCATGCATACACTTCAAGTTATCTTAATTTCCCAGGTGTATAAGACCGTGTTTTTTACGCATCCGTGGCTCAGAGGTGTTTAGGGCTTTCAAACTACTACAATAGGTTGTTTGAACAGAATACTAATTCATTTTCTAATGAGTGTGTTTTCCTCCAACGTAACATGGCCGCCGTGTCTTTGTCTTTTAAGTCTCAAGGGATTGATTGCAAACCACCAATAGGTACTAATAATCAAAATTCATGAGAAATTGGAATTTTTCCAATTCCTATTAAAGTATTGAATCAGTAATACTGCAAACTCTAGTACAAAAATGAAAATTTATTTGTCATATATGGAAGCACATGTCAGAATTAAGACTATTTAGTTACCAAACACAGAGTTATCATTAGTTACCATTTAGTTACAATTCAGTTAATAATTAGGTAGACTTTTCCACACTTTTAACTGCAAATGGCAATTTCTTTTCATCAGCTTGAACTACGTGAGCCTTTCCATTGAGATTCTTCTCTGGGTACAAGCTCCATTTGCCGGATTGAACACGGCAAGAAAGTGCTCCATCAGGAAAAATATTTGTAATATCTTTCTCCTTCTCCGTGTATGCCTGAAAAGTTGAAATGAGATTTTTATGGTAAATATGTGACAATATAGCTATATTTTATGACGTTGGCTGTTTTTTTAGAGCACAAGAGGTTCAAGCATTGTCCAAAGCCCTATTAATCAAACGAGAACGCAAGTCATCGCAAGTTTTAGCTTGTGCTTGCTTGTGTCTCGTTTGATCGCCAGCTTGCGATGACTTGGGATGACTTGCGTTAGCTTGCGACTAATTTGAGCTTGTTCAAATTTCATCGCAAGTTTTCTGCAACTCGCGAGAGCTTGCGAAACGTGTGAACACAAAACACCAGTCGATGCAAGTCTTTCGTGCTGCGTCGCCATAGAAACTATCATGAGAACTAGCGAAAAGGCGTGGGAACTAGCGGAAGTGCAGAACTTGTGCCGACGTTTGACCGTGGCACAATCTCGTACCAAGAGCCTGCGATCCTTTTGGTCATTACCAAGGATCAGAGGCTTCGGGAAACTACGATGAAAAAAAAACAAAATTGGGTTTTTGTTCCCAGTCCTCTGGTTCCCAGTTCCCTATATTTTTTGCAGTGATCGGCTCAGCCACTCAGGTAAGGAATTGTACTTTCTGTCAGGAATTTTGGCTAAACTACATCGACCTTGTATACTCTAATATAATTTTAAAGTTCTGAGACGAAACTGCAAAGAATTACGAGACGAGCCAGACGATGGATGTTTGTTTGGCGACGAAGCGAGAATAATAGTTTTAACTTGTAAATTGTCGGGATTTTTGCTGTTTTGAATTATTTCATGTGTTCAATTGTATTTTGGGTCTGTCGTGTATAATTATGTGTTACAAAACGTCGAGAAATCGATTAAACAAGTTTGCAACGTGCACATTATTTGAAATTTTACTGTTTTTAAACTAACCAATCAGATGACAAGATTCATCGGCGTTCCCCGGATCGCAGGCTCTGGGTACGAAATTGCTGGTGGCATCGCAAGTCATCGTAAGCTAACTTGCGATGACTTGCGTTCTCGTTTGATTAGGGCTTAAAAAGGAATAACGAAGGATGCTATTTATGAAGTGAAAATATGATTAAAATATTGCTAATAATCTTAATAATTTAGACATCCATGCTTTTCATTTCATTTTTACTTAAAGTGAACACAATCCGCCAAAAAATCTATTTCTGCCAAGGTATTTACGCCACAGCTATTATGTTCACATTTTAGGCCGCGTAGAATTTGTCCCAAACCATCGTCATGTTTGACTAAGATTATGGGATTGTAAAAAGCGCGATATTAAGTTTTAACAACAGAAACCTAATTTTTAATCTTTTGTCAACGGAAATATCAAATAGACTGAATTTTCGTTTCAAAGGCACTTTGAACATTTTTGATAGATTAACGCACTATCTGTGTTCTAAGCCTAAAAAACTATAACAAAAACAAAAAAATAACAAAGAGCGAGATTGAATGAGGCCTAGTAGCTACTGTTTAGTTTCTAATGATGATGTGGTAGACGAACATAATAATGTAACGTAATGTCACATCGAACTCAACCTACGTTCAAACTATCTGAATTCCAGTAGCACAATGATTACAATACATCCGAGCTAGCTTACATCTCTTTTAGGGCCTAGCCTGTTTACAAGAAGGTAGGGTTACCGGCACCCGGGTTACCCTAGCTCTCGTACATTTCTTGCTTTTTTGTTTGTGGTGTTTACAAGGACGCTATAAAGTAACCCGGTACCCTATAGCCGGTTTATGTTTGTCCTTGTAAACGCATTTGGTAGGGATAACTCGGTAGCGTAACCCGGGTGCTAGAGTAACCTTGTAAACAGGCCCTTAGAGTTAGGGCCAGGCACTAACTATTATAAATGATGAACATATTGGGATAAACATGTGTTGCTTTGTCGTACCTGGTCAGGCGAACCATAATTTGCCTCTGTGAACATTGTAATCCCACTCATGATAAACAACAATGATCTAAAAATAAGAAAAGCACACAATGTCGTTTATTTGTACATTTTAATTAAATGTTAATAAAGGAGATTTATTAGACTGGTTACATGGATTGACAAATATACATAAAGCTATAATTTCAACACGCACTGAAATATCAGCCAGTTTGAACCATTTGAACTATAGGGCAAAAAACTTTAGCCAAACGCATTCAGATAAACGCGTTATTATTGTGCACAAATAAAAGGCTAATTTTAAGTTTAATACTATAATTATTGTCTTTAAGAGCCAAGGACGGACTAATTAAAAAGAAGTTTATTTAATCAACTGATAGTACACTTGTGAAGCAATGTGGGGTTACTCTTTCTGCCTTATAAACGCTAAACTGTTAAAAAAAACGCCCGATAATTTTAGTTGTTCATAGAATATACTAAATTTTATTTAGCTTTTATATTTTATATTATCCAGTTCTACATATTCATTTTTTAAGTAATAGCAGTTGTTACTAGCATAGCTCACATTTCTTTTCCATTTTTATATTTACGTTTAAAGCATTTTAATAATTGTAATTAAAATTATTTGAAGGCTACTAGGAAAATTAAATGCTTTTTGTAATTAGTCGTGTCACCCTCTTTAAATAAAGTTATTTTTTGGTATTAAAATATATATATAACTCATAAAAGAAATCCTACAGTGAAAAGTATTATTTTTTACTAGACGTCCTAAATTTCGATAGACAAAGAACTTCGTCTTTGTTTTAACTTAAACTGTGGACATTGAAAACAACGTCAAAGGAAGCTGGATACAAATAAATTTATTTTTTTAAATTTATTTGAAAAATTTTATATATCTGATTTAGTGCAAAAATTGTCTTTTTCGTATTGTATATATGGTGGCAGCCAATAACTAATTTTGAAACATAAAAAGATAACTACTAGCTTGTTTATAATTCTTAATGTTGTACCAATAACCATGAAAAAGTATAGCCAAAATTAAAATGTTCTTTACAAACACCATAATCTTTCAACAGTTTATTAGTCCAACCAAATTCACCCTATATATACATACATGCATCACATTGCATTCATATTTTAATAACTAGTCATAGTGACAACATTCTAGTAATCGTATTGAATAGCTGTTAAGGTCGAAATAAATCTTCACCTTATAGGCTTATAATATTCTTATTGAAAAAGTATAGCCAAAATTAAAATGTTCTTTACAAACACTATAATCTTTCAACAGTTTATTAGTCCAACCAAATTTACCCCATACATGCATGCATTACATTGCATTCAAATTTTAATAACCAGTCACAGTGACAACAACATTCTAGTAAACGTATTTCATAGCTGTTAAGGTCGAAAAAAATCTTCACTTTATAGGCTTATAAGTAATAGTTAAAATATGAGCGGCCGATCTTGTAAATGCTCTTAAAAAACTCATTAATAATTCATGAGGAAAACACAAAAGAAATCAATACCGTAGCAGAGGTTGTAAATCGGATACAGAATCGTCCTGATTTACATAAACTTACCATCGATTTTCTCGGCTAAAATAGAGTATATCGCTAAAATAGTTGGTGAACTTGATTACTTAGATGCATTTGTATTTTAAGAAGGATACAGCATTCGCAGCCGAGCTGTATCTGATTTACTACGGCTCGCCTTCGGCTCGCCTTGTAAATCAGAAGATACAGATCGGCTGCTCATGCTGTATCTATTACATAAAGATCGGACGCAAACACTTTGAACACTTATGAACACTTGATGAACACTTTGTTTAAAAGTCGTAGAAAAGTTTAAATATGATCATTTTAACTCAGAAAAAGCTGAATTTGAGCCACTAGTGCCTATTGACTTTGATAAAACATTGATGTTTTATTAATCAATGTTTTATTCGTATTTAAAGATGCTAATTAAACATTCATTTCTTTTGAATTTTCGTCATGAATTATTAATGATTTGATAATATCATATACTTAACCGCGCTAGAACAGAATATTTTTACCAGAGTATATAATACAAAAAGCTTTTCAATCAAAATAATATTTTAGGTATTTGTGTCCCACAGTGTTCCAGGCTTGTGTTATTTTGTTGATAAATTTTCAATAATCGTTGTTTTAACTCGAATTCAATTTGAAAATAAAAGATTTAATTCAAATCAGTTAACAAAAATAATATCAACTGCGATGTTATCCGACTTTTTGCAATCAAATTAATAACTACAGTTTGAACAAGAGATTTAAGTGCAGCAGTGCATGCTTCAAAGTTCAAACAATTTGTTTATAACAATGAACTTGTTTCAGGTCCAATTCTTTGCATGACTTTTTATTCGCGTTTCTTAAAGTACTATTATATGCAAAAAGTTGTAATTCTTTAATATTAATTTTTTAGAATGCAGTTTCAAACACTTTAATTACCGCGAGACCATGGCCAAAAATTACGAACATTTAAGCCAACACTAACCAAATTTTATTACTGTTATATTTTAGTATATATTTACAAAACAAATATATATATATATATATATAGTTCAGTACATACTACACACAGATTAGGCAATACTTCAATTTTCGGTAACTTTATAGTTGCTTGTTTAACTGCACCGAGTTGCCTGCGGAGTAGGCTAAGTGCTTAGTGGAAACTGCTGCGTATAGACAGTGTTTTAGATAGAGCAAAGTGAAACTATAGATGGTAAACTGTAGAGAATAGTTTTGCGGAGTAAAAACTAGAGTACTGACTCAGTTTAGATAGCGTAGCAAATGGTAAACGCCAAGAATAAATAGTTAGTTCGATACGAAATACTGACGTTCCGAGCGAAGCCCTTCATTATAATCAGTTTGAGCTATCTATACTCAGCCTCTCTCTCGAACGTCAGCATCCGTCAGTTTTCACTCATGGTCGTCAAGGGAAGACTCCAGCAAAGTGGGAAGTAATTAGTATTAAATAATTACTATTACATTATACTTCTGACGAACGGCATATACTAAACAAGAATGAAAGTTTTATATCAATAATAAACTTAGTGCATGCATTATATCCCCTTTTTAAACTTGCTCAGTCTAGCATTAGTAGCATATGATTGCAGCAGTGTAGTTTTACGGTATCTTCTCATCTGAACAAGATGGAGAATGTTTAGTAGTTGTGTAACTAAATGGTAGACTTTGTTGAAATGTTGGAACTTCTGGTTGTTTTGTTACTGTTCATTTGTTATAAGTTGGTAATTCGTGAGACAATAAATAAATGATTATTTTCTATTTAATTTACATTATGAACAAGTTATATATACGAACAAATTGCATGACGAAGATGCAGATGGGTGCTAAAAATCTATTTCTGCCGCAACCTATATTCGCAGTCATCTTAACTCAAGTTTCAGTCAGTGCAACCTAAAATAAACACAGCTAAAACCATATATATGCTTTGTACGAAAACCTAAACTGCTAAAAGTTCTATTTCTGACTGCAACCGATTTGCAGTCACCCCTTTCACTCACCCCCACAATAGGGAATTTACGATGCTAGGACGACGGCCGTCAAAAAGCAACATTTGTATTAGAAAAGGTCACGACTAACTCACTATTATATTAGATATTTGAAGCTAGTTTAATGACTTTCAAAACGCCCCAATACTGCTAAAATGGTTGTAGTGTCAGTATCGAAGTCAATCTTCAATCAGTTCTCATATTTTGGTAAGTTGACCTCGCCCTGAAGACGTCAATATCAAACTTACCAGCAATGTATTTCTGCAATGTCTTTCCTACTGAGATATCTTCAGATCTTCTTCACAACTGAAAAACTAAAACTTACCACCTCTTTTTATAGTCTCGTCTGCTTACTGAACACAATGTGGATTACTTGTCATGCGCGGAAATTGAATGTACCGTGTACTTATCATCTCTACGCATCATGATATACCTTCAAAGAAAAGACCGACACGACTTGTGGTTTGCACTTGACGTCATGTGGCGGTGATCACACTATTATTTTCAAGGAGTAATTTTAACTCCTCCCCTTTACTCCATTTTAGGGAAGTAAATTTTTTTGTGAGCTCTCGTAAAACATCTATTTCGTTGATATCGGGAACTTCTGAGGGATCATAAAATAGTTGAGGAATGGATGATTGTACAAAGAATCCCCCGAGTTCAATAGTAAAAGATTTATTGAATATCGTCTCCAGACATTTTTGACAAAGCGCCATAGCGATACTTCATCTTCATCACAGTTTTCTTTACATACACCACACGTTACGCTATCGCGTAGACATCCCATGACTGAAGAAAAAACTTGTTTTTTTCCAACACAATATTCCCATAATTTCATAGTGGTTTTACTGAGTTTCATAAGCAATTGCACTGAATCAACGACTTTTTCCCCATGAATTACTTTGGGTAGACCGTTTATATGTTTTAAAATTCTATCCATTGAAAAATTGTGTTTTTCGAGTATTTTTTCATGTTTATTTTGTATCCACGGTGACGTGCCAAATATGGTGAAAATTATTATTTTTGTTTTTAAATATGGTGAAAAGTATTATTTTTTTATGTTTAAAATAATAATGAATTTTTTTCACGATATACCATATATGTACATGGTGAAAACTAATATTTTTTTATATAATTTTTTCAAAAATTGAAGCCCTCTTGCGTTTGACGTAGTTTATACTGATCCCTCTTGCGTTTGACGTAGTTTCAGATTAATCCGCTTTAAAGATTAAAATATTTTATTTATAATATTTTTTTTATAATATTTTATTTATAATTCTAACCATAGGGATGGAATGTTGTTGATGCTAAAATATGAAGTCAAAGGCCAATTTTTTTTCCACATACAATGATCAAAATAGGGAAATGCGATATAGCGATAGAAAATATATCTAGTTTTTTAAATTTTTTTGTGAGCTCTCGTAAAACATCTATTTCGTTGATATCGGGAACTTCTGAGGGATCATAAAATAGTTGAGGAATGGATGATTGTACAAAGAACTCCCCGAGTTCAATAGTAAAAGATTTATTGAATATCGTCTCCAGACATTTTTGACAAAGCGGAAATATCGATACTTCATCTTCATCACAGTTTTCTTTACATACACCACACGCAGAGGAGGTACGAAGCTCTTCCCACAATGCATTGCGTTTAGTTTTCTTCCCTTGGCTCGGAGCGTGACAGCTGATGATCAAATTATAGACATTTTCGTTGGCGCTGTTTCGATTGAAAAACTGCGTTTCAAAAGGTAAGATCTTTATATGATATTAATAAGATATTCTAAAATATGTTTCTCTGGTTTGTTTTGTCGTAGCGTACTGGTTTCGGCTCAATAACCAATGTTATGTTTATTGCTTTTACGGGTCACTGAACTTGGCCGAAAAGTGGCGAGTGATTATATGTACGTATTTGACGTTATATAGAAGCAACAAGAACCCGGATTAGCTTATTATAACAAGCACGAAATTATCTTTCTGTGGGTATAAAAACATTCCTTGTTGCTCCAGGAACTAAAGAACTGTTTAATGTTGAAAATCACCTAAATTTTAAATTTTCTGAAAATCGTAAGCGCATAAGCTACGTTACATTGGCTAGAAAAAGTGGCCTTTTGAACGTGAAATTTGTGTAGAATAATATTTGAAGTCTTTTACTTTGTCATTATTGTCATTTGACACTCTCTAGGAGTATATTTGTAACGTAATATTGGTTTCTTCACAAGCACTATTTCCAGTCGCTGATTATGACGCGTTTAGTTACCTCAAACAATTCAAACGTATTTATCTTAATATTTGACAAAACTCGAAAAAAATTTGCCTCGTTTAAACATGAAATAATTCGCTTTCTTTTGGCACCAAAATTTCTCTTGTTGCTCCAGAATTGGAATGAGGAGAGCTCTTTGAAATTTTGCTTCTGCTCGATTTTTGCCCGCCATTGTCAAAATTTGGTCTCGAGCTTCGTCTCCGCGGGGCGCGCCAAGAACCGCCAGTTGTCGAGATGAGCGTTGTTTTGATTTCGCGCTTTGTTTTCTTTGATTCCGTAGCTCATTTGAAAGCCCATTTCATAATTTAGCTCTATTGTATTAAACTAGGACTTTTACATGTACTGATGGTGTATTTATTTTATATATAAAAAATAAGAAAAACCTGTTGTTTTAATTCAATATTATGTGGTGCCAACTTTTGTACTTTGGGCTATCTAGCTATTTCTTCATTCAACAAATTTATGTGTGCATGCTGTCCATAGATCGCTGTAGGAGTTGTAATTGTTCTTAAGGTCATCCTGTGACAGCAAGTTGTCTTGTTTGTGCATGAATTTTCACTCCACATTACCCCCATGACACACCATTTGTTGTTGTGAAATACAGAGATTTACTGAGTAATGGTACTGGTATATTTCATGTTTACAGGTTCATGCTCAATTTTTGTTCCTACAGAAAGTTTTCTGGAAACCTTCTTCATGAAAAACATTTCATACCAGGTCCCAACCACATGCAGGTTTCACAAATTAAAGAGCAGGGGAAAGTGGATATTAAAGTTGCACAACAGAATTGCCTCGGTCACTTGAGTTTTTTTTGGATCTTTTACATTACTTTAAAATACATTTTAAAGCTGTGTAGTACTCTTTGATTAATATTACAAAGATATTAAAGCTAGAAGTCTATGTAACAAAATGTATTGGTGATATAATTATTGAGAGGAGAATTGTATCACTATTGGGCGTGGTAGCTTTTTGCAAGAAATTATCAGAAGGGGATTTTTGATGAAAACGATTCAACTCCTTTCCCTCCTGTGCCACCTAAAATGCCCCCTTCATTATTTTACTCGAATGCCAGATGATTTTACTCATCAAGTTGGAACGTCTAGGAAAGAAAGGGTTAAGCCCCTTTCCTCTAGTTTTATGCTTACTGTATGTGACACTGACTACTACTAGTGTGACACTGACTACTACTAGTGTGTCACTGACTGATATATGCTTGTGAAAGACTGAATAATATAACATGGCTTTTGGGGAACTAAATTTTAGGAGGAAAGTAAAGTTAATTATGTGGGAAGAAAGTGGGTCTTGAACTGAATTAAATTAAAATGTGTAATTGGTCCACTGGATTATATTATCATTTCTTCCCTGGGACAGAATTAATAAAATCCATACATGTACAGTATCTTGATTTTCTGTATAAACAATCAGACATGTTTTCCTGACCCACTTGTTTTTAAAGGTAAGAAACTTCAGCCAACTTCGTTCTTGAGACTTTATAAACAGCTCAGGCACATTTGTATTACCTTTAAATATTACTTTGCTCCTGTATTCCTTCAGAGTTTACTGATACTGTCTGCTCTTTGTTTTTTAAGCAAACATTTTGTATAAACAACGCGCAACGAAACGCTTGAAAATATAAGTGGTTGTTGCGCTGTGTAGCAGAGCACAGAGTGCGTCACAAATGATCTATTATTGATCATCACAATCATCAACATCACACATTATATATTACGATGACAAATTAACTTATCTCGTTATTAAATATATTTTTCAACAGTTTGAAGACTCTCAAGAACTACAGGAGAATACACCGGCCTTTTCGCGCCAGTTTGCCAGAGCATCGGCAGAGCGCCAGGTTGCCAGTGTAAAATTAATTATCCACTGGCTGCCAGAGCGCCAGTTCGCCAGTGTAAAATTATCCACTGACTGCCAGAGCGCCAGGAAAAGTGTTCAATATCTCACAACTAGAGAAATAACGTGATCCTTAGCGCCAGAGTGCCAGTTTGCCAGTGTAAAATTATCCACTGACTGCCAGAGCGCCAGGAAAAGTGTTCAATATCTCACAACTAGAGAAATAACGTGATCCTTAGCGCCAGAGTGCCAGTTTGCCAGTGTAAAATTATCCACTGGCTGCCAGAGCGCCAGGAAAAGTGTTCAATATCTCACAACTAGAGAAATAACGTGATCCTTAGTGCCAGAGCGCCAGTTTGCCAGTGTAAAATTATCCACTGGCTGCCAGAGCGCCAGGAAAAGTCTTCAATATCTCAAAGCGGAAACTAGAGAAACAACGTGATCTTTTAGTGCCAGGGCGCCAGTTTGCCAGTGTAAAATCATCCACTGGCTGCCAGAGCGCCAGGAAAAGTCTTCAATATCTCAAAGCGAGAAACTATCTACAGAAATAACGTGATCCTTAGCGCTAGAACGCCAGTGTAAAATTATATCCTTTCATTCCCGTGGCTGTGGCTATATAAGACGCACATATAAGACGCATGTTACGTTGGGGATGTGAAGTTGTTCGAAAGATAAGTTTGTTTGTGTGTTATCTCTCATACACAGACGGCCCTTTTATCTCACAGTATAAAACTACTAGGTAAAGAACAGTTTGCCGTGGCTGTTATTTTATATTAGCCATTAATCAATAATAGTTCAGTTCCTATTAATGGCTAATTTCGAGTTGGCAAGCGATGAGGATTTTTTATGAAAAATTGCGATAGGAACAAATATAAAACTGTCAAAATATTTTAGAAGAAGACTAGTTAGCCCTACATGCACTTCAGAATCTAACAAAAGACAATTGATGCACATAAAATAAGCTATTAAGCTCATAGTGAGTTAGAAATTTGAACTATGAAGGATTCATGGTCTCGGAAGTCAGATTATAATTTCTTGTTTCCTTTCATGTTAAAAGTTTTATGCTAATTGGCTTTTTGTCTAAGCTTCTTATATATCAGATACTCAAAAAGGTGTGTTGGTTTGCGCTAAAATAACCAAGTCCAAGGTGTAATTAATTATTGAACTGAATACAAGAACACTGTTTAAAATAACATTTTTATTTTCCATAATAATCAATATATAAGCGTTACTAGTTTGAGAACAAAAAAGTAAAATTAGAATATCAACAATTATTGGCCTAATATATTTTGTTCTCAATTCACCTGATCAGTTTGAAGACCTATAATGACGTATATACATTTATTCAAACAACATAAATACCAGATTTGGTATATAAGATACATACATATAACATATAAACTAGAGTACGTGCTCAACTATAAACTTTCAAAACTTCTTAAAACATTAAAACAGTATTTAGCTACCAAAGTCATAATTGTTTTGTCTTGCATAGCAATGACATACATGAAAAGGTCTTGATAGCTAAATTTAGAAAATGAGTTATTTATTTTACAGAGACTTTCCATAAAATTAACTCTAAGATCGGCGAACTTTGTGTTTCTGCATGACATTAAAAGGTGTTGTTCGTTCCCAATCTCATTTAGATCACAATGTTTGCATAATCTTTCACTGTATGAAACATTTCCGTATCGACCAGTTTCAACAGGTAGTTTATGAGCTGAAATTCTTAATTTTGTAACCGCTTGACGATGTTTGAAGTTGCGAATTGAAGAAAGATATTTTTCAAAGCCAAAATTTATTTTCAGTTTTTTAAAGACTCTTAATTTGCCATTATTTCCACCTTGTTGAATCTGCTCTTTCCAGTATTCAGTATAAAACTCATGTAATTTATTCCTCAAGTAATGGCAAAAATTTCCTTGTTCTTTGGGTGGTATTACAAAATTTTTAAAATTATTAACTTCTATATTACCTATATAGTTGTAGTAAATATTTTGTAAATAATATTGGTTGTAAATTAGAGTCCATACAGACTCTCGCTGCTTCACCAGCGAGGGTATCTGTAAAAGTTGAGCTTTTGATGCGAAACCAATATTTTGTTATAAGTGTAGCTATTTGTATAATTAGGGGTGCCCTTCCTAGTTCACCATAGACAGCTAAATTTGTAGATTTTGAGTGAACACCCAAGATTCTTTTGCAGAATTTTAGATGTAGTCTTTCTATATCATTTGTTAATTTAAAAATTTTAGTTTTAAACATCGCAAAAGAGTTTATTTTACCCAGTAAGTATGGACCCCAAACTTCGCAGCTATACAGCAAAACGGGAACTACCGTTGAAGAGAAAAGTTTTAAAAGCAATTTTATTGGTACATTCTCCACGTTTGAAAAACTTTTGAATAAACAATGATAGGCACGTATTGCTTTACCATAAAGTATTTTTTGTGTTCGTTTAAAATTACCGGAAAAGTGAAAAGTAATACCAAGGTAGCAATATTCATCAACTTGCTCTAGAGCAATTTTCCCGAAAGACCAAATTGATGGGAAGTGTGCACGTCTTTGGGTTGGTGTTCCAAATAATAAAACTTTTGATTTTTTAAAATTAATGTTCAACTTCCATTTCTTGGTGTAAAATTCAAGATTTGTGAGACAGTTTTGTAAGCCAGACCTGGACTCGGATAGTAAAACTAAGTCGTCTGCGTAAAGTAAACAATTTAAATCAGTTTCACCAAGTTTGACTGGGGCACACGAGCTGTTAAATAAATTAGGTATATCATTGATAAACAGGTTGAATAAGGTGGGACTTAGATTGCATCCTTGTTTTACCCCAATATGGGACTTAAAGAAAGGAGTACTTCCCTTATCCAATTTTACCGAGCAATCAACTGAGGAATACATACTTAGCATTAGACGTATGAAATTCTTACTACAACCATATTGAATAAGTTTGAAGAAAAGACCTTCTCTCCACACGCTGTCGTAGGCTTTTTTAAAGTCGATAAAACAGGCAAAAAATTGGTTTTCGTTTTGACTTATAAACATCTATTAAAGTTTTTAGAGCTAGTAAATGATCTGCTGTTCTGCAATTTTTCCGAAAACCGATTTGACATTTACTCATAATTTTGCACTCTTCCAGAAATTTAGTCAAACGAGTATTCATAATCAATGTGAAAATTTTTCCCAGACAGCTGCTTATACAAATTCCTCTATAGTTACTCGGGTCAATTGTACTTCCTGATTTATATATTGGGACTATGAAACCCTTAGACCAATGTGATGGAAACACACCGTAGGATAGAATAGTATTAAACAATTTTACAAAATAGGATGGTAAAACTTCGACTGCTAACTTAATGATCTCATTGGACAGTGAATCAGCGGCACTGGCTTTTTTGTTCTTTAATCTCTTTGACAGTTTGCACAATTCTTCAAGTGAGATTGGTTTGTCAAGGGTATCGTTTTTGCAGGCTGCCCAAATATTGAAACCTTCACAATTTGAGCTTCGTTGCTTATCTTTTCAGTGTTGAAATTTATCTTGTTCAAATTTCTAAAATAATCAAACCATTCCGATGATGGTATTTCATTTGACGTACATGGTTTACGTGTTTTTATAGAATTAACTAGCTTCCAGAATTCTTTAGGATTGTTATTGGATAAAATTTCAATTTGGTTTAGTATAGAATTATGAAATTGTCTTTTTTGTTTCTTAATCATGCGCTTATATTCCTTTCTTTTTGCAAAAAATAGATGACGTAAATAGACATCGTTAGGGTATTTTGTGAGTAAACTTCCTAAATTTCTCAAATTCTTTTTAAGAGTATGGCAATTTGTATCATACCATTTTTGTTTCACCTTTGTTTTGTTTTTATTGTTCGTTTTCTTTTGTTTCTTGGTATATAGTACGTTTTGGGATGTATCACATAATATTTTGGAAAAAATTAGTTACAAACATATCAACATCGATTGATTTTTCGCTATATGTAGGCTGGAGAAACAATGAATCTAACTTATTTTGTACTTCATTCGAAACCATAAATTCTCTCAAACAATCTTTCTGGTTCTCATTCCACACAAAAGACACAGGATGAGGCATTAATTTTAATGCATCATCTGGAGTTTTGGGGATTTTAATTCTCATCACGAAAGATAAATAGGAATGATGAGAAAATTCAGTGATATCGGCTACTGTAAGGCTAATAATAGATGAAAGCAGGTCTTGTGAAACAATAACGTAATCAACAACACTTGCTCCATTATAAGTTTGACAAGTGAACTGACCAATGAGATCTCCGTTGGTTCTACCATTTAGTGCAACCATACTACTGCCAATACATAAATCAATTAAAGATCGCCCATAAGAATTTACATGACAGTCTCTTGAGGATCGCTTATCTAATGTGAGTGGGGTATAATTTTCATCTTCAAGAAATGGATCATCAATAAAATCATCTAGGATACCTATTCTAGCATTGAAATCTCCACATAAAATAACCTTACCCAAAACTGAAAATTTATAGATACTATCTTGAAGATTTTCAAAATGATCAATATTAATTCGTGTTTCACGCGAGGAGTTTTGAGGTGGTATGTAAACAGTACAAATGAAAATATCATGTGTAAGATTGAAAAACGTTTTATCCAATTTCCACCATACAAACTCTTCACTACTCTCTTTATCTAAAAATTTAATCCCTTTTCTAAGAGATGATCTAACAAGAATTGTAATACCACCAGAACTTCTACGTGAGTTTTGGGAAACTTCTTTTCGGCATTTTGAAAACGAAAAGAAACCATCAATATTAATATTATTGTGACCATAGGGAAGCCAGGTCTCTACTAGTGAGATTAAATCAAAATTTTGTAATTTTGAAATGAAGTCTGTATCATTAAGCTTACTAGACAGACCTTCAATATTCCAACTTGCAAACCGAAGAAAATATTTTGCCATTAATTGAAGTTTAACTACTAAAGAACTATTTGTAAACTAATTAAACAAGTCTATTATTAAAAAATGAAGGTATTGGTGGATACATTACCCTTTGATAACGCTGCTGCTGATTAATGCTAATATTGTTTTGAATCAGTTGATTCAATAAGTCTGATATATTCTTCAGTTGGTCTTGCATCCCAATTATCGCAGGTTGAGCTACATTGTTACCGACGGTGCCTCTTGACTGTAAATCAGTTGGTACATCTATATATGTATAAGAAACAAGAAATTATAATCTGACTTCCGAGCCCATGAATCCTTCATAGTTCAAATTTCTAACTCACTATGAGCTTATTTTATGTGCATCAATTGTCTTTTGTTAGATTCTGAAGTGCATGTAGGACTAACTAGTCTTCTTCTAAAATATTTTGACAGTTTTATATTTGTTCCTATCGCAATTTTTCATAAAAAATCCTCATCGCTTGCCAACTCGAAATTAGCCATTAATAGGAACTGAACTATTATTGATTAATAGCTAATATAAAATAACAGCCATGGCAAACTGTTCTTTACCTAGTAGTTTTATACTGTGAGATAAAAGCGCCGTCTGTGTATGAGAGATAACACACAAACAAACTTATCTTTCGAACAACTTCATCCCCAACGTAACATGCGTCTTATATGTGCGTCTTACATAGCCACAGCCACGGGAATGAAAGGATATAATTTTACACTGGCGTTCTAGCGCTAAGGATCACGTTATTTCTGTAGATAGTTTCTCGCTTTGAGATATTGAAGACTTTTCCTGGCGCTCTGGCAGCCAGTGGATAATTTTACACTGGCAAACTGGCGCTCTGGCGCTATAAAGGGTCACGTTATTTCTCTAGTTGTGAGATATTGAACACTTTTCCTGGCGCTCTGGCAGTCAGTGGATAATTTTAAACTGGCGAACTGGCGCTCTGGCAGCCAGTGGATAATTTTACACTGGCAAACTGGCGCTCTGGCAGTCAGTGGATAATTTTACACTGGCAAACTGGCGCTCTGGCGCTAAGGATCACGTTATTTCTCTAGTTGTGAGATATAGAACACTTTTCCTGGCGCTCTGGCAGCCAGTGGATAATTTTACACTGGCAACCTGGCGCTCTGGCGCTTTGCCGATGCTCTGGCAAACTGGCGCTATAAGGCCGGTGTATTCTCCTGTAGTTCTTGAGAGTCTTCAAACTGTTGAAAAATATATTTAATAACGAGATAAGTTAATTGGTCATCGTAATATATAATGTGTGATGTTGATGATTGTGATGATCAATAATAGATCATTTGTGACGTACTCTGTGCTCTGCTACACAGCGCAACAACCCACAAATCACACAACGGCTAACGAAAAATTGACGGTGTATGTGTATTCGGGCAGACTTCGACGAATAAAACCCAAGGCGCTAATCAACTAAAGATATTTACACTTATTTTACTATTTCAAAAAGCCAATCGAGACTTTTAGAGGCCTTCAAGTTCAGGACGGCGAATTCTGCTTCTACACAATGCACGGTTTACAGTACAGTGAAACCTGAGTTTTGCGACCCCCATGTTTTACGACGACCTGTCATATACGACCACTTTTTCTGGCACGGACGATTTGTAGTTGAAATATACCTGCAATGAGCGACCACCTGCCTTACGCGACCAGCGACCGCTTTTTTGTGTCCCAAACAAGAAATGTACCTGTTAATATCTGCGTTCACTTTACTTACCATTTTGGAAGGTTAGGTGCAAGCTGTAGACCGAGGTGGCATGGAAACGAGTAGTGGTACTTGGATTCAGGAAAGATCCATGCAGGTGGTATCTTGAACTGCCAACCTCTCGGGCAGCTTGCACCCATCACACCAATTGCTTGGTGGTAATTAAGACTTACTTACCATCTCAGTGAATTGAGTAAGAGGAGGGATGGTGGGTACAAGATTTTTCTCTAATTTTCCAACGTACGTCCGATTACTTGATGTGCAAGTGCGCTAATGACTAGGTCACGCGCTTTATACCAGTCTTTTAGCCATGCCCTCGACTGACACCAACCTTTTATACGCCACGCATGGTTACCTAGCTTTAACCTTGGTTATTACATAACCTCACTTAATATCTGCGTTCACCTTACTTACCATTTTGGAAGGTTAGGTGCAAGCTGTAGACCGAGGTGGCATGGAAACGAGTAGTGGTACTTGGATTCAGGAAAGACAGGGGCGTCGGAAGCGGGGGGGCCGGGGGGCCTGCCCCCCCCCCCACTTTTTTGCGTGGGGGGGCCAGAACATGTTTGGGCCCCCCCACTTTTTAACAAGGCCAGTAATAATGAAACATTATTTCTAACATTATTTCTAACATCAACTTATGGCCTTGTGTCTGTCTGGTCTTTTTACATTAATACAGCATTCATTCCTTTCAATTCTGTTTTTAAATGACCTCTTGTAGGCATTATCCAATACAACAAATGCACTAATCCGTATTTGAATAAAGATATACTAAAGAAATTTGAATGCAGATATTCAATGTCCGCAAAAGTAATGTTTTTTAAGACGTTTTCGGACCTTCAGAATTCTGTAAATCCTTGTCCGCAAATGCAGGAAATGCCATTTCCGGGACTCTAGATTTCAAAATTTTCCGGTGGGGCATGCCGCCGGACCCCCCTAGATTATTTGGGCCCCTCCACTTTTATCGTCGCTCCGACGCCCCTGAGGAAAGATCCATGCAGGTGGTATCTTGAACTGCCAACCAAGAGTGATGCTTTAGCATTACCCATCCAAGTACCATTTTCTAACTTGACTTACCACTTTGGTATTACCATGCCCATGCTTTCAAATGCTAGACGGCATGGGTACAGGTCTCTACTTAGATGTCAGCAGAATGGGCACCAACCCACGCTCAAGCGCGCGCAGAAACAGGTCTCCAATCCGTGTTGGTCGAGAGCTGAATTAGGCACCAGCCTATGCTCAAAGAGCGCGGAAAATTGGGTACTAAACCCTCGTTAGATGTGAGCAAAATGGGCACCAACCCACGCTCAAGTGCGCGCAGAAACAGGGCTCCAATCCGTGTTGGTCGAGAGCAGAATTAGGCACAAGCCTATGCTCAAAGCGCGCGCAAAATTGGGTACCAAACCCTCGTTAGATGTGAGCAAAATGGGCACCAACCCACGCTCAAGCGCGCGCAGAACAGCATATTCTCTCATCTCGAAATGATGATTAGCGCGGAAAATTGGGTACTAAACCCTCGTTAGATGTGAGCAAAATGGGCACCAACCCACGCTCAAGCGCGAGCAGAAACAGGTCTTGAAACCGTGTTGGTCGAGAGCTGAATTAGGCACTAGCCTAAGCTCAAAGCGCGCGCAAACCTTGTTATATGTGAGCAAATTGGGCACCAACTCACGCTCAAGCGCGCGCAGAAATAATTCTCCAATCCGTGTTGGTCGAGAGCAGAATTATGCGCCAGCCTATGCTCAAAGCGCGCGCAAAATTGGATACCAAACCCTCGTTAGATGTGAGCAAAATTGGCACCAGCCTACAATCGAGCTCGCGCAGAAATAGGTCCGTCAAACCCGTGTTGGTGGAGAGCAGCGTTGGGCACTAGCCCATGCTCAAAGCGCGCGCAAATGGGCATCCACCCCAAACTTGAGCGCGCACAGAAATAGGCACGAAACCCGTGCTGGTCGAGAGCCGCATTAGCTACCAGCCTAAGCTCAAAGCGCGCGCAAACTTGGACCATCCCATGCCCGAGCGCGGGCAAAAAATGGTACTAAACCTTTGCTGGATGACTACAGACTGTACCACCAGGTAAGCTTAAAAGCGCGCGATAAACAAAGCCAAGTAATATGTACATGTAGATACATGTAATTCACTTCTCTGTCTAAGCAATCATGCGGTCCGCCACGTTCTCTTAGACCCCTGTCGGTGTTTGAAAATATAGTTGGTACGCGTCACTAGTTATAAACCCAACGTCCTAGTGTCATGATTAAATAATCGGGAAATGCGCACGGTTGTGCTTGCAGCGTTCTTCGTGGCGCCAATACGAAAACTGTGTCCCGAGTACATTCCTTTCCTTCGAGCCCTTAGTCATCTTACCGCGTCTTTAAGCCAGATTGTTAGCGTGTTTCGGTTCAGAGGGAGCCCATTTCCGTGTCTAACAAGGGCCATGTTTTATTTGCGCGATGATGAGGGCTCGAACCGCGCAAACGTATCGCAAGGTATGGCCTGTGCAAAATTGATCTGTTTTTTGAAGATTTTATTGTTAGTAATAATACTAATATTAATATTACCGTGGGGTGATATGTCTGTCAATTTTAACGCCTTCGCGAGATAAATGAATCTTGGAGTCATAAGAAGACGACCTGGTTGTGAACTCTCCGCAGCGCAGAAAAACGGAATAAACCAGTACGACAAGCCGACGAAGAAATAACGCGTCAGTTGTATTGAAATCAAAACATAACCCATCTTGAAACAAACCCGTCTCGAAACAACAAGAGGCAGACTTGGAGCAAGTCTAACCGTAAGCCTGCGAAATAGACTTTTACAGAAGTTGCTTTGAGCGTGCGCGACAAATATGCTGCAAACAACATCAAAGTTCGTTCATTTTCGGGTGGAGTAGAACCGTTGTCATTGAGTTGTTGACTCCAATAGCAGAAGCCTAGAGGGTGCTGTTGAAAGGCGGTGTATGCTCTACGTGTTGATTTGGCTAAGCCTTGAAAAGAAGTGATGTCTCGTCTAATAAAGATCGCATGTCAGCGCACCGAATCCGGCAACATTGGTGTCGCAGATTTTATCTCATAAGTTCGTGGAGATGTCCAATTGATCCCCGAAAACTTAGAAGAACCCTGGTCCGAATCAACATCTTTCACTATCGAAGGCTTCATAATCTTAAGACCAATATATCCCCGCAGAATATGACGTGTCGGACGTATAAACGTGGGTGGACTGTTTTAACACTTATTCCGTCGTCGTTTGCACGCATAGGCGTACGGGCAAAATTTTGCAAGGGGGGCTGAGCAGAATTTGCCCGAATAAACTGTGACGTCATATGCCATCACATGACAATAAATTACGTCATCGCGTCATTCTCTCGCATGTGTCCGTTGGTATGAAGTTTCTCGAAAATTGCTTTCTCGCTATTGAGAAATTGATTGTCAACTCCATAGAACCACGATCGATGTAAATTTGATATTTGCATCGGTTGGAGAACTGCAGAAAACACTGTCTGCAAATGTACAGTCAGCACACCTTGATCCCGCCTTCAAATTAAGCCCGATCCCATGCATTCGTCAATGCGCGTAGTAGCTGGTGATAGAAAAATAGTCTTCCGCTGGCCGGTTTTTCACTAGCTCAGAGGCAGCACGATAGCTTGCGTTCTAACAGTGGGCTGAATCGACTGTTCTTCTTAGCAATGAAAGGTGTTTAGACTTCTGAACCTCATGTCAAGGCAAGTGTAGGGCAGAAAATTTTGAAACCTCCAAAACGTATTTTCTGCCCCTTCTGGAAAGTATTTTCAGTATTTTAGCTTCCACGCCATAAACTTTTCAGACATTTCGAGGTGATAGTATTTGTGTCCACACGAACATGTATCAAAAGAGTAAATTCGTGTGCGCACCTGTTGGTTTTAAGCTTTGAATCAAAGTGGAACAGAATTAAGTTTGCGCATGAGTGATGACCACATCAAATCGAAGCTTTCTTGATGGAGACATCCAGGTTTGGTATTTGAATAGGCAGCCAAAAAAGACTGAAGCGATGATGTCGTAGAATACGGCATCAACTAAAGACTATTATATACTTAAAACTTTATACCAAACGCATGCATGCAGGTGAACACTGAACAGAGGCTCGAGTTGAACCTCAATGTCAATGTGTTAAAATATTAATGACAAGACCCTTTTTGCCCGAATTATGAGACGATTTCTGCCCGAATAGATCAATTTCTCCAGTTAACTGGGGGGGCTGCAGCCCCCCCCCCCAGCTCCCCCGGCCCGTACGCCTATGTTTGCACGTATGTGCCTCGTCGCGCACGCGATTTACTCGCGTACAAGGCGCTAATGATTCGCACGGCCAAGCGCTTTGGCCGTATTGCATGGCACAACTACGACCGTGCCTTTCGACGAGAAGCCGAAGCTTGCGACTTGCGCGATTGGAGTCAGAAGAGATCTGACGATTACAACTATGAACTACCACGCAGCCACAATCAATCGCACGTCTTCATACGAGACCACTTCGCCAAGAGGCCCGGGGGGGGGGGGGGTGCCTTTTGTAACTCCACGCAGATTTGCCTGTCTTGGAACCAGGGTTACTATGCAAGCCCAAGCTATCGCCATGCATGCAACGTCATTGGATGCGAAGGCCCCCACTGCCGAACAAAGAACCCGTTCGCACCGCTGAACAAAGAACCGTTCAGAAACGCAAGCGACCTCCCGAACGTCAATTCCGTGACCGAAGATCGATGCCCCTGTCATCCAACTCCGAAATTGAACTATCCATTTCCTCTATTAAGCCATTTCATCCTGTTAATCAAATCACGCTTAATCACACGAACACGTTGGCAGGGATTAATGTTGATAGCTTGAAAATGAAATTACTGGGACATCCGGATCGCTCAAAAGTGAACTAACTTATCACGGGATTGTGTGAGTATTTATAGTGATTGGTTTCCTATTGGTTTTCACTCCGACAATGTTCAACTAAATCAGCTAAAGCAAACTGTCCTTCTACACACGGTCACCACGAAGTTGTCGGCCAGTATCTTACCGTAGAATACCGGGGAGTGTTTTTGGCTCTGTAACAATCCCACCTGTTTCTTAACTGCAGATAAGCCGATTTGGCGTTATACCAAAGAAAAACAAACCAAATGCCTGGCGGCTTATTTTAGATTTATCTTTGCTTTTGGACTCCAGCGTCAATGACGGTGTATTATAAGTGTATTCTCAAAAGCGAATTTCCTGTCTCGTACAGTACGGTTAGCTACGCAATTAACATATTTATTTGATCAACAACATCAATACCAGCTTTGGTATATAGGATACAAACGTGATACTAACTACAACTACATGACATACATATATATAAAGTTAATTTCTATTATCTACGTTAAGTTATCAAAAATTGTTAAAACATCGAAACAGTATTTCCCTGCCAAAGCCATAACTGTTCTGTCTTGCATAGACATAAGGTACATAAAAATATCTTGGGAATTAAACAATTTGAATGAACTATTTACTTTATATAGGTTATCAATAAAATTTACTCTGAGATCGGCGAACTTTGTGTTTGTACATGACGTTAAAAAGTGCTCTTCATTCCCGATCTCGTTAAGATCGCAATGTTTACATAGTCTATTACTGTATGAAACATTGCTGTATCGACCAGTTTCAACAGGTAATCTATGAGCTGAAATCCTTAATTTTGTGACAGCTTGACGGTGTTTGAAATTGTGAATTTCAGAAAGGTATTTTTCACAACCAAAGTTAGCTTTCAGTTTTTTGAAAATTCTTATATAACTTGCCATTGTTTTCACCCTATTGAATCTGTTCTTTCCAGTATTCAATAAAATATTCTTGTATTTTATTTTTCAAGTAATGGCAAAAATTTCCTTGTTCGTTGGTAGGTAATACAAAAGATTGAGAGTTGTAAATTTCTACCCCACCTAGCTGTAGTAAATATTTTGTGAATGATATTGGTTGTAGGTTAAAGTTCATGCAGACTCTCGCCGCTTCACCAACAATGGTATCTGAAAAAGGTGAACTTTGGATGCGAAACCAATATTTTGTTACTAGTTTAGCTATTTGTATAATTAAGGGTGTCCTGCCTAGTTCAGCGTAGACGGCCAAATTTGTTGATTTTGAATGAACGCCTAGAATTCTTTTGCAAAATTTTAAATGAAGTCTTTCAAAATCATTTCTTATTTTAAAAATTTTAGATTTAAACATTTCGAAAGAATTTATTTTGCCCAGTAAGTATGGGCCCCAAACTTCGCAGCCATACAGTAAAATTGGAACTACCATCGAAGAGAAAAGTTTTAAAAGTAATTTGATTGGTACATTTTCCACGTTTGAAAAACTTTTGAATAAACTATGATAGGCACATAGTGCTTTACCATATATTATTTTTTGTGTTCGTTTAAAATTACCAGAAAAATGAAGAGTAATACCAAGGTAACAATATTCATCAACTTGTTCTAAAATGTTATTTTCAAAGGACCAATTTAATGATAAGTGTGTACGTCTTTGGGTTGGTGTTCCAAATAATATGACTTTGGATTTTTTTAAATTAATGTTTAATTTCCATTTCTTGGTGTAAAATTCAAGTTTTGTGAGACAGTTTTGTAAACCGGACTTGGATTCAGATAACAAAACTAAACCGTCTGCATAAAGTAAACAATTTAAATCTGTTTCACCAAGTTTTACTGGAGCACACGAGCTGTTAAATAAATCAGGTATATCATTCATAAACATGTTGAATAAAGTAGGACTTAGATTACATCCCTGCTTTACTCCAATCTAGGACTTAAAGAAAGGAGTACTTCCCTTATCCAACTTTACGGAACAATTGACTGAAGAATACATACTTAACATTAGACGTATAAATTTCTTACTACAACCATAAAGGATGAGCTTGAAGAAAAGACCTTCTCTCCATACACTATCATATGCTTTTTTTAAATCGATGAAACAGGCAAAAATTGGTTTACGTTTTGACTTATAAAAATCCATTAGAGTTTTTAGAACTAATAAATGATCTGCTGTTCTAGAATTTTTCCGAAAACCGATGACATTTATTCATAATTTTGCAATCTTCCAGAAATGTATTCAGACGTGTATTCATAATCAATGTGAAAAATTTTCCCAAACAGCTACCTATACAGATTCCCCTATAGTTACTAGGGTCAATTTTACTTCCTGATTTATATATTGGAACAATAAAACTTTTAGACCAAAGTGATGGAAACCCACCGTGGGATAGAATAATATTAAACAATTTTACAAAATAGGATGGTAAAGCTTCAACCGATAACTTAATGATCTCATTGGACAGTGAATCACTAGCACTAGCTTTTTTGTCCTTTAATCTCTTTGATAATTTGCATAATTCTTCAAGTGAGATTGGTTTATCAAGAGTATCATTTTTGCAAGCTGCCCAAATGTTGAAATCCTTCACAATTTGAGCTTCGTTGCTAATTTTCTCAGTGTTGAAATTAATCTTGTTCAAATTTTTAAAATAGTCAAACCATTCCGATGATGGTATTTCGTTTGACGTACATGGTTTACGTGTTTTTATAGAATTAACTAGCTTCCAGAATTCTTTAGGATTGTTATCTGATAACATTTCAATTTTATTTAGTATAGAATTATGAAATTGTCTTTTTTGTTTTTTAACCATTCGTTTATATTCCTTTCTTAACATGATCGTGAGCGTTGGTAAAGTATGGCGCGCTAAAAATGGGCCAAGTCGATATCAACAACCCTTATCGTATTATTCCTATGCGCCCCGCTGATCGATATCTCTTTGGCATGAAAAGACGCGATCAATACTTTCTCGACCTAGGACTCCCTTTTTTGATGGATAGTAGTAGAAAGCGCGCGAGTGCGCCTGGGTCAAGGTGGGTTCATGCTTAGGTTCACAACTGACAACTGGTAGAAAACTAGGAGCTGTAAACATACCTGGGCCTTGGGCTGGATTATCGATTATCGGCGGTGGTGCTTGGTTGATTAGGAGCCGGTGTTTTTGATGGTATGGGTTTGGTAGGGACTGGATTCACCAAGTTGTTCCAAGCGTTAATTGTTCCTACTACCCCAGGATGCTATATACTTGCGTTTTGGCGCAGTGCTTCACTCATGGCTGCTTGAAAACCGGCCAAGAATCCCTGAGACCGAAATGCAGCTCCCCAGTTAACTTGGGTGTCCGTGGTCGAAGTCGATTCTCGGGATCTCGAATGACCTTCGTTTTCTGTTATCTCCTCGCTTGTCGACAGTGTAAGATTAAAAACAAGATTTTTCTCTAATTTTCCAACGTACGTCCGATTACTTGATGTGCAAGTGCGCTAATGACTATGTCACGCGCTTTACCAGTCTTTTAGCCATGCCCTCGACTGACACCCTACACCAACCTTTTATACGTCACGCATGGTTACCAAGCTATTAACCTTGGTTATTACATAACCTCACTTATGAGCGACCATCTCAACGTAAAACTGCCGAAATACGTTAAAGAAATACCCGTTTTTTCGTAGTAAACAAACGAGAATGCGACCACATGCGAAAACAAGAAACCGGAAGTGTTGCTCAATTGCCGTGTTACCGCATTTCAGTCTTGTTTTGCTTCTCTTTTGAGCATTATTTGATGAAAATCTGTGTGAATTTCTCCTGCCAAAGCCAAATACTTTTTAGTTGATGTTTGAGAGTTAATACAATGACTGAACAATCCAAAACCATGAGTAATATTTGTTAACTTTAGACAAGTTGATCCTGACGATCGTTTACCGCGACAAGTTTGTATATTTAATTTTTACAACGGCTTTTTAACTTGGAAAGGAAAGTGACAAAACTGAGTGTTCACATCTAAAAAATACTACTGGAAGATCGTAAATAAAGCCAAGAGCTTTTAACAAGACCAAACCAGCGCAAAAATCTGAAACGTAACAAAAACACAGCGCAAAAACTGAAGTGAACGACAGTACGAGTCGCGGCGCTGCCAAAATGGCTGCTATGACGTCACATCACTACCTGTCTGAACGACCACCTGTCCTTAACGACCACTTTTACGTGGCACCTGGGGTGGTCGCAAAACTCAGGTTTCACTGTATCGCATAACACTGAGGAAACCAACGTGAATAAACATCGATTTGGGCATGCAGTCTGGCTTTCTTGAGAATTATTAACGTACACCTTGTCTTGTCACAATAAAATAATCACATAAAAACATTGTCTTTGTGTGATTCAGTTTAGTCACGTTTCTAAATAACCCACCCCCAGTAAGTCTTATTTTTGCATTCGAAACACGTGACCAGCCCCAACCAGGGTCTTTTCGCAGCGGCGGGCGGGGACGGGGAAGCGGAGATAAGACCCTGGGTACGAGGTTGGAACATACCAACAGTTCTAAGTAGATAGACTTATTAACTTGAGGTAAAGCTAGTAGTCGTCAATGACAACATAATGAACTCATTTCAAAATGAACAAAAGTATTGAACAAAAATATCAAATATACCCTATGATTTAGATCAAGTCAAAATCTAAGATCAAGACGGTTATTACTCGAGTGCATAAACAAAGCAATAAAAAAGTATTGAAGTGTCAAATTAGAAACGCATTACTATTCAGAGACATGATGAGACAGCGCAATGTTGAATGTTGATAATATCTGATCCTCGAGCGACGAGCAGTCAACGAAATAAATATAAATAACTTCATGCGAGTCCCAACTACCAAAGTGTTCTAAGCACCACAAACGTCGAAACACTATTTTTCAAATCACGTTCACTCCTCGAAAGTTCATAATGAAGTGAAGCATTTCCGGTGCGAAATTGATAATATGGTTCAAGCGCAATGCGTTACCACACGTTACGCTATCGCGTACGGAAGCCGAGAGGTGTAAATGAAAGTACGTTTTGAAAACTCGTTTTGAAAACTCGTTTTCAAAACTCGTTTCACAAGTACGTACTTGAAGTTCGTTGGGGAAAACCGAAAGTACGTAGTTCAAAAAGTGAAAGTACGTAGTTCGTAACCTAGCAACCATCTAAAATGTGAAAGTATGAATAATCAATAGGCCGATTTTAAAAAAATTCTGTAGAACGAAATTTTTTAAACATAATTTTTCCGGAAAAAAAATTATTCGTTCTACAGAATTTTTTTTAAATCGGCCTATTGATTACTCATACTTCAAGAAAAGTTCTAATTGAAAAAAAATTGGGGGTCACCAAAGTTTTTTTCGAATTAAATTAGTTTGAAGGGTAATTGGCAACCATTTTGAAACGTCATTGTTGCCATAGCAACAACTGTTGCTATTTATTTGGTAACAATTTTTTATTGTCAGACTGTTTAATTATGCATAACATTTAGTTTTATTCTTTTTCCGAATTGTTTATGCACGTGTTTTGGACTCTCAAACTTGTATTTTCCATTTTTCAAGAAACTGTGTGGAGCCACCTTAAAGCTCTTTAAAAATTGGACCCGTGTGTGCATCAAATGCTTCCTTGCTAACAATTCTAATTACACGCTTCTGAAGTAAAACAATACGGTTGAAATTTGTTGGGTATGTAGAGCCGCAGACAATAGTACAATATTGAAGGTATGGATAAATAAGAGAATAATACAATGTATAGAAGGAAGATTTTGGGAGGCAAAAACTTGATTTGTATATAATACCTATTGATTTTGATATTTTTCTGGCAACACGTGAAATATGAGGTTTCCAAGATATGTGCTCATCTAAAATTACACCAAGAAAAACAACCTCCTTGACCATATCTATTTTGTGGCCATTTAGCATTATCAACAAATCAATGTTATGCCTTTTCTGGCTTGGTTTAAAAACCATATAGTTAGATTTCTTTATATTTATTGAAAGCATATTGGCCTTAAACCACTCAGATAACTTATCCATTTCATTATTAATTATATTCATTAAACAGGACGGGTCTTTGTGAGAATAAAATAGGTTTGTGTCATCGGCAAATAAAATTAAGTCAATTAAGAGATCAGAAATGTGCAAAATATCCCTGAGAGACACCACGTTGTTGCACGTAATTCCAACAAAATCGAAAATGGGTCAGTCGTCATTTCAGTGTTCAGCAGCAAAAGAGTGGAACGCTTTACCAAAAGCCTTGCGGGACTTGAATACATTGTCTTCTTTTAAAACCAGTGTTTTTAAGTATCTTTTAGAAACAGATGCTCACGAACATCGCTGTAGCATATAACATTTCCTTTTAATTAAACATTTTAACCATGTATATTTACTACGAAATATAGATCAGAAATGTTACTAAATAATTTAGATATACTTTGAAATTTATTGAAAACTCACCGGTTTATACCAGCTAATATTTATTAGCTGATCGGTTTTTTTATCAGTTTAAATAAAGATGTTATTATTATTATTATTATTAAACATATTAGAAACATTAGAAAGGTCGTTGATATATAATAAAAACAGGAGTGGACCAAGAATAGAACCTTGAGGCACTCCACACTGATCATATATAATATCATTATATTGAACATATTGCAATCTATTATAGAAATAATTTTTCATCCAATCAAGAGCTACTCCTCGGATGCCGTAATATTCAAGTTTATCAAGCAGAATTTCATGGTTAACAGTATTGAAAGCTTTAGAAAGATCAAGAAAAATACCAACTGTAAATTATTTTCGATCAATGGCTGATGTAATTTTGTCATATAAATGCAACAAGGCCAAAGAAGTTGAGTGATTTTTCCTAAAACCGTATTGGTTATCAAAAAGAATATTAGATTTGTTTATATAATCAATTAAGCGGTTGTATACAATTCTTTCGAATAATTTAGAAAATATAGGTAAAACCGACACAGGTCTGTAGTTAGAAAAAGATTTGTGGTCTCCAGATTTATATAACGGTATAACTCTGAAGAGATAGATAAATTAATAATATGAGTAAGAGGTTCAGAGATAAAATCAATGGAATGTTTAACGGCAAGGTATATTGCTTAAAGAACCATGTAAAAAACAACAGTACTTGTTGTGTGTTTAAGTAGTGGCAACGCATTTAAAAATCTTGGAGTAGAGTTAAGGAAGGTAGCAGTGTGTAGAGTAGTTATAGCAGTTTAGTAGAGGAACAAAAAATCACACTCCTTTGTCCGTATATATTATTAATAACATTGTGTATCACTATTTAAAATTAGAAGTCTTATATTAAAAGAAGAATGCTTTCAGTTAGATATTTTTGGGAGGAGGGGGGCTATGAAATATATTGCGTCAATAAAGGGGGGGGGGGGTCATAAAAATATTTTGTTAAAAATAAGGGGTTGTGAAAAATTTTTGGTATTCAGAAAAATATCTTCCGGCCCCCTACCCGGCATGACTGGTCCCTTATTAAACATTTTTCGCGTCTAAATTTCTGAGCTTCGTGAAACCTTATTACAATGTAAATTGTCGCTAACGTCCGAACTTGAAGGTATGCGTAATCGAACATTGCTAGGCTATTATTTATTTCTATTTTTTATTTTGTTGGAGATAGCAGCTAGTTTGAAATATTCAGAGATGCACTTTATTTTTTTGTTAATTTGTTGGAGACAGAATTTTGTAAGGCTGTGTGTAATTTAGCCTGCCGATCTCATGTATTAATTAATGGTGGCTTTCCAATCTTTATCACCTTTAACGAAGTTTATCGTTGTCAAGTCAGTGAGATTTTATTCAGTTCGACAAGTCAGTTTTAAAGTCAGTTTTACGCCGGCCGAACCATATTATTTAAATGCACATATACTCTATTTTGATTGGTTGCGCGGTTTTGTTTGCAAGTGGGCGTTTGGGAAAAAAACACAATACACCGGCAGGCCCTTCTTTCATCTCGCTTCCCCAAAGGGCTTCCCCAATATTCCGTGAAGTGTCCACTGCTTTCGGACCAATGTTTTCATCACTCGTATATAAATTTTAGCGGATGCCATGTTGAAGCGTGAATATGTTGTGGCTTCTGATTGGTCAGGATAGGAATATTCTAGTTATAAGGTGGTTTGTCATTGGATGATGCTACTTAGTAGTGGTCTATCACCAATAGACCACTAGTAGCTCAACCAATCAGAATGCCGAATTTGTAATAGACCACGATATACCTCACAGGTGAATAGTGCTTTTCACGCAATCTGATTGGTTCCATTAGCTTGGGATATCCTGCCCTATTCACCTGCGGCCAAAACAAAATGGCGGCCAGTTTTGCTTAAGCAGGAGAGTTTGTTGATAAACAAGGCTGATGTAGTAGAATAAGGAGAAAAGTCATCAAAATTAAGTAGAAGAGATTGGCTGCTGTTACGTCAGATGATAACCAAGAATTTGCTGAGTTGGGACCACTAAAACTGATGTGAACTGATGTGCACGCAACACCTGATAATTGACTGATTTGTGATCTTGGTTATTAATTTAACAAGGACTGCAGCTTTAAAATATATGAACAATTACTTTATTAGTTTTCACTCGCGGTCCACAAACACAGTTTTCATCATACATAAATGCAAATGTTAATAATATAAATATTAATTATCTTAATAAGATTATGACTACCTCATGATGATACATATATCTAGGCAACAGGATGGTGCATGTATCTAGGCAACAGGATGGTGCATGTGTCTAGGCAACATGATGGTGCTTGCATGTATCTAGGCAACAGGATGGTGCATGTATCTAGGCAACATGATGGTGCATGTATCTAGGCAACAGGATGGTGCATGTATCTAGGCAACAGGATGGTGCATGTATCTAGGCAACAGGATGGTGCATGTATCTAGGCAACATGATGGTGCATGTGTCTGGGCAACAGGATGGTGCATGTATCTAGGCAACAGAATGGTGCATCTATCTAGGCAACATGATGGTGCATGTATCTAGGCAATATGATGGTGCATGTATCTAGCCAACAGGATGGTGCATAATAAATATTGCAATAGTTTGGGTTCATGAGGGTGCATTCTTACTTACTAACTCGACGTAAATAACGACAGTTTTTAAGATCATTCAAGGCAGAGTCACTAGCACTGTAAGCCTTGGTGGGTGAATCAATGTTTGTGGGTAAGACCGCTGATGATGTTGGATACTGGACAGAATAACGACGAGCCCGCAGTTTCTTCACAAGTTCAGCTCCTGTCATGGGGGCAACCATTCTTCTTCCAATTTTCAACAATGATTCATGGGTTCCTTCTTCGGAAGTTATTTTCTTTTCTCGCGCACTGGTGTAGTCGCCTGGAAAGAAATTAGATCTAGAATTGGTTTGGGAGGATACGTTGAGTTCTGTCAAACTTCCGCCTCTTTCGCTGACACTTTCCGGTTCCTCCATGAAAGAAGCAGCAGTCATAACTGCTATAGAACTACGGCGCCGTCTTGTGGCTTCTTTGCCTCTCATATTGATATTTTCTTGGCGCGTTTCCATGATAGGAGCGACAGTATTTGTCATAACTGCTATGGAACTACGGCGCCTTCTTGTTTCTTCTTTACCTTTCGTATTAACATTTTCATGGCGCGTTTCTATCGCCATAGAACACTTACGTTGTCTTGAACTGTTTTCATCTATTATTTCTGATGATTTCCTTGTTGTTGTTGTTGTTGTTGTTTCGTTGTGTTTTGATCCAAGGTCGGTTCTGCTCGCTGGATACATAATATTCGGCGTGCTTGATCGGCGAGTGAGCAACCTGCTTGCTTTTGGTCTTGTTATTAAACTTGCTTCTAATTTCAGTAGAGTAACCAACGGTTCAAATGGGGATATTATACTACTGCTGTTAAGAACACACCTCCCTCTTTCTTCCTGCTCATTTGTTTCATGTATCCAAACATTTTCTAACGTCGGTGGCATCGGTGACGTCATTGGTGACGTCAGAGATGACGTCATTTGTGATGTCGTTTCTGACGTAATTTTTAACGTCATTGGTGATGTCTTTTGTGACGTCATTGATGATGTCATTTGTGACGTCAACTGTGACGTCTCCTCAGGATCTTGAGTCTGGATTTCGTTATGGTATCTTTTGAAATCAGTGTCTTCCTCTACTGTGCTGAAAGGTAGTTTTTTATCATCATTATTGCTTGCACAATCCCCGTCCTGCTTCGATGTATCTGACAACAAATCAGTTACCCGTGATTGAAGTAGTTGGCAAACATTTTCAGGGTTACAATTCAAAGCTGAATTCAATTCATCAGTTTGTCGTTGAATCTCCAATTCAGAATCTTCATGGTCAAAACCATTTTTCAAGCTTGTAGATGTATTCGTATTACTCGATGTACAAAACGTTTCAATTCTCAATTTTAAAATCTTTTCTTTCAAATCTTTTCTTGACATCGATTCCAAACCATGTTTTGCTGTATGGTTGTGTTCTCTAGAGAACAATCCTCTTCCTGAATGGACCCAATTTCGTTTTGTAGTTTTGTTCTCCAATGGAAAAGAAAGAGAACTAGATCTTTGCTTGTTGTAAACACTGTTAAGGACAGGATCTTTTTGGCTTTGTTGCGATAAGCTTAATTTTCTTTTGTCTACTTTTCCTTTGTTGAAAGATTGCACAGATGTTTTGGCGTTAACTTTCTGAATTTTCAAAGCTCTTAAGGAATGCTTTGCTTCTGCTAGTCCGCGACCGAGTTTTGATAAGTTGTTTGAATGTTCTGCGTTGATCTTGTCCAATTCTTTCTTCAGAGTCTGGTTAGAACGAAGCATTAGTAATTTCGTGTTCTTGTTGTCAGTGCTATTCTTAGGCACAGTACTTGCATTTCTATTGTCTTCTTTCGCGTGTGATGTTTCTCTCCAAACTTGCATGCGTTCGTCGTCGCATCGTCTTTACATGATCTTTTAGTTGCGGCTAGATTTTATAAAATGCACTCCTCTGACCCTAATATAAGATTTAGGCAACAAAAGAGCTCAAACAACACATCAGATTTTATTTGTTTTAAACATATGCATGAAAAGTAAGTATAGGTTAACGAGGTCATTAATTTTATTACATACAATAAAAATCCGCACATTAAAAGATAGTTGGATTTTCTTTGTCATTTATTCTTGGCGCTTTGTTTATGCGGTATGAGAGAAGACTGCCTGAACAATGCACGAAAACATCCCAAGTCTTGTTTCTGACGACCATAAACTCTTTCAAAAATTGGTTTATTGTCAGTGGAACCCTCACCGTCCTAGTGGGACCTTCTCTGCAAGGTACAGCCCTATTCGTTGTCCACTGCAACGACGGCTCTCTCTCTCAGCCTTTGATATCGTACAATTTTTATCAGAATATGAGTTCACATAGCTACCAAATATATCAGCATGCACTAGCTAATGCATACATTATATATATATATATATACAAAGTATAAAGTATAGTTTTACCTTAAAGTCTTCGCTACCAGAGGTTTCACCCTAAACGGGATCATCAGGCGACTTGAGATATATATATATACCTCAAAATGTTGAGTGTCGCAACTGTCAGTTTCACACGGGGCGATCTTCAGTCGCCTGAAGATCGCCCCGCGTGAAACTGACAGTTGCGACCAGGGCGCTTATATACCTAAGCGCCCTGGTTGCGACACTCAACATTTTGAGGTAAACCCACTTAAACTATAATACTATATATATATATATATATATATATATATATATATATATATATATATATGATTTAATAATATAAAAAATTTAATTTTATTATTTTATTATATTATTAAATCATGGTATTTACTGATCGCTCTTTAAGCATATATATGTAATATATATAAGCTACACTGATGAGCTGTAGTACAGCGAAACACCGTGTCTGTAGATTGAACTAAACTATATATATATACTCAGAACTATTCCTTTATTTTTTCATACAGACTGTAACAGTTGTGAGTTAATGAGAATTAGACATCGTACAGCATTGGCAATGTAACAACGTGCTACAACGCCAGGTCAATAATTGGAACCGTTCCATTGGAACAACGAAATAAGGCGGTAATGGCACCAATTCATACGATTGTCTTAAAAACGACATCTCCTTTCCCCCTCCGTACGTCCTTCGTTAGTTGGAAAAAGAAATGTAAATTGAGCTAGGTGCATGATCATTAAAGGAGATAGTTTTTAACCTTTTATTGGCCAGGTTTGCGGGAGCTCTCCCCTTGACGAGTAAAATTAATAAGTTGCCAAAAGGCAACTGTGGACAGTAAAGGGTTAACATGAATCTGGGGAACGGGGGGTAGTAATGTTCGTGCGGACTACTATGTGAATGAAATGGTCTGGTGTAAGTAGTGTTAGCCAGAAAAAAATACTATACAAGACTATAGGGGGCTGTTTACATGAACCGGGCTGACTCGTGTCACGAAATTCTTTCCTCGGCCACAGAAAGAGATTTTAATCAACGTTAGGGTTAGTTTACATCTAAACTAAACCAATTCTTATTTGTACATTTAGTTTATGCGAGTTTCAAACTCCACAGTGAGATCCTAATCAATCGCGTGAGCCCGGCTCATGTAAACAGCCCCTAGGAAGAAGTTAAAGGGAAAACAAAACTGAGACGATTATAAAACAAAGGTTAGTAAAATATTGCCTTGTATTTTGAATATATATCAAAGCCACGTTTATAGCCTATTCACATGTCACATTTCAATGATTAATGACTACTTTTGCCACTTTAGAAAATATAAGTGCTAAAGGTCGATTGTCATTAATCATCAGTATTCTATACACAAAATTCTGTATTTAGATTTTAAAAGTTCAAATTAAAAGTTGTGAACTGGAGTGACTTAGCGAGAACGAAATCCTGACGCCTGCCAACGCCCTTTATCTGAGAACAAAAATACATATGTACGCTAAATTTTCATGATATAGAACATTGGGTAACATAGCCTGCGTGTAGTCTCTACGCGGGAAACGGCAAACCGGGCTGAAAAACTGTTGAACTCGGTTCGATACGCGTTCGTTTATTTGACTGTGTGAATACATAATGCTGAAAGGAACTGAAATAGAACATCAAAACGTACGTTGTTCGTGTGTTTCGTGATCATATAGCGAAGATTTAATAAATTAATTAGTCTTCGTGAAGACGCTTTCGTGGGTTAGCTAAGACTTTAACAATCTTTTTATTAACGATGGACTTACAAAAGATTGCGTCGACATAAATAATAGACTAATTAGTGTAAAACTGAAGTAAAACTATAACGTAACTTTGCCCTTATTTACTTGATAACTGCGAATTTCGGCCTGAAATCCATATCAATTCAAAACTCATCCCGGCGGCTTACTGGGCCGAGCCTGCTCTATCGTTTCGTAAACTCCGCCCGCGGTTAACCGGGCCAGCCCGGTCCATGTGATCACCCCCTAATAAGACCCCATTTACACGGAAGACAAATTCGGAACTGGTCTCGAATTAGTACGGTTCCGCCTGTTTACACGGAATACAAATTCGGAACCAGTTCCGCCTGTTTACACGGCGAAATAGGACGATTTCGAGATTGTTCTCAAATTAGTACGGTTCCGCCTGTTTACACGGCGAAATAGGACGAATTCAAGACCGGTCTCGAATTCGTCAGGCACCGTGTAAACGTAGCCTTGATTTTCTAAGGAAGCATTATCCCGGAACCTGGATATGCGGACCTAGAAAATGGGTAGTTAGTTCTAAATTTTCCTTAGGATAACCTCTGAATCAGCGGTCAATAAAGCTTGAACCTTCTATCTCTGTTTTAAATGCAGAGGAGCGAGTGTTGTACGAGTGTTTCTTGAATGAGGCATTGAGCTTGAAGATTGTTCAGAATAATGTAAAGTACTCGATGAAGAGTCCTTCCTCCATTCCTTCAACTGTCCTGTCTGTAGTCCAATACACGTCACTTTTGATGTACGGTAAAGTGTTTGTGGATATTCTGAAGTAGTTTTTCCCTTTCTTTCAGAGCAACTCGTCTTGTTTTCGCCTTGGTCGTGGCCTTGGTCGTGGCCTCGGGATGATTTAAGACAGTCATTACTTTGTTTCTGAATTCTACTTGCAGTTTTTCGCGGATTTGATCTCTCAGGTTTTTTTGGTTCGCTTTCATCCGTTGCTCGACGTAGAGAAGTGTTTGATAAAGACAACATGACTTCGTTTTCACTTACAGCAGCCGTGTCAATATCTCTTGAAGTTGATTTAGATCTCTGTAGCTGTATAGCAGCGACAACATCTTTATCTCTACGATTTTCGTTTCTCAACGGCAAAGAACCATTGTTATTTGTTTTGCCTTCTTTGTTGAGGTCCTTTTTAAAATGCTCTTGTGTCTCGATTTTTACTTGAGAATGTTTTTTCGATCTTCCCCTTTGATGTGCTTCTTCAAAATGAACAAACTTCTTTGACTTTGTAGTTTTTCTATCTTCAGTCACTTCCGTTCTTTTCCATTCATCCATTTCTCCTTTCTTCTCCGTTTCGTGGGCGTTGATTCCTTTGAGACATTTCTTCATTTCCATCAGATCTCTTGTCAAGCTTTTCGCTTGTCTATCGTGTTCCAAACGAAAATAACGAATTCTTTTACGAAGAGCTTTCTCTTCTTTTCCCTCCAGGACACTTTTCGATCGGGAGGACTTCTTCTCTTTACCTTTTGACGATTTTGTGCATTCTTGTTGCATAAGCTCATGAGATGAAGCCATTGTCACGATTCCACCTATACTGTATAGCTTTACTTGATGAAATATAATATATAACGATGTTTTCAGTTTATACAGTAAGCTAAACAGGTCTAAAAGTCATCAGTTCTATATCAATGCAACGTAAAGAACGTCAAGTCGAACACCAGAAAAACGCAAACACCAAACTGAATCTTTGAAAATACAATAACATGACACGTCGTTTTAAAAACTGTGTCACCTGATCAAAACCATAGTAAACAAAGAGTAGGTATTGACATGTAGGAAAGTTGCTGGAATAACAAGAGAGACGCTGATGGACATGCTAAACTAAAGTTTACTAAACGTTACATAGAGAAAGAACAATGTTTTTTATACACAAAACCCCTGAGTTAACATGCATGTGCAGCTTTTACCAAAAAGTTTTCACTGTTTTCTTCATATTGAAAATCCGCACAAATGCCACCAGTCAAACCACAGCAAGTTGGAAAGACAGCTGTGGATTCTGTTTTGTGATGACTACTAGCTCCTGTATTTACGAACAAAATCGCGTACGTATTGTACTATAAATGACAAACTGCTAGTTTGTTCAAGTTCTCTTCTGCTTGGCACGACTTCATGTATAATCAATTTTTATTTGTTTTACAATCCAAATGGAAGTATCTTCCCACTTCCGCATGTAGTTTGTTGTGTATTACTGTATTTCTGTAGCTGCTACACAAACGTGAGAAAAATCTAGCGATAAAAGTTGCTTATTCTTAATTTATATTTGTTTGTTGGTATCGAGTTGGGGACGATTCGTTATATTATGATTAAATTCCATGAAAGCTAAATTATACTTTTTATTCACATTTTTCGACAAAAATTTTTTTATACGCTTCAGTAGCGACTACAGAAATACAGTAACACACAACAAACTACAGAAGCGGAAGTGGGAAGGTATTTCCATTTTGACTGTAAATAAAAAAGAAAGGATAAAGGACTGGGGGCTAATCATCCTTACTCGCAGCCAGCGGCTGAATTGCGAAGGACGCAGATAGACGTGGCCGTGTCGAGGCATATCAAAGGCGCTCCAAGCAGTCGCCAACGACACAGTTCAGACCACGGATCACAGCTAAGATGTTAGGTGTAATTGTCATAAACCACTTCTGGCATATAGTCATAGGTTTGTGTTTTGGGCTGGAAATGATTACAAGAACTGTGGAATATTCCTTGACAAAAATTCATATACAATAGCTCATAACATGCCTTCGCTATACAATTCTGCCTTCTCCCCCCCTACTAATGAATTCATTTTTACGAGATCAGAATTTTCACCTATTACATCAAGAAAATCACTAATAATCAAGCTTGTCGAAATCAATTTATTTGCACTAAATCTGTGGTTTACACTGGTAAATATTTTTAATTATATCAACTATTATTTTGCAAGCGGGGCACGTGCGAAAAAACGTGCAAAGATTGAAGCATTCACAAATCTAAACACCGCTGATAGGCCTCGACGTACTTGTTTGCCTGTTTCAGAATCAGCCCTCCCCCAATAGACCTTTCCATACGAAGTGCGTCGAGAACGCGTTGAGAGATTTGATTGGCTCTCGCAAAACTTCCGACATTCAAAACTTCGGACATTAGCCAATTAGATTGGGCAAAAAGAAAGATCACGTGATCCATTCACTTCGTGCGGAAAGGTTTATTCTCTGTTAGGGCCCCGTTGAAAAACCTGACCATAAGAAAAGCTTTCACGTTTCTTGTTTTTATGTTATCATACAGTTCTTTCTAGATTTTGAAACCTTTCTTCTTTACTTGCAGGGGTGACACCAGTGGAGGAGGGCAGGGGATGCACCAGGGAGGAAGGCAGGGAGGCACCAGGGAGGAAGGCAGGTGTGGCACCAGGGAGGAAGGCAGGGATGGCACTAGGAAGGAAAGCAGGGGAGGCACCAGGGAGGAGAGCAGGGGAGGCACCAGGGAGGAAGGCAGGGGAGGCACCAGGGAGGAAGGCAGGGGAGGCACCAGGGAGGAAGGCAGGTGTGGCACCAGGGAGGAAGGCAGGTGTGGCACCAGGGAGGAAGGCAGGGGAGGCACCAGGGAGGAAGGCAGGGGAGGCACCAGGGAGGAAGGCAGGGGAGGCACCAGGGAGGAAGGCAGGTGTGGCACCAGGGAGGAAGGCAGGGATGGCACCAGGGAGGAAGGCAGGGATGGCACCAGGGAGGAGAGCAGGGGAGGCACCAGGGAGGAAGGCAGGTGTGGCACCAGGGAGGAGAGCAGGGGAGGCACCAGGGAGGAGAGCAGGGGAGGCACCAGGAAGGAGAGCAGGGGAGGCACCAGGAAGGAGAGCAGGGGAGGCACCAGGGAGGAAGGCAGGTGTGGCACCAGGGGAGGAGTGCAGGGGAGGCACCAGGGAGGAGAGCAGCAATTTAAGAATTGAAAAATGTAAAAAGAAACTTTACCAGTTAATAAAACACTTTTTATAGCTATAAACAAGCAAGTTAAATTATTTTTCTCCATGTCTTCCTTAGAATACAGTGGATTCAGGTTAAGCGTACAACAATTACAAATGACGTTTCCATGCAAAATATCAGACGTTGCTGGGCGCGCCTTACAACAATCTGTCCAAAAATATCTGCGTTGCGTGCGAACCGTCAGTCGTAAAGGTCGTAAAGAACTGGCTATTGTATTTAAAGTGCTTATGAAATGAAATTTTTGCTTTTTATATTATTTGCTAATATAAAAATATAGAAAATTCTGATATTCGTACATATATTCATTTAATATTTACGTCTCTGGAAAACACTTTATTTTTCAGTTCAAAGTTGATAGCTAGGGGCCGTGAAACGTCAACAACACAATAACGCAGCCACAACAACTATTTGACGTCACACGGTGGATCATTATCATAAATTTGGGTATCGTTACTCGTCTCAGTCCAGTTGCTGACATTTCGTCTGAAGAAATGCTACGGTTTGGCAAGTTTAAATATAAAAATAAAGCACTTTCTAAATACGTAAAAACAAAGTGAGCATATTGTAGCAATATCAGCGATTTCTATATTTTTATATTATGAAATAAAGAAATTAGCGAAAATTAAATTTCATAAGCAGGACTTCTCTCAGTAGCCTGCGTAGCAGGCATTCTGTTCTGGGGGTGAGGGTTGAGAGGGGCAGCAGAAAGAGGCTTGAGAGGCGCTGGTGGAGCGCGCGCGAGAGGCGGGTTAAAAACTCTCTCCCCCAGAACAGGCTACTCGATAAGCGTCCCTTGAACTAATCAAATGTCGTATTTAAAATTTCTTCTTCGCTCATATAAACAGGAGTAATTATCTTTTTTGAATAATAGTCATATATATTCTACGTTGACTTGTGTCAGAGTGTCAGAGACATTTTTCAATCCAAATGCCAAAAATTCACACAGATATTTCTAGACACAACGTACATATTTTTAGCCCCATTGTGTCAAGGAATTTCGAGCACCACCCCTGGTTGAAACCTTAATTATTATTGCTAAAACATTCCCCCAGTGTTGTGTTATAAATTACTAGACTAATATCTGGGATAATACAAGTCTTCGAAAGAAAGTACTATAAGTCTGAGTTTCTTATAAATCTATTTCCTTCTGAATGTTTGCCGTAATAAACATAACGACTTCGTCCAAATGTGCCATGGTGATCTCCAGGATCAGTCATATTTTCAGAAAGTGGCGTGTAACCAAATCTATTTTTATTGTCATTCACAGCTTCAGTCTGAAACACATTCATGAAGTCAATATTATTGTTTGAATTAATTTTATTATAAAGGAATAAATTGTTTGAAAAAAATTGAACGGTTTGGATCAAGGAATACAAGTATAGTTCAGTCACTTAACCAACACCACCACTACTATAACCACCACCCACACCACTATAACCACCACAATCCACTCCACTATCACTATCAATACCACAACAATCACCTTCACTACCACCATCACTACTACTACCACTATCACAGTATCACTGTTGCCACAACAATCACCATCCCTACCACCATCACAATCAATACCACCATCACTACAGCAATCACCACTATTACCACCACTATCATCACCATCACCACCACCACAATCACCATCACTACTGCAATCACCACCACTACCACAATCACCACCACCACAACAATCACTACCTGAACACCACTACCACAATCACCACCACTGCAGTCTACTACCACAATCACTACCACAATCACCACCACTACAATAACTACCACAACCACCACTACCAACATCACTACACCATTACCACAGCTGCCACTATGATCATTACCACCATGACTAGCACCTGACCACTACAATAACTACAACAACAACAACAATAACCACCACCACAACAACAATGTCCAAAATTTGCAACAATATATTTTATTCTAATGCACCACTTGAGTAAGACACCACCACTGAACTCGATATACCGGTAACTCTGATCTCTATAATTATATTGTATAGAGATCAGTGGGCACCACTGACCACTTAGGTAAGGCTCAACCTAACTACAAGCTTGCTCATATCTGAACTGGTTACTCACCACTGGTTCCTGTGTTGGAAAAACAACTTTTAGAAAAGCACCTCTCCTCAATCCTTCTTGTCTTTCCACACGAGACACTTGTTTGGAATCCAAGAACTTCAGATTTGGTAACTTATGCAAAACAAAATATCTAAAAATATATATACAGTACCACATAAAAATTTAAACTACACCAAGCTAGCCATTTATCACTGACAATACAAATATTTTGTCTCAAATTTAAAGGGAGAACCCTCAGAGTCTCAGACATTCTTAAGGCAGCAATGGATTAACAAGTGATTAAACAATTCCTGTGTGAGCCAGCTAAAACAGCTCCTTTATTGTTTTACTCTAATGCCACACAATTTTACTCATCAAAGGAAGAACTCTCAGACATCCTAGTCTGAGCAATGCATGGGTTAATTAACCCATTCCTGCCTGAGCTAGCTAGCCAAAACTGTCCCTTAATTTATTGTTTTGCTCTGGCTAACGCCAGAAGATTTTACACATCAAAGAGAGAACTCTCGGACCCTACTAGGCAGCAACGCATGAGTTAACAAGTGATTAACCCATTCCTGCCTGAGCTGGCCAATAACAATCTTTTTATTGGTTCAGACAACTCTACTCATGAAAAGATTTTAGAACCCTCAGACATCCTACTAGGCATCGATGGGTTTACTTTGTTTGAGAATATACATGTATATTTAACATTGTGATTTTCATTCCTACCTATATCTTTGATAATCTTCTTCATCTTTTTCTAAATCAGACAACTCATTAGGACATGCTGTATTACCAAGCAAACTAAGATACGTCAAAGATGGAAGGCATGTAGATATCTTATCAAGTAAAGGGTCCAGATTTTCAATCTAAACTATTGTCAAGGAATGCAATAATTCACTAGCCCTGTATGTGTACATAATTCCCAAGAAATTTAACCCTTTGGCTTCTAAACTGGCCAAAACAAGCATCCTTGTTATTTTACTCTGTTACATTACAGACAAACAAACAAACAAACAAACAAACAAACAAACAGGCAAACAAACAAACAAACAGGTAAACAAACAGGTAAACAAACAAACAGGCAAACAAACAAACAAACAGGGGTGAAAACATAACATCCTGGCAGGTGGAGGTCATTAAAGCAGTCAAATTGTTTTAAGGCAAAAACTGTTCAGGTTTATTAACAATGTTTGAGACATACATGTAAGCTGTTTAACTGAGAAAATCAATCAGAAAGTGAATAATATGTAAATCAGGATGAATTTGAATCCAATTTACAACATCTGATTATAAACAATCATGAATATCTTTTCAATTTTGGTACATGAGATAGATTGATACTTTCTCATGCTATGGTGAGAAAGCTAATCCATTTCTCACTATAATAAGAGAACAATAACTGAAATAATTTATAAGGATACTTTGTTTTTATTCATTGTTAAAGTATGAAGTTGATTCATAACTGGAAATGCAACATCGTCATCAATTTCATTTCCATCTAAAATCAATTCTCGTAGTTCAGTAAAACCTTCAATTCCATCTAAATTCCTATAATAATACAAGAAAACCTCTGGTAAAAATAATGGACATTACATAATTATAAATAAAGTTTTTTTGTTTGTTTTTGCTGTACAAGCTGTTGTAAGTTAAACTCCGAGAAAAACTCTGAGCTCCAGATGGGACACAACCCACAAGCTTCCAAATGCCAGCCGGACACTCACACCATTGAGCCACTGGAACTCAGATGGTAGACCGAGATTGTTTTTCAATATAAACTTTACCAACTCAAGCTGAAAACACTAATAACGTACAAATCACATACGTTTACTAACATTTCTTCGAGAATAGCAAAGAAAATATGTATTGTTAGTAAACCTATTTAAAAAATGTTTTATAAATAATTGATTTTGTGTAATCAATTTGAATTTGTGTAATCAGGGGAGCACGGGTGGCGCGTGCTGTTAGGGTGCTGCCTCTCACCAATAGTTAAGCCCGGTTGGATGGGGTTAGTACTTGGATGGGTGACCGTTTGGGAACAACCCTGTTCTCAAGCTTGGACCATGTGAGTAGAGTTTAGTTGGTCTCTCCTGTGCTCCAAGGGTTTTTCACCGGGTTCTCCGGTTTTTCTCCCTCTACAAAATCAACACCATCTGGGATAGGAGTGGTGCCCACCCCTGCCTTAGGGTAGTAGCTAAACGAAAGAGGGGCCTTCAGCTCCTCCAACTGCGGTCGACCCGAGCTGGGCTCTTATCTTGATACTTTGATTATGTTTTCCACTTGGAAAATCAATAGCCACAATGCACTTAATGTACACTTAATTAATAATATTATAATTACATTGTGGTCACATAGAAAACTGTACAATTCTCACCTGAGGAGGTTAAAACTTAGATCCAGTCGTAAAATATTTGGTCCATATGTTATTGCTAACTCAGGGGGAATGGTCATTGCATCTTTCCCAACCAAAGATAACTAAATTAATATTAAAACAATATGTGTATTCAGAAATATGTAATATGTATCACTCAAATCCAAGCATGCTCCCCCAGGACACCACTGGGCATTTGACCACTTCCCAGGGATGGGGTATTTGAAATAAAATCTTTGCCTGGGGTAGGGCATTAGATATATAATCGTATTCCAATATTCTGAGCCTTCTTCAACTTTTGCTCAGCACCAAAAGGTGATGGGGAAAACTGGGGAAAATGCCATAGAGTTGCATCCCTCTTCCTCTAGTAATTTTATCAATGTGTGAATTTGGATTGTCTGTTGCCTGTCGATTCAGTTGTGAAAGACTTTTATTAACCTTTTCCCTACCATAGTGGCCTTTTAGTATTTTACTCTGGCTAATACCAGACGATTTTACTCCTCAAGGGAAAAACTCTAGTAAGGAAAGAGAATTAACACCATCTTTGGAAAAATTGTCAAATGCCCTGGGGGTTGGCCAGTGGGGGAGGGGGGGGGGGGGTAGGCAGGCTTAGATTAGACCATGATTTGACTGATGTTGTACTGTACCACAGAATAAAGATATAACCAGAAGTCCCACTCTATGTCGGTATCTTTGATGTTTGTGTCTGGCCACCGCCATGTTCTTAGATTATACCAACTAAAATTTTACGAGGCGTACTGTGTATGCTATTGTCTGTTCTAAACAAAAGGGCAGCCCATTGTTAACTTATGAGTTTGAGCAATGCTTTAAGCAGATTATTGTGAAGTCAAGTCTCTTCAAACAAGAACTCGCAAAACGATTTCACTATCTAAGAACATGGCAGCTTGGAAAAAAGCGTGACAACAAAATCATGAAGTGGGACTTCTGATTGATTACCTATTCTGTGACTGTACTGTAGATTATAAACAAAATAACTTAATTCCTGGGATAAAGTTGTAATCATAAAATTACCAAGAGACAATAATTATAGCTTTATAATTCTCATAAAACTTAATTAATATATTTTTCAATATGTTCTAAAGGTTTTACTAAAATCTTAACTTCCAGTATGTGAGTGTATCTGTTTTATATCATTTTATATCATCACTAGTCTGTTTTATATCAGAAATGCATCAAAATTGACAGTATGGTAATCTGAAGACAATTGGACAAAGGTCATATGTGAACTGTGAAGACATAAAATTAAAGTATTTTACTGATCTACAAAATGAAATCCCTTTTAAATTAGCTTTTAAAAGCTAAAAGCTTAGCTGCTTTTTTGACGTAGTTTTGTAAGCTATTATGGCCCATGATCATGAGTAAAAGACGCAAAAGATGACGACATTATGGAGTTTCATCATGCATGTACCATAATTTAATATTTTGTAATCATTTACCTGCGTTCCTTCAACGACAAAATCGTCTTCGTCGTTCATTGAGAATAAAGTCCGCTAATTCAATAAATATCTCTCAATTTCCTAAAACCTTTCGACCCTTTTCCGAGCCTAGCAAGGTCACAGAATAAAAACACTTTCTCAGGTCTCTCTTCGCAATCGAATACTTTTACTTTTCATAACTTCTCTTCCGGTTTTCAAGGAAAGTAGCTAATCTATAATCGGCACAAACTCGGAAACATTCGTAAACAATAACAATTTTCTAAAAAAAAACATTTTTAGAAACATGATCTATCCAGAATCCTTTACATAAACAATTTCAAGACTTGTAATATATTTTTAAAATATTTTAAAACTATTCAGGAAAAAACAAACAAGCAAAATAAAACAAATAAATGGTCGGGAATTAATCCGAATAGAAACGGCAATGCTCCGATGTACGGTATCCATGACAACACGCGTATAAATCGAAATTTTGAGTCTGCGGCCATTTTATGACTGAGCTTTCTTTAGCTTTTCTGATATTTCTTGAGCTTGTTTGCAGTGAAAATGGATTCAGAATATTTAAAGAAACACGTTGGAAAAGCATTATCTGAAGGCCTGGCAGAAGTTTGTTTAAAACGACCTATAGATCCTATAGAATATCTTGCTTTGTGGCTGAGAAAATACGTTGAAAATCAGACTTATGAAGGCGAGGTACGTCTAAAATTAACTCTGTTATTTCGTCAGTTTAATTTTAATATCTGTAGTGTTTAGTTAAAGTGTGTATTTTGTCATTTCTGTAGTAGACTAGTGGCTTTAGTGTTGTTTTATGTGTGAAGTGGATTGATTGATTGATGTGTGTCTGAGTATATATATAGTCATATGTCATTACAGTGGCATATTCAGTTCAAGAGCCAGCTTCAGCTGTACTACCAGAATTGTGATGTGTAAAGGTGCACAAAGCAACATGCATGAAGAAACTTACATCAAAGATGCTGAAACAGTATTGGAGTTCTGGTTGATCTTTTTCCCCTGCCCCAGGCCTGGACACCTTACTGTATGTGCCAGGGGACACTAAACTGCAATCTACCTAAAGTTTATACCTGATTACCTAAATGGTTTGTTGTTTTAGCAAAAAAAGGAAGAGGCTCAATTAAAACATGAAAAAGATATTGCTGAGAAAGAAGCATTGTATCGCGCTGAAATGAAAAAAGAAGCAGAGTTACTTGCACGACAAGAAGCTTATGAAAGAGCTGCATCCAAACCTGTAACAATTGATACAACTCCTCGGCCATTACCACCTGAACTTAATAAAGCTTTAGAAACTGTGACAGAAAGAGAAGAAGAAGAAGAGATAGGTACAGGTACAGGTATGTACTACAGTATTCAGGTATGTACTACAGTATTCATCACTTGGAGTACTGTACATGTAGCTGTGTAGCACCAAATATCATTCACCTGAGATTTAATACTGTCCCACACAGGGATGTGGTGACTTCCCCCACAGGGATGTGGTGATGTCCCCCACAGGGATGTGGTGACGTCCCACACAGGGATGTGGCAAACTCCCACACAGGGACGTGGCAATTAAAGGCATCACTATTTGGGGGGTGGCATGTGATAGTGACCAACTTTTTAAAGTTTTTTTTGCTAACTTTGCATGTCCCTAGTCCCACAATAATTGTTCCAACAACAGTCTCTCAATATTAAAGAAACTACATTTCAGTTTTGAAATATCAAATATAAGTTCAGTACCATCACTCCACCACTAATTGCTCCCAACTTGACATGCATGTACGTAGTGTTGTAGCTCGATCAGTTGGTGGAGTGTTGGACTAGTAAACCGAAGGTCTCACGTTTGAATCCCAGCTGTGATCGAGTAGAGTTTTCCCCTACCTAGCCAGTATGGTTACCACTGGTATCATCATATTTGTCACATTGAAGATTGCTGATTGAAGTTAATTTTTAATATTTAGAAAATGGTGAATCAAAAGAAGTGTCAAATGTTGAGCCTTCTGAAGCAGGTCAGCCAGATCAAGACACCACTGGGCAATCTCAAGGTAATTATTTTATACCCGGTAGTTTTCAGCTCTTAGAGTTAGTAAGAGCAGGTGAGGTGCAGTCTGCTATATTGTAGCTATCACCAAAGTATTTTATTCTGAGTATTTTATTCGTTGTTTTCTTAAAGTGCCACTAACCCCCCAAAAATTTTCTTGGGATTCAAATAGCCCTTGTTGAGTATATTAGCACCAACATATATTTTCTGTTATTGAACACTTCTTTCATTTTTTATGCCCTTCAAACTTGCAAAATTTCACATCTGTTTGTCTTTGTCCCATGGCGGAGCAGTGACGGGAATGGGTATAGGATGCGTATGATGTAATACCAGGAATTAATCTTCAAAAATCTATGAAGTGTAGTACACTGGAACTATAATAAAAGAATTACCGTAAAATGAAAAATATCACCAAACTAGCTGTAAACGTAACCTGGGTATGTTCTTTCCTATTTACTTTACAGTAAAAAAAAAATTGAATTCCTGGTATTACATCACAAACCCTTCTCGACGCAGTCTCCCAAGTGCTCCGTCATGTCCGTCATTATCGCCACTTCAATCTATTATTAAATCAAGAGGATTTTACCAATTTAGTTAATTTATATTGCATTCTTCATCATTTGGGTTGGCGATGTTTATTTGTGCAAAAAACGTTTTGGGGTTAGTGGCACTTTAAGATTTTGGCTTCTTATCTAATCCCAGAAATCAAATACTAAACCCTTATCCCACTCATAACCCTATAACCTTAAAAAGGCAAATGTCCACTCAAAGCAAGTGTAAAAAAAAGATTGAGAATTTTTTTTGTCTTCTACTCAAGGAAGCAACCTTATTTTCTTCATCTTTTTGTAGAAAATGGTGATGCGTCTGGTTCAGTGAATCAGGCAGCAGAAGAAGCACCTGGAGAAGACGCAACTGAAGCAGCTGAACCAGTGGGTGGTGACAGCACAGTTGAAATGCAAGAACCAACTAATACCAATGATGAAACACCTGATGATCAATCATGAAGGCAGAAAATTAGTCAGACTTTTTACTCACTGAATATATTTATACCAGCCAAATCATATTGTATATATTTTGTTAATTATATATAATTATATTTCATTGATTATATATAATATAATTATATTTCAAGTCCCAAGATAGCACTAAACAATAAATATACAGTGTGTATCAAAAAAATTCAAACCCTTAGAAAATGAATTAGCATTCTTTTCAAACAACCTATTGTAGTAGTTTGAAAGCCCTAAGCACTTCGCTGAACCCACAGATGCGTAAAACACACGGTCTTATACACCTGGGAAATTAAGATAACTTGAAGTGTATGCATGGTGAAAGTATTTAAAAGCTTTTTCGCTTCGTTTAACTTATGTGCTGATTAATTTATAACGCAGCGCTTTTAGGGCTTTCAAACTACTACAATAGGTTGTTTGAAAAGAATGCTAATTCATTTTCTAAGGGTTCGAATTTTTTTGATACACACTGTACAGAGACTTTAATACTTCAGTTTCCTCCTGTGGTTCAATGGGTTACACTGAACTAATGTGGGATGGCCCTTACTCAGGTCGACCTCTAGGGAGAGGGATATCCAGTATAAATTAATAAAGTTAGTTTGGTCATAGTCAGTGGAGGGAGATGGTTTGGAAACCCAGCAAAAGTCATTGTTCTATGGTTTTGTTCCGATTTGTCTAATTTCACGGTCACTGAACGTATTGTATTTTCTGTATAATGAAGCAGTCATCCAATAGCAACGTTCGGGTTTAATTAGTGCAGTCGTTCGTCGTCACGTGTTGTACCAGACTGTAGTTGGCCAACTGTGCGAAGAATTTTCGATCGTCATTGCCGTTTTTGCCCGGACAGATCGCCAATTAAAATAGCGTTAAATGCGCAGGAAAATGGCGAAAAAGACATGTTTTCAGTCAATTTTTGGCAAAATGCGCGGATTTCGCTAAATTTGTGAAAAATTACGCGGGGAATATATCCCCCCCTCCCCCTCCCCCTGTTCAGGCCAAATTTTACAGTCTGGGTGTTGTATTAAATCCTTTGTTCGTTGTGTAGTCCTTCGTCGTCACGTGTTGTTAGTCCTTTGTTCGTTGTAGTCCTTCGTCGTCACGTGTTGTAAGTCCTTTGTTCGTTGTGTAGTCCTTCGTCGTCACGTGTCCATAGAATTTCCTTTCTTCAACCAATTGCCTTCCTCCAACATGCATGAACACAATAATATGACCATTGCATAATCTTGAAAGACCATGGATCTTCCAAACCATCCCTCCACTAACTCTAGTTTAGTTTACTCTGGTTTCCTCCTGTAGTAACACTGGATGATCAATGAGGAATGATCCTTACTGGACCTCTAGGAAGAACAGTTTAGATGTAACTGATAAGGTTATCCAGTATAAATAAAGTTTGTTTAGTTTACTCTGGTTTTCTCCTGTAGTGGACCATTAGTGAGGGATGGTCAATATTACTGGACCAATGAGGGATGGCCCTACTACTGGATCAATGAGGGATGTCCCTTACTGGATCAATGAGGGATGTCCCTTACTGGATCAATGAGGGATGGCCCTTACTGGATCAATGAGGGATGGCCCTTACTGGATCAATGAGGGATGGCACTGGATCAATGAGGGATGGCCCTTACTGGATCAATGAGGGATGGCCCTTACTGGATCAATGAGGGAGTGCCCTTACTGGACCAATGAGGGAGTGCCCTTACTGGACCAATGAGGGAGTGCCCTTACTGGACCAATGAGGGAGTGCCCTTACTGGACTGATGAGGGATGGCCCTTACTGGACCAATGAGGGAGTGCCCTTACTATACTGGACCAATGAGGGATGGTTCTTACTGGACCAATGAGGGATGGCCCTTACTGGACCAATGAGGGAGTGCCCTTACTATACTGGACCAATGAGGGATGGTTCTTACTGGACCAATGAGGGATGGCCCTTACTGGACCAATGAGGGAGTGCCCTTACTGGACCAATGAGGGATGGCCCTTACTGGACCAATGAGGGAGTGCCCTTACTGGACTGATGAGGGATGGCCCTTACTGGACCAATATTAATGAGGGAATGCTCTTACTGGACCAATGAGGGATGGCCCTTACTGGACCAATGAGGGTAGTTATTACTGGACCAATGAGGGATGGCCCTACTACTAGACCAATGAGGGGTAGCCTTAATACTGGACCAAAGAGGGATGACCCTTACTCTGACTCAATCAATTTCGTTCCCAGAGCCCACGTTCGAGCCCACGTTCCCCACCCGGGAAACGATAGACTCTGGGACTCGCTCTGGGATAATCCGTTCATGCCATCACAGGATTCTTGTTATCCGGAAGAAGAGTTATATAGAGTTCACTGTGTTCATCATGCCAATGAAATATCGATGTGAAACGGATTATACCAGAGTCTCTCGTTTCCCGGGTGGGGAACGTGGGCTCTGGGAACGAGATTGTGGATACGACTGCAGTGGCGTAGCCAAGGGGGGGCGAGGGGGGGCGACCGCCCCCCCAATGGTCTTCCAGGCCATTCCTGTGAAAAGTTTAAATCCGGGGAGAAACTTGTTGAGGGGGGGGGGGGGGGGGGGGTAATGATGTTACGTAGTGAAGCCTTCAAGGGAGAAGCAAGTTGACTCGTAATGATATTACTATATATTACTGTTTTAATATGCACGAAAATATTAAACGATCTGCGGCTTCGACGTTAAACGCAATGTAGCGCAATTCATCAAGGTCGTATATTTTACCTTGTGATTCTGCACAAACGTGCTGTCGCGCTTACGTGTAATCAACTTAATCCTTATCCCCCTTAAGCAATATAAGATTATATGCCGCAGTTGTAAAGTACCTACGTACATATAGCTATATTTAGAATGACTATATTTAAATTTTGATATGTGTACTACATTGTTTTGGTTTGGAGACAACAAAACTTTGCTATTTATGGCGATCAGTTATTTTTTTAAATCTCGCCTCAGAATGCGGGAAATGCAGTCTGAGAGATTCTAGAATTCAAAAAATTTCCGGGGGTGCATGCCCCCGGACCCCCCTAGGAGGCTCGCGTCTTCGACGCTCGACCAATTTCGCTCCCCCAAAGACAGAACCCTGGCTACGCCACTGGATACGAGATTGCTATTCTCATTTCTCATTGAAATTACGTTGTGAAATCTCGCCACCCAGAGCAAAATATTTCCCGGGGGGGAAAGCCGGCTCTGGGTACGAGATTGTGAGAATAGCCGAGTTATCCGGTATAAATAAAGTTAGTTTTTACTTTATTTTATGTAATACTTATTTATGTAGTGTCACTGTTACTGTATTTCTTGAAAATATAGAACCTTTACAATATGGCAAAAAGTGCCCACCACCCCTAGCGGGATATGTAAGATTACATCATCCATATTTTTTGGCCACGCCCTCATTCCGTGCCAGTGATTTCCCCCGGTCCAATAGAGTAAACAGTAAACAATGGCGGCATACCACATGGTTACAATACTTGCATTGTATTTATATGGAGTTATCTTCATGTAATGTTGGGTTTAACTGTTCGTCGTGCTCCTACATTGTTCAAAAGCCATCATCCTAGACAATTTCTGTGCTTGTCTGCTCGTTCTTTCACGAAGAGAATATTCAACGATCCGAACTTGCAACTGTGGAGTGATGGCGGGAAGAATATTAATCATTCTTCTGTCGATAATATTGGTGGCTGGCAAACTGGTGATTCAACGTTATTAAACTGTGTTGAGCTCAACAGTATTAAATATCAGAGTCTAAAAGGTTTAAAAGATGTCAGTGAAGATAGAATTCAAGTCACCGAACTTTCACCTAATGTTTTATTTATTGGTGTCTTTGATGGCCATGGCGGGTCGTTTGTTGTGGATTTCGTTAACAATAACCTTCCTTTGTATATCAAGCGTATCCTTGAACAAGGAAAATCCTCTCTTACGACCGCTTTACGGAAAGGATTTATTGATTGTGATATGTCGTTAGCGAGAGAAATGGAAAATGGTAAGATAAATGCTAATATTAAAATCTGTAAACCAGACGCAGATTTATAAATAATTTGGCAAATTTGCGAGATAATTTGATACCAGTTTATTATTACTTAGACCTTGTGAATTGTTAATATGTCGAAAACAGCTGATAAAAATTAATTTTGTCACGTGTACGAAGCTTTTAGTGCCAGCCTGGGTGCGCGAGCTAGCGCGGTCAATCGTGTTTACATGGAAAAAAATTAACCAGAAATAATAGCATAAGCGAGATATTGGCAAAGTGGGCTAGCCCGGGTACCTGGGCTCACCTCCATATAAACACCCCCTTAGACATTTTTTTACTTTTATAATAGTCTTTTTAATAATTACTTAATTCTATTGCTGACCTTTCTGTCTAGGAAATGAAGATTTAGTGTTACGTTCTGGTTCAACTGCTACAGTTGCATTGTTGAGAAATGGAGAGGAACTTGTAATAGCAAGTGTCGGTGACAGCCGAGGAATTTTATGTAGTGATGGCAAAGCTATCTTGCTCACAAATGATCACACACCTTCTTGCATTGATGAAAAAAATCGAGTATTGGCGAGTGGTGGGTCGGTGGAGTTGGATGGTGAAATGATGCCACGCGTCAATGGTAGACTTGCGATGACTAGGTGTTTTGGTAATTTTAATTTAAAACCCTATGGTGTTATAGCTGTGCCTGAAATAAGAACATTGCATATTGATCAGGATAAAGACAACTTTCTTGCACTTGTGACGGATGGTATCTCTGCAGTTATGACCACTGAAGAAGCGGTAAGCGTTATGAAGAGTTGTCGAGATCCTCAGGAGAGTGTTGAGATGGTGACTACATGCGCTGCCCAGTTTGGCTCAGAAGATGACAACACTGCTATACTTTTACCATTTAGGTCGTTTGGTAAAGAAACATTTGCTGAAAGTGAGCAAGACATTAATTTTAGAAGTACTTTCAGAAATGTAATTTCTAAATATGTATAAAGAAAAAGAAAAGAAAGATTTGTTTTTATAAGAATTAAAAGTATTTGAGTGTCTGCATTTACATTTTACATTTACTGGTGGGTGGGGGGCAAGAAGGTGTCAAAATTATTGATACAACTCAAAAATTATTAGAGTACCCCTCAAAACACTGAATATTTCTTTTTTAAATTAAAAAAAAAAAATGTTGGTGTTGATTTTGTTGAGGGAGGAAAACCATAGAACCCAGTAAAAAAACCCTGAGAGTCTCCTGTGCCTCAAGGGTTTTAGGAGAGAACAGTGGTGCAACTAGGCATTTGGGGCCCTGTGGGATTGATTATTTCGGGGGCCCTTTCCGATTTAGTGACCGCATTTCTAGGGGGGCATGCTCCCCTGGAAAATTTTTGAATCTAGGGTCTCTGGAATGGCATTTCCTGCACTTTGAGGGCACTTTTGAGCAAGATCTAATCACTCACTTCGATTCAAAATCTGTTAAAGTGGGCAGATTATTTGAATAGATTCATAACTGCATTCATTCCATTCCACATAGCCTGTGCACATAGCCATGTGGAAGACATGATAATAATATGTCATGACATGATAATAATAATGATGTCACAAAATGCTTGGGGGCCCTAATTAATTCCTTTTGCTTGGGTGCCTGTGGGGTTTACCCACCCTTCCCACCCAGTAGTTGTGCCACTGGGAGAGAACCAACAATGACTCTACTCACATGAAGCTAAGTTTGGTCATCCTTCCAAGTGCTAACCATATCTCAACTAGGTGAGAGGGTCATCACCTACCTGTACTAAGAAGGCTTCTGATTGGTTAGATTAAAGAAATACCAAATGGTTTTCCGTGTTTGGATACTCTGATCCAAACACGCGGGAAATTGCGAGACTGGAGATAAGCGTAACAAATTGATAGTTGCAATGTGATTGGTTACTTATAGCCTGGTACCCTGGCCCAATCAAAGAATATGGGCCAGGTAACCACTAAAGACTTCTGCTTTCCTATTGGTTGAAATTTTGCGTGTTTTTATTGGCTATGAGTAAAACTGCAATCGTCACAAGTGGATTTAGCCCTGATGATGCAAGAATGAGATTAGTGGTTACCTGGCCCATATTTCTTTTGAAATTGGGCCAGGGTACCAGGCTAGGTTACTTACAGCCATTCAGAAAACTTGTTCAATATTAGGTAGATCTTTACTGGAGTGAGATGCAACACACTAACAGCTAGGTTGTGCTTTAATGTCTATATGTTTCAAAATATGTTGGATTTTTAGCACAACATTTTTTTGGTTATACCAAGCAAATTCCATGAAGCCCCACTCTGTGTCAACCTAGAAATCACCAAAGATTTAATGGTTTTCAGGTAAACACCATAATAATATATAGCCTCTTTATAAAAATAAATTAATGAGCAAAAGAAATGAATTAACAATAATAAAATGCCTTGTAAAACATGTAAATGGCAATTTTTTGAAAGGAAAATTCCCAAAGGTATAATTATATATTCTATAAGCTGGTCACATGATACATGTAGCAGGTTGGCGTGAAACATTGGCGCTGATTGGCTAGAATTTTTCCTTCTTGGCCGTTGATTGGTTAATCGCGCTTCAAATTTACTTGTTTTGGCGCACTTTTGAAAGCACTCCAGCATTGTTCGTTGACTGTTTGGATTGAGCTGACTTTTCGCGGCAGAAGAGAAAATGGTTAGTGAAAATAATCCATTGCATCCTTCGCTATTTATCACTGTGAACTAGATTCTTTTTATAAAATCTTGTAGATAAATATCTTACGAACGTTATTTCGTTGGCTTTTCTGTATGGTACGTTGAATAAAACGATGTATTTTCATTTTAGGCTGGAGGTAAAGCAGGAAAGGACTCCAAAACAAAGGCGAAGGCGGTTTCACGATCAGCTCGAGCCGGCTTGCAAGTAAGAATGCGTTTGGGGCTTTTAATCGTCAGAATTTAGTGTAAATGTCAAGCGTGGGTCCTGTTCTGTGTTCAGGAGGAATAATTTTATGTTTTTTTGTTGTTTATTTGTAGTTTCCAGTCGGTCGTATTCATAGACATTTGAAGAACCGAACAACCAGTCATGGGCGCGTGGGGGCAACAGCAGCTGTATATAGTGCCGCTATTCTAGAGTACTTAACGGCTGAGGTATGTTTACTGTCTTTTTCTGATAGTTTTAATGAATTATTTGGCGAAAAATTGAGCTAAAGTTTATTCGTTTATTGTTGCCTGGCACTTCGAGATGCTGACGCGTCAAGATTACGAAATTATTTATATGGCTCGAGGGATTTCTTTAAAATGACTCCTTCACCTTGTTAAAGATCAGAATACTTTCGTAAGAGTAATATTTGAGCTTGGTTAACATTATAAATCTGGTGGTTGGCTTTCGAAATTTTTCCCGCCTTTGGGACATGCTTCCCACCATTGTTGCGTCTTCTTCGAAGAATAAATGGCTGCCTTGAAAGAAAAGTAAATGAACGCGTTTCTTCAGGTACTTAAGCCAGAGGGATTTGTATCCTATTGAGAAATGATTATCGTTTTTTTTCAATAAATTCTTGACTGCATTTTGGTCACAGGTTCTCGAGTTGGCAGGAAATGCTTCAAAAGATCTTAAGGTAAAACGTATTACACCTCGCCATTTACAATTAGCTATCCGTGGAGACGAAGAATTGGATTCTCTTATCAAAGCCACTATTGCTGGTGGTGGTAAGTACAGATCCTTTATATCTATCTTGTCAAAATATGTAGAATTACCCTAATATGCATGTTGGTATCTCAAAAAAAAAAAATTCGTCACCAATTTATGTCACTATATCATTCCAATATTTGGGAAGTTATGAAGTTTTTCTCCATTGGCTTCTCTGAAAAATACTATTGAGAAAAACATGATAGGTCTCCATGAAATGCTAGTGCTCCAATTTGGGCACTCAAACTAGGTGCCAAAAAATCACCCTTCAGAATGCAGGAAATGGTATTAAGGGCCAATGGAATTGAGGTTTCAGTTTACCATCTGAGGATTTTCAAAATGTGATGCGGCTTTTGTTCATTATTTGAATCATATTCATTTACCTTGTCTGAAAATATAATGAAATCAATCTGTGGACCTATCATCCTTGTCAGTGGTACCCATGGACCGAGGGAGGGCCATCACCCATTGTCAGCCCATGCCCTGACCCAGGAAAAATTTTCATAGTAATATTTCATGACATCGTACCCTGGATGCCAGAGTAGTGACATTGTGGATGTATCGAAGGCTTCGCTATTTATTAATAAAAAGTGTATACACGCTGTGCAAATGATGTAAATAGTATATTTGAAAGTCCTGATGTGGAAAATCTACCAACAATGAAAATTATTTTGAATAATGAAAAATTCATGCAGTAGTTTCAAGCCCATGTGGGTGGTGGACGGTAAACTGAAACCTCAATTCCATTGGCCTAAAGGTGGGGGAAAGACTGGAATGCTGCCTTAGACTCTAAATTTCAAAATGTCTTGAGGAGCATGCCCCCAAACCTTCCTAGAGGGCTCTCATACCTTGATGCTCAAATACCATTCTAAATTCACCACTAGCTGGCAGGGCTGTTGAAAGAAATTGTTGGGTGGAGCCCTGATGACATCACATGCATTGATTTGGGTTGTATCTGTGTTCTCAATTGGTCCCCTGGGTTGGCTAAAAATGAAGTTTTGATAGCACATTACCTTCAAATCACAACCATGCCAAATGAGGACTAATTTCCCTCTATAAAAATTGAGGGTGCATTGTGGACTTGTATCTAGCAAAAAAATATGGCTATCTGGTAATGATTGATTCATCCCTAAAAATTCTTGCAAACCCAGTTAACCTTTTACAGCCCAGATTCTCCTCTGCTGAATAGAATTGGTATCAGCTAGTCTAGAATAGAATGAGGCCAACTGGCTTTAAATTGAAATATAATAGGATCAGGAGCAACTAGAGTTGAGTGGTTTTAGAAACTACTGATCTCATGACGGTAAATTTACAAAGGTTCTGCCAACAGGAACTGTGCTTACAGTAAAAATGTATAGAGTACCACTTTCAAAAAGGCCTTTACATTAAGTATTCTTTTATGCGCGTCTAAATGAACCTTTCTGGCCTCATGAAGTAAAGATTATTTTGTATTGCAGACACAAACGAGGCCAGAAAGGCTTATTAAGATGCACATAAAAGAATATTCAAATTAATCACTATTATGAAAGTGGTGTATAGGAGAAACAGCGGATAAGAACCTCCGGACTGAAATTCGGCCAATTGAGCACCCAATGAATATAATGTTTACAAGAACCATTTCAGCCATTAGGGGGAGCATGGGTGGTATGTACTGTTAAGGCCTACCTACATGATACGACTGTCGTATACGATTATCATTGTGATGTATGTGATTCACCGCCAATTGTGTAAACAACATTTTTTGACATTCATTATCGAATCATGAACAAGAATTGTGTCACATACATAAAATTGCATACGCCAGAATGACAATCGTATCCTGTAGATAGGCCTTTAGGGCACTGCCTCTCACCAATAGTTGAGCCTGGTCAGACAGGGTTAGTACTTGGATGGATAACCTTCTGGGAATAACCCAGTTCTCAAGCTTGGACCACGTGAGTAGAGTTTAGTTCTTTTCTGTGCTCTGAGGGTTTTTCACTGGGTTCTCTGTGGTTTTCCTCCCTCGGCAAAATCAACACCATCTGGGATAGGAGTGGTGCCCACCCCTGCCTTAGGGTAGTAGCCAATGAAAGAGGAGCCTTAACTCGGACTATGGTTGACCAATAGATAGGTAGATTTCAGCCTGACTTGGTAAAAAAATGTGGGTTTTTACAGTTTGTCTTATATTTTTTTCTTCTAGGTGTCATTCCTCATATCCATAAGAGTTTGATTGGCAAGAAAGGCACTGCTAAACCACAGTAGATAAAAACACAGATGTAGAAGATACAATTATACAATTCTCATTCGAGTTCAGCCATCTCCAAACGTCTTACACAACATGCACTTGATACAAGAAAAAATGTATATTGTTGGTTTCCCAAAGTTGATTCCAAGCTGGTTTTGCCACTTAAATTTATAAACATTTGTTATTTAATGGAAAGTGTGGTGTTATAGTATTTGGGGGTGTCCTTTTTAACAAAAAAACATGTACAGCTAACCTCAGTATGATTAAAGTTTTAAAAAACAACTGACTTCCATGACTTCCATGACTTGAAATAATTTTCAAAGCAGTACTGATTAATATAAGATTATTCCTGCAAAATACTTAACCCTTTCATGTGCATTGTTGTGGAACAACTTTATCTTTTTACCCTTGTCTTATGCCAGATGATTTTACTTGTCAAAAGGGTTAACTCATTCCTGCCTGAGCTGGTCAAAAATGGACCCTCTTTTTTTACTCTGTCTAGTGCCAGATGGTTTTACTTGTGAAAGAACTCTCAGATATCCTAGGCAGCAATGGTTAAGTATAGGATAAATCCTGAGAACCAAGGCTTTTAGCCAAATACAGCCTGAGGGGCCACACTTGTGTGTAGTTAATAGTTGAGGGCAATGTCTATATACAGCCCCTTGAATTTTTAATTATCAGTTCTCTTGGGATGTATTGAGATACATCTCTAGAAAGAACAAAGAAAACCGACTTAACTAAAATTTGAAGGAAAACAGTTTGATTAACTGAAGTGGTTTACAGGATTCTAGATGAGCTTCATTTTGAATTGAACTTGGATCATTTCAGTTAAAATCTCTTTCTTTTTGATTTACATGCACATCAAACTAAAATAGTTTGCCTATTTGCCGAAATAAATACAGAAGTTGACCTGCTTTAAAAAAAGTGCCACTCTGGGACCAGTAGAATGCCCAGTGAAGGAGTTGATGAGTAGTAGTCAATGACATTTCTCATCACTAAAATGGGTTTTTGGTGATGTGCTTCACTTGAAATGTCAGTATTTCCCTGATTAGAACACTGTTCCCCATAAGTTTCCCCCGATTAGAACACTGTTCTATTTTTTGAAACCAGTTTTGGAAACATTTTCAAAAATGTGTTTTGGAAACTTGTTTCAGTGATATGTTGACCGGGCTTTAAGGTTGATTTAGTGATGTTAAATTAATAATAGGGGTTCAGTGTGCATTTTTTTTTGCCCAGTCAAACATATCACCACCATGTCACCATGCTTTTGTGTGCCTGGGTTAGGCAGGGGGTGTGTATTGGGTGGGCTGGGGGGTGTATTTAAATGACTGCATTAATTAAGTAGGGTAGAATTTAGTTTGTACAGGCCTGTCTTTGGGGAGGGGGAGGAATAACTGAGGGCAACTAGTAACCTACAACCAGGCAACAGTAATTACACATGCATAATTATACAAAAGTTGTCAACCCCAAGATAATCCAGGTGAAAGCATTCACATGGGAGTAGGGTTACCTCTAGCTTTAGGGTCACCCTATCACTCAGACTGAATAATCCATATCCCCCGAGTTATCTCGGTCTCGTGTGAATGGTTTACTTTTTCAACATGGAAATGAATGGATAGGGGTAACCCCCCCCCCAAGATAACTCACCTTGTGTGAACATGTCCTAAAACGGCAAAAATGTGAGGGATTGGGTGAAAATGTTGTAAACGACTTATTTGAACTTTTCCACATGCATATTTAGAATAAACATGGATAAAGATAGAGCTAAAACAGCCCCCTTTTTAAACCAACCCCTGTAATGATTAGTTGATTTTGTGAATATTTTTAGTAGTCAAGTTTTTGTATTGATTTCATGTTGTCATGAGAACTGACCTTCAACAAGCTTTTTGCACCTGCAAAATATGTTGGGAGACTTTATCACTATTAGCACATTCCTTCTCAAATATCCATATTTTACTTCATTAGAAATCAAAGTATTTCAATTTAACCAACTTCTCCATTTCATTGAAATTTATTTTAACCAAAGAAAACTTAATTTTTAAAGTGTTTTTATTCTTTTGAAATGCAAATTATGAAAAAGCAATTATTGATGAAAAGAAATATTCTCAATACTGTAACCGCAGTTGTACTGTTCTGAACATAAACAAATTCCAAATTGATTTGCTTTCGCCGAGTTGACTAAACCTGTCTAAACATTGAAGTTAACTAACCTAAAAGGGAGTCCTTTCCCAGTATAGTTTATAAAAATGGACACCATAAATTGTAAAAACTTTGAAATTGCTCCCGACGAGCGAAAATGGTATTACTTTATATTGACAAGCCTAACGCTTCTCTGTGGTGGGTTATTTCTAATATTCTGCGCAAGAGTTCTAATTAGCCTGATAGAAAAGAAGCCTATGAAGACTGCCCGAGTTACTCCTCCAGATAGCGGACGATCGAATAAATCAGCAAAGCGGACGAGATCTTCTAATCCTGAAGAAGGAGAAAATGGGTTTTATGTTTCAATTAAAGAAGGAGCTGGTTCTCTTATTACAGCAAAAACATTAAAAGGAAGAGTTCTGGTAAGTAGGTCTTAGAAGCAGCTACTTATACTACTTTATAAATATATTATATTTCCTACTCTTGATATAAAAAACGAAGCTACACTCGTTGAAGTGTCCATCCATTTTAAGCTACCAATTTTAAATAAACGAGTATAAAACCGTACCAAAAGTGCATATAAATATATAAACAAATCGAAATATAGTAAGGTTTGAGTAGTGCCGAAATTATTGAAAGTAGTTTCGAGCGAAACCCTTCACGTTTCTCTGATGAAGGGCCTTCGCTCGAAACGTTAGAAAACTAGGTTCAATAATTTCGGCACTACTCAAACCTTACAATATTTCGATTGAAATATAGTAAGGTTAGATATACTGCCGAAACAGAGAACGTAGGAATCTAACGTTTCGAGCGAAGGCCCTTCGTCAGAGAGAAACGTGAATTGGTATTTCAACACTGCCACGCAGCACACTACTTTGATTAGATATATAAACAGACGAGAACTTTGTTTACCAAAGATCTGACCGGTTCATGTGAAATTTCTAAAATTCATGATACAATTCGTTTAATACAAGGTTACTTCTGTTATGTTTAATATTTGAAATGGATGCTTAAATTTCGGTTTATAACTGCGGGTTTTTATTCAGTGATTAAAAAAGTTAGAGGGTAGGGGTGAACTCCGAATATATTTGAGCGTAGGCTAATAATTATTTAGAAAAATGGATTTAGATTCTAACACTTTGAGTCTATTATCATTTATAAGCTTGCTTGAGCTGAGTTAATGAATATTTAATAATGTGATGCTTTTTGGTTGCCATGTCAGAAAACCACATGCAAGCTGTCACATTGACGCAGGACATAATATTGACTGTAACTAAAGTTTCAAGCAATGTTTGCCTGTAGAAAACTAGACTTCTTGTGGGTTTTCTTGTGGTCAACCTTTACTAATTGATAAAACCACAGTGTTGACTAATATAACCTTGTAACTAGGATCTCAATTACAATTCCTGACCCATGTTTAATAATTAATATTCGTCAAAAAACGCATTAACACTTTGAGGCCTGGCGTTAATAGGCTTCAAAGTGTTAATAAACGCTTTAAAAGTTTAAACAACAATCGAAATATAGTAAGGAGTCTAACGTTTCGAGCGGAGGCCCTTGACGTTTCTCTCTGACGAAGGGCCTTCGCTCGAAACGTTAGACTCCTACGTTCTCTGTTTCGGCAGTATATTAACTAACCTTACTATATTTCGATTGTTGTTTATACACTGCCTACGCAGCACGCTACTTTTATTTAATTAAAAGCTTAAAGTCTTGTTAGCTCTTAACACTTAGTTCAAATTTCACACGGTTTTTCTTAAGTCTTTATCACCCATACAAACTGAATTCAACTGAATTGAATTTTCATTATAAATGCACGGTCGTTTTTGGTAATAACTCTTAGTTAAATACAGTTTACAATTACTGTTATAGATATAAAGTAATTCCATAGTAATTCCTACCAATTCCAAAGTAATTCCATATAAAGTAAATAGTTGAATGCTAAAATATTTCTGGATTTGAGCTTTAATTTATTATTAACTTCTATTGAAATTTTTACTTCAAAAATGTTAATGAATATATATAAGGACAATTTACATACACACTTATGTTCTGTTGTAGTGGAAATATTTTTCTATCAATATTTTAAGTAAGAGTGAATTACCGAGGCATTAAGCCACATATTACCTGAGGTGTGTAGCGCTGAGGGAAGTATAGGCTTAATGCTGAGGTTTGAGGTAATTTAATAGTTAACAAGGTTTTGTCTTTATCTGTATACAGTACTTCGCTGGGCTTTATACAGATAAAGACCGTGCATTTATAATGAAAATTCAATTAAGTTTGTATGGGAGATAAAGACTTATGAATAACAAAGAAACCGGTGTGAAATTTGAACTAATGGCATACCAGTATATGTACTTTAAACGAAGAATAAATATTTGGCATTCATGTCATAAATTTTTGCATGACATTGACGACTGCAGCATACAATTTAATTACCCCATTATAAATATAAAGACTTGCTGTTTCAGTTTCACACTCTCTACATAGCCTGTCACTGACATTTGACTATTGTACATATGTTATTTAATAGCATAATAATTTCGCTTGTGGACTATCACAGGTTTTGCACATGGTTGCTTGATCATGAAGCTAGTTTTGTTTTCTTAGAAGAAAATGTCATTTCTGTTCAGCAATGCAATGAGCCTTGTCCGAGCTTGTCAGTTTACAAAGCTCGATCAGACCGCTGAATGTAAACATGTTGGCCATATAAATGGCCTTGTCTGAATATGAAATTGTCCAAAGACTATTAAGAGGCTTTCAAAAACTTATCATCATTCCAACAACGTCTATAGTACATCACATTTAAAAATTGACTACGATTCAGACTTAAAATAGTTACTAAGCTTGTAAAAACTTCTATTCTTGAAATAAATATTCTCGTTCCTGGTGTCACATTGGCATCCATAACAAAATATGCACCCTATTGCAGACCAAAAATAGACAATTTGTATACCCTATCCCAGACCTAAACTAAAAAAATCAAGACCCTATCCCTGCACTGGTGTCACATTCGCATCCATACTCTATCTCAGACCAAAATATGTGCCCTATTGCAGATGAAAATAGACAATTTGTATACCCTATCCCAGACCCTGGAACTCGAAAACCATACCCTATAGGATGGCACAACACTCGTATATCTTATATACAAGAGTACCCCCTGGAATTTTTGTTTTCACTACTGTTTTGGAAGTACATTATGTATAAACTTTGTATAATAATAAATAAAAGCTTAAATCATATTTTTGAATTTAATCAATTCATTCACTTTACATAGAATTTGTTTTTGAGTAAATGGAATTTTTATCTTGACTTGCTCACTGATGTATGGAGGTCCACTTCAAAAATAGTTTCAACCAATGTGATATCTAATTAAATTATTAATATATAGTTTCTATTTTAATTTTCAGGTCGTTGTCTCATTTCTTTTCAGTATGAGTTACATTGGCTTATATTATGTTGAATCCGCTTAGTAAGTAATTTATAAATTTAGTTTTTTCGGTTGTTTCTGCTGTACAAGCTGTTGTAAGTTAAACTCAGAGAAAAACTCTGAGCTCCAGACAGGACTCAAACTTACAACAGCTTCAGACATAGTTTAATGCTACTCTGGCTTTAGTTTTTTGGTTTTTTAATGTAGCTTAAAAAGTTACTGTTCAGACTTCAGACCCAGTGCTGTAAAAGTTACATAATTTTTGTAACTAGTTTCAGTTACAGTTACATCATTAGAAAAGTAACTAGTTACCGATAAAAGTTACAATGAAAAGAAAGTAACTAGTTACAGTTACAAAGTAACTCCAAATATTTTGTAACTAGTTACAAAGTTACATTCCTTTGTCCATATTACTAGAATCAACAAAGAAATTACTGATTTTTAGATGCCAGTACCATAATTATGTTTTTAAAGCTAAATATAGTTTTTTACCAAGAAAGAATGACATCCTCAACTGAAAATCAGTAGCTATAGTCACATTTTTAAACCAAATATTGTAACTAGTTACAGTTCTTTAAAAAAGTAACTAGTTACAGTTACTTCTTCAGAAAAAGTAACTAGTTTCAGCATGGATAGTAAAAAGACTGGATTGGAAACTTGATGGCGTGAGCATAACAACCTGGGCCCGGTTGTATAAAAAAGTGATTAACTTTAATCATGATTAGTGCTTAATTCTAGCCAATCAGGACCAGTGTTTGAGACTTTAACTACGATTTAATCACCCAAAAGGTGATTAAATCATGATTAAAAGTTTTATCTAAAATGATAATCGAATTACTACAATTATTACTAAAATGATAATCGAATTGTCTGTAAATACGACAAAGCCACAATACGACAAAATGCCCGTCTATTCTTACTCATTTTAAAAGAAGATATCAAAGTTTACTAGTTAAAATATGCATCCCAAATTCCGAGCAAAACAAAGCACAATTTGGGGACGCCAGTTTCTTCAAAACAACACAGGAATCATCAAAACAAAGATCAACAACGCTTACCCCGAACGCGCGATTGTGGCTTAGGCAGGTTTGTAAGGCGATAAAATCATTTGAAACGTCGACACTGTAGTCATCTGAATGTGAGGATACGAAGAATTTGAAGAAAAGTTCACTAAAAACCTCAGTAAAACAAGCGTACTCACGCCATTCGTGACATCACAATTTGCAACTAGGTTTCAACAGTGAACTCGATGTAAGTTAAAATGTGATACCTGGAACGCTACAGCATATCCTCCTACCTAGCCTGAGAATTCAGACCCCATGTCAGGCGCGGGAAACCCTTCCGCCTGGAATAGGGTCTGAGATTCGAGCCGGGAAATTCCGTACATCTGACGTCATCTGTCTGAATACACATCGCAACACACGCGTGGGGCAATTTGTCAAACTATAAACTTAACGGGATAACATTTACAAGTGCATCAATTTGTGACTTCCCCAGGAAAAGGGTGCACCCTTAAACGAATTTGGTTTATTGTAACGGCCAAAACAACGACAACGAATGGCGAATGGTTTGGGAAAGCGTTCGGACGATTTGGCTAGCTAAAATGCCGTGAAACGGATTTCGGGTCATGCATGGCAAGAGTCTAAAACAGTTTGCTTTGAGGGTTCAGACGATTTACTGTATACGTATTTGCTTTCACAACGCATTTTTGTTGCAAGGCAAGGAATCAAATGCTAACAAATGCAATCGAGCTGGTCCCGATTATTTAATATTTTTAGGGCTCCACGGCTTTGCCCTCGGCCTTGCCAATGTCACATTTACTTGTGTATTGACAACAAGAATAAAAAAGGCCTCTCCGTTTGGCTGGTCAATCACTTCAGTTTTGACGAACGTATTTAAACTTAAAGCGAATAATTTCAATGAAGATTTGGTTGACACATACAAACTAGGGTTCTTCCGCCTTCACGGCCTTTAATAACTTGCCATCGATTTGTGTAAACACAATCCACTTTTGTCTGGGACCTTTCTGTTTTGAATTGGCTGGTCAATCGCTGCAATTTTGGTTAAAGGTTTGCTTGACACATAAAAGCACTCGTATATTAAATTGGAGGAAGAAATTAGACGACGCGGTTTTACGAACTGTTTACGTGTGAGAATTGTTTGGAGTCAACAGTTTGAACAAAGCATTTTTAAAACAGTCAAGTACACAACGGTCAATCGCCCCAGAGCGTTAGGACTCTTACCGAAAGGTATTTCCACGGCCGCTAACAAAAACGTTGATTGTACATTTGCGGTTTGGCCGTTTCATAAGCGACAACTATAAATTCATAACTTTCATTCGCGTGGGCAAAGCGTGGAAAACGATGTCGATTTCAAGTTTAGCCAATCAGATTCAGTACCCAGATCTGGGTACAGATGACGTCAGATGTACGGAATTTCCCGGCTCGAATCTCAGACCCTATTCCAGGCGGAAGGGTTTCCCGCGCCTGACATGGGGTCTGAATTCTCAGGCTACCTCCTACCTAGAATTACCAATAATCAGTAAGTGTGAAATCCCTAGAATTACCAATAATCGTTAATTTTAAAAAACTAATTCCCAACCCACCACCCCAACCTAACCCTAACCCCCCCGGAAACCCTAAACCTAACCCCCCCGGAAACCCTAAACCTAACCCCCCGGAAACCCTAAACCTAACCAAAACCCCCGGTGAACCTAAACCTAACCACAACCCTCCGGAAAAATGTGCCTCCACTCAGCACCCCTCTAGGATTTTTAGCTTTATGTGTTCAAGTTTAACAGCCCGCATGTGGGACAGAGAATTACCTACAATTACCAATTATTGGTAATTCAAGGCTGTTTCACACCAGTGAACTCGATGACGATGTAAGTTAAAATGTGATACCTGGAACGCTAACGAAGAACCAAAAAGGAGGCAAACAGTTCCAGGCCCCTGCGCGGTTTGCAGGTACGATTCAGTCTCCCACAAAATGTTTTTTACACGGCCGCCCGTCTTGAGCGAACTGCGAAGGCTCGAAAAGGTTGGAAAAAATTATTTATCAAATTATTTTGCCAGACTAAACGTGCATTTAATGGTTTCCCATTGTTGTGCAGTGCTGTTGTTGTTTTATTTACTGTATAGCAGTCCGAAATTATACAGTAAATTAAGCTCGGGTCTCGGGATGAAAATAGGCTGAGAAAACAGACGCCTTTTGCTGGCTATGATGAAAACAGCCAGCTGAAAAGATGAGAACAAGAGTGAGAAAGCTATTGTTGTACGAGTAAGTTTGAAGACGTATTGATACTTGATATCCAATGTCATATTCTTATTTCTGCTCCTTTATTCTTTGTTTGAATGTGTTAAACGGCATTATGATATTTTAAGAAATAACTGACATGAACTAGATTGTTTATTTTTCACGTTTACTCATGGCTTGTTGTTGTTTTCGGTACGAATGAGGAATGCTTTTTAAACAAAAGGACACTGATGAAACTGGTACTAACCTAAACGGCATATTCTATACTAAGTTCGTGTTGATTTTTTGTATCCTCTTCGGAGTGACGAAACTCTAATATATATGGTTTATAATATAACGAAAATTTGATTTAATTTCTTGACTGACAAACTTCGTGCACGTTTTGTAAAGACAATGACTTTTCCTATACTCAACAAATAGACAATCACTGCATAATTAGTTCGGCAGCATAGCACAACCAATCAAAATTTAAAATGCACGTTTAGCAAAGCGTGATAAAATGATTCAATAAACAATTTTTCAAACCTTAATTTCGAGTCTTCGCTCAAGACCGGTGACCGTGTAAAAAAATATTTTTGTGGGAGACTGAATCGTACCTGCAAACCGCGCAAGGGCCTGGAACTTTTTGCCTCACTTTTTGCCCCCCGAATGACTGGACGTTAGCGTTCCAGGTATCACATTTTAACTTACATCGTCATCGAGTTCACTGTTTCACACTTACTGATTATTGGTAATTCTAGGTAGGAGGACATGTTGAACGCTATAAACGTCCAGTCATTCGGGGGGGCAAAAAGTGAGGCAAAAAGTTCCAGGCCCTTGCGCGGTTTGCAGGTACGATTCAGCTGTCTCCCACAAAAATATTTTTTTACACGGTCACCGGTCTTGAGCGAAGACTCGAAATTAAGGTTTGAAAAATTGTTTATTGAATCATTTTATCACGCTTTGCTAAACGTGCATTTTAATTGGTTGTGCTATGCTGCCGAACTAATTATGCAGTGATTGTCTATTTGTTGCTATAGTAATAAAAGTCATTGTCTTTACAAAACGTGCACGAAGTTTGTCCTCGAGTTTCTCAGTAAAGAAATTAAATCAAATTTTCGTTATATTATAAACCATATATATTAGAGTTTCGTCACTCCGAAGAGGATACAAAAAATCAACACGAACTTAGTATAGAATATGCCGTTTAGGTTAGTGGGGGAAACAGTCATTCACCTACCACGGTGCTCAAGACTGGAACACTTTACCAGAAGAACTTCGGAACATTGAACTTTTTTCATTATTTAAACTTAAACTTAAGAAACATTTAAAACTTTAATTTTTAGTTTTGTAATTTTTCATTTATATTGTTCTGATTCCGTATCTGTTATACCGTACCGTTTCTGCTATATCTGTTATATATAAATATGTATGTATATGTTTTACCTATGCAGGGCTCCACTGAAAATCACTTTTGTGAGTGGACTTCCTGAATAAATATTGTTACTAACTAACTAACTAGTACCAGTTTCATCAGTGTCCTTTTGTTTAAAAAGCATTCCGCATTCGTACCGAAAACAACAACTAGCCATGAGTAAACGTGAAAAATAAATAGTTGTCAGTTATTTCTTAAAATATCATAATGCCGTTTAACACATTCAAACAAAGAATTAAAGGAGCAGAAATAAGAAAATGACATTGGATATCAAGTATCAATACGTCTTCAAACTCGTACAAGAATAGCTTTCTCACTCTTGTTCTCACCTTTTCAACTGGCTGTTTTCGTCATAGCCAGCAAAAGGACGTCTGTTTTCTCAGCCTATTTTCATCCCAAGTCCCGAGCTTAATTTACTGTATAATTTCGGACTGCTATACAGTAAATAAAACAACAACAGCACTGCACAACAATGGGAAACCATTAAATGCACGTTTAGTCTGACAAAATAATTTGATAAATAATTTTTTCCAACCTTTTCGAGCCTTCGCAGTTCGCTCAAGACGGGTGGCCGTGTAAAAAACATTTTGTGGGAGACTGAATCGTACCTGCAAACCGCGCAGGGGCCTGGAACTTTTTGCCTCACTTTTTGGTTCTTCGTTAGCGTTCCAGGTATCACATTTTAACTTACATCGTCATCGAGTTCACTGGGTTTCAACATCTCTCGAGCAAAGAAAAACGCTTTTCAGCCAATCGGCGGCCTGGAAACACCTCACGTGACTATTAGTTTCCAATGCACTCATTTTACTATCCATGGTTTCAGTTACAGTTACTTAAAAATGTAACTAGTTACTTGTAACGAAGTTACTCACAGCACTGTTCAGACCATAGGTTCAGACCCAACAGTAACTTTTTAAGCTATGTTCAAAAACCTTTAATAAGCCAGAGTAGCATTAAACTATGTCTGATTCTTCACCTGGTTGCTTTGGGAATTTATTTGTTAAAACAGCTTGTACAGCAAAAACAAATGAAAAAAATTAACCAACTTCATATGCTGAAAACACTACTTACATAAGTAATTTTATAGTTGTGTTTTGTCAGTGTTTAATTAATTTTTTGCTTTTTTAACAGACTATGCAACCTTGTTTATTTTTCTCTTTCAGTCCTGTTGAACATTGCTTAGTATTAAACAAACAAAAACTATGGATGTTTGAAATAGGACTCAATTTATTCTTTATAATTCATTTCATAATTAGGGTAAGTAAAATACTTTAATCAACTTAAAATTAAAACTCAAATTATTTAAAAAATAGTTGTTTTAATTGTATGTGAAAAATTTCTTCTTGTGTTTTTTTTTGTACAATAATTAATTACTTTAATAACAAAAGATTTGATATTGTTAATTTTGATATGTTTTTTTGTAGTTTTTGGCAGCTAATGATAAGCTGTTATTTTGGCTTGAATTGTCGTCCATTGTGGACTTCTTTACTGTTCCTCAAGTTTTTGTTTCTATTTTCATTGAACAAAGCTGGCTGGGTGAGTTGTACATAATGTATGATTAACTGATACAGACAGGCAGATGAATTAATACAGGCAGACAAACAAGCAAACAACCAGACAGATAGACGGACAAGCAGACAGACGGACGGACAAGCAGACAGACGGATGGACAAGCAGACAGACGGATGAACAAGCAGACAGACGGACGGATGGAAAAGCAGACAGACGGATGAACAAGCAGACAGACGGATGAACAAGCAGACAGACGGATGGACAAGCAGACAGACAGATGGACAAACAGACAGACGGTTGAACAAGCAGACAGACGGATGGACAAGCAGACAGACGGATGGACAAGCAGACAGACAGATGGACAAACAAACAAACAAACAAACAAACAAACAAACAGACAGACAAATAGATGGACGGACAGGCAGGCAGACAGACAAACAAACAAACAAATAAACAAACAAACAAGCAAACAAACAAACAAACAACAAACGGACAGGCAGACGGACAGACAGACGGATGGATGGACGGACAAACAGACAGACAGACGAACGAACGAACGAACGGGCGGACAAGCAGACAGACAGGCAGACAGACAGACGAACGAACGAACGGGTGGACAAGCAGACAGACAGACGAACGAACGGGTAGACAAGCAGACAGACAGACAGACAGATAGACAGACAGACAGACAGACAGACAGACAGACAGACAGACAGACAGACAGACAGAGTACACTAGACAGCTAAAGACAGATGTATGTTTTAATAAATAAATAAATAAAATTATGTTTTCTCTTGAAAATCTTATAATTTTAGGACTTAGATTTTTAAGAGCTCTCCAACTTGTAAAGTTATCCGAAGTATTGCAAATCCTTGGTATTCTGCAAACAGCGTAAGCTACCTTGACTTCTTTTCTATGTTAATTTTTTATGCGATATTTTTAGAATTACCGTGAACTTCCAATGATAACTAAGTCTATAGTTTCCATGGGCTTATGAAGTTTAATTATAATTTTTTTTTTCTTTCTGTTTTTTTAGTGGTAACATTCAAATGGCTACAATTCTTGGGAATTTTTTTGGGCTCTGGGTAACATCAGCTGGAATGGTTCATATAGTAAGTTATGACCAACGACAGGGTGTGACAAGCAATCATTATTAATTATTATGTACAGTAGTATGTACCGCGCAAATCCTTTGTTTTAGGTTTATTAATATTTAAATAGCACGGTTGAGTGATTGAACTGAAACGTTGCTATTGGACAATTTGTTCATTATACTAAAATACAATGTGTAGTAACCGTGCACCGTGCACAAAAATGCATAAAGGCGAACAAAAAGATAGACCAAAGACTTTAGCTGAGTTTCCAGACCATATCTCGATTGACTATGATATCACAGTGTAGCCAGTAACGTCTTACAACGTAGCGTAACGTCTCACAATGTGGCGTAACGTCTCACAATGTAGTGTAAGTGTGTAACGTCTTACAATGTAGCGTAATGTCTTACAATGTAGCGTAACGTCTTACAATGTAGCGTAATGTCTTACAATGTAGCGTAACGTCTTACAATGTAGTGTAACGTCTTGCAATGTAGCGTAACGTCTTACAATGTAGCGTAACGTCTTACAATGTAGCGCAACGTCCCACAATGTAGCGTAACGTCTTACAATGTAGCGCAACGTCCCACAATGTAGCGTAACGTCTTATAATGTAGCGTAATATCTTATAATGTAGCGTGACGTCTTACAATGTAGCGTAATGTCTTACAATGTAGCGTAATATCTTAGAATGTAGCGTAATATCTTATAATGTAGCGTAACGTCTTATAATGTGTCATGTATATAATAATAAGACTTAATATTTTAGTATGTTTATTTTTATGTTTAGCTTGAGAATACTGGAGATCCATTTGAAAACTTTGCAAACAAACAAATTCTGAGTCCTTTTGATTGCCTCTACTTCCTACTGGTAAGAAATGAATTGACATAATCCTTTTATTGTATTATTTCTTGGTTTTAACTGTATAACTGTTGTATGTATTGTGTAGGTGACCATGTCAACAGTGGGATACGGAGATATTTACTGTCACACATATTTTGGAAAGATTTTTGTCATGATCTTCATATGCGTGGGCCTGGTAAGTTGTATGTTTTTCTTTTCCACTCTTGACACTATGATTGCTACCCTTTATCATTGTCTCTGGAAATCCATTGCAAGGAGGGAGGGAAGGAAGGATGGAAGGAAGGAAGGAAGTAGGGAGGGAGGGAGGGAGGGAAGGAAGGAAGGAAGGAAGGAAGGAAGGAAGGAAGGAAGGAAGGAAGGAAGGAAGGAAGGAAGGAAGGAAGGAAGGAAGGAAGGAAGGAAGGAAGGAAGGAAGGAAGGAAGGAAGGAGGGAGGGAGGGAGGGAGGGAAGGAAGGGGAGGGAGGGAGGAAGGAAGGAAGGAGGGAAGGAAGGAAAGAGGGAAGGAAGGAAGGAAGGAAGGAAGGAAGGAAGGAAGGAAGGAAGGAAGGAAGGAAGGAAGGAAGGAAGGAAGGAAGGAAGGAAGAAAGAAAGAAAGAAAGAAAGAAAGAAAGAAAGAAAGAAAGAAAGAAAGAAAGAAAGAAAGGAGGAAAGGAAGGAGGAAAGGAAGGAAGGAGGGAGGGAAGGAAGGAAGGAAGGAAAGAGGGAGGGAGGGAGGGAGGGAAGGAAGGAAGGAAGGAAGGAAGGAAGGAAGGAAGGAAGGAGGGAAGGAGGGAAGGAAGGAGGGAAGGAAGGAAGGAGGGAGGGAAGGAAGGAGGGAGGGAGGGAAGGAAGGAGGGAAGGAAAGAAGGAAGGAAGGAGGGAGGGAGGGAAGGAGAAGAAAGGAAGGAAGAAAGGGATGGAGGGAGGGAGAGATGGAGGGAGGGAAGGAAGGAAGGAAGCAGCGAATAAGAGACTTTTAAAAACATATTCCATTAAATGAAGCTATCGTGTCTTGAGTCTCAGTCGCTGTCATTGATTCAAGTTGTTGTTACAACATTAGTTAATGATATGTCAGCTTACTAATGAGTAAACCAATATTTTTCTTGTATATCTAGGCTATGTTCACTTCATATATCCCCGTCATTCTTTCATTTATTGCTGCACAATCCAAATACAACAGTTCTTTTAAACCCACTGAAGGAATAAGGTAAGTTTAACTTACTTAAGTAATATTTAAAACACGAGCAGGAGTGTTTTATCAGATTTAAAACCACGAGGGCGCAGCCCGAGTGTTTTAGATCTAATAAAACACGTGATGCGAGTGTTTTGAATGGCTTCAAAAACGATTCGTTATTGGATGTTATGTTCATTAGTATTCTTTATATAAAATTGTATGTTCATTAGTACTCTTTCTGACGTCAAGAAGTTTTGTCAGGTATAAAACCACGGACATGGTACTGATTTCCTTTGTGTTTTCCTCGTGAATTATTAATGAGTTTTTGAACTTCTTTGAAAGTTAAGCTTTCGACCTGCTGACTCAGCCCTCAGGCCTTCATCAGAGCAATAACAATATATAAGCTGTTGGCTCACGTCATTTATAAACTAAGCTAGCGACAAGCAATACTTTACGCGAAGAACAAGGGAATCTACTGAGATTGCAAAACATCACACTATCTCTCAAGAGGTACAGCCATTAAACAGCACGTGGTGTGCTCTATTCAGAGAACATTCTTGATTTTGTTTTTTCTAATTAATAAAATTAACGTGATACGCCATTGTATTCTTACGTGATTTAATTGATCAGTTGCTTAGTTGATAAATGACGTGAGCCAACAGCTTGTTGTCATTGTTCTGATGAAAGTCTGAGCACAGAAAATAGAAATACAACCAGAAGTCCAACTCGAGTGAAAACTTGTCCACATTTCTTCAATGCGCAGGCGCGATATTAATTTTACGCCATCCTACGCAATGTCCTACGCACTCCTGGCAGTGAACCTTCTTTTGAAGGTCCAAACTGCCGGGAGAACTTGCCAGGATTGCGTGACACGTAACACGCGTGCGCGTTTTAACGAGTTTGTAACTCCTAGGCGTTATGTGTATAAATAAATTATTGGATTGGATTGGATTGGATGGCGTAGGATGGCGAGGAATCAAGATGCGCGATGATAGAAACTTCAAAGGTTCCGACGCGAGTTGGACTTCTGGTTGTATATCTATTCTGTGGTCTGACTAGTCAACAGGCCAAAAGCTTATAGCATATAAATATTTTACGTGGTGTTTCCACAAAACGTATTTATATTCCTTAATAACGTTGTCTGCTACCAAAAATCTTTTACCAAACCTGTGTATTTTCTCTCACATTTTAACTATATTCAGGCCTCATTACATGTCTCACATCAATTATTTTGTTGTTTCAGTCATGTAGTTGTTTGTGGTCACATTACAAAGGATACTGTGAATAGTTTCTTGCGTGAGTTTCTTCATCCTGATCGCGATGATGTTAATGAACATGTCGTGTTTCTTCATCCGTAAGTTGTTTATTTTATTGTTGATAGCAGACTAGCAATGGCCAAAACCAATTCTTGTTTGTAGGAGTGGCTATATATAGTAAAAAAAAAAGTTGGGTCACGACGAACAGTAACTTTACTAACATGAGCAGCACGGTGTTCAAAATCTGATAAAACATCTACTGTGAATGTTTTAAATAGTTTCAAAAACGACCCATTTGGTAAGTGTCTTGCCGTATAGTAATTTTCAACGTTGTCTAAGTCGAGAAAAAGCTAAAGTTTATGTAAATCAGGAGGTTTCTTTATCAGTTATAAAACCACGGACATGGTACTGATTTCCTTTGTGTTTTCCTCATGAATTATTAATGAGTTTTTGAATGAGTTTTTAAAGTTTCTTTTCTGCTGTAGTAACTGCACATTACAGTACAGAATTATGTTTATTCATAGTCCCTAGAATTATGTTCTCTGGAGACGCGGCGAACATCAAAGCGGTTTAACAATGAGCTACAATTTAGGTTGAGGGTGGCAAATAAGGTGCACAATCTTTTGTTTTACGTTCATTAATATTTATAAAGCAACGCTGCTATTGGTTGATTGCTTCATTATACCAAAAATACAATGTGTTCAGCAAGCGTTAACGTGAAATAAGGTGCACAAACGTGAACAAAAACATAGAACAAAGACTTTGGCCGCGTTTCCAGACAATTTATTTCTAGGGACTATGGTTTATTACATGGCAAAACTTTTCTTGGCAGAATATTTCCAGACAATGAATTAAAAGCTGTTTTACAACGGAACCAAGTGAACGTATCTTACTTCAAAGGAACTGCCTTGGATGGAGGCGATTGCGAGAGAGTCAAGGTTTTTTGATTATTTTAAAATATTTAACAATTATTCGCCGAAGGCGAGGTGAATATCGGTGTATAATAACCGAGACGAAGTCGAGGTTATTATTCACCGATATTTTCGTCTCGGTTATTATACACCGATATTCACTGAGCCTGAGGCGAATAATTGTTTTAGTATAAATACACATTTTCATACTTTTAGGAACAACATTTTCTTTAAAATTGTTAATTTCCTCGTCTGTCGCATTGACAACTTGGCTGGCGGCCATTTTGGATAAACGCTGTAGGTGATTATCGAGAATTAATCCAAAGTAGCTCGAAATTTTCTATAATCACCTGTGTATTTATACTAATATGTCATAATACTTTATACATTAGTTTGAAACCATAACCAGCCGACAATTTAATAAAATAAAGAATAAAACATATCCGACTTGATATTCAAGTTAAGAACAAGATAAGACAAAATGAGACGAAATATTTAGACTCTATTTCAAAAGTCATTATCAAACCAAAACTTCTAGAGTTTTAAGTGCTTTTCGTTCAAAGTACAATCGTTTGCACCTAAGTGGAAACACCGTCCGTCAAAACATGTTCTATTTCAACGTGAAACATAAAAACATTAAACATTTAAATCTGTATGTGCCACACAACTCGTTCGCTCCACAGTCGATCTGTGAGACAGTGTTGTTAGATCGATTTTATTTATTTATTTATTTATTTATTTATTTAATTACTTATTTATTTATTTATTTATTTATTTATCTGCTTATTTTGTTTATTTGTTTATTTAATTACTTATTTACTTTTTTACTTATTTCTTTACCTATTATTTACATATTTATTTACTCTTTTATTTATTCATTTATGTATGAGATTATTTATTTATTTACTTATTTATTTATCCAATTATTCATTTGTTTGTTTGTTTGTTTGTTTGTTTGTTTGTTTGTTTGTTTGTTTGTTTGTTTGTCTGTTTATTTATTTATTTATTTATTTATTGGGACCCCGTTATTGGAGATTTATCTCTGTGGTCAGTCCCTGCCTTTGTATTTACTTTATATCACTATTTATTTCCTTTATATTTGTTGATTGTTTGTATGTGTGTATTGTCTGGCAAATCTTGTAAAATAAAATAAATAAAATAAATATAAAAGTTTTCCTTGGAAACATATTAAGTGTACCTTCGATACGTGTCATGTTTGTGCTCTTAGCCAATCACGTCTTGCCAATCCCACGGTGTCAATTTCAAAACGGTTAACTTTTGAACATGTTTTGACGGACGGTGTTTCCACTTAGGTGCAAACGACAGTACGTGACGTAGAAAAATTATCCTCTTAATAATTACAGTATACTGCATGCATAAATTCTCATCTTAGCATCATGATACTTGCAGGCCGGTGCAGCAATATAAATTGAGAACAGTGCTTATTAAAAAGCAAAGATCTAAAGAGGAACACTGGACTTGCAAAGAAAAACCTTCAGACCCTGTTCACACGTATTCGGATTTTTAAAAGCGCAACTTATTTTTACGGATTGGCCTTCCGTCCACACGAAAACGATGAACGATCACCAAAAATGGAGATTTTCGAAGACGGTTTTCAAAATTGAATTTTGGAAAACGCCGTTTTTTTCTTCTCGTGTGGACGCGGATTTTTTTTAAAACGGAGAAAAAAACGAAAACGGATACGTGTGGACAAGATCTGGAATTATTTACCTTTCCTTGCTTCTAAAATGTATTTTTTTAAACTATTAGATGAGAGACGCTGCAGCAGTTCTGATTCTGGCTAATCGTCATTGTAGTGATCCAGATACTGAAGATTCAACTAACATTATGAGGTATTGAGAAAGAACATGGTGGCATTGTCTTCACAATAAAGAGGAGAGGGTAATAGAGTGGAGTGGAATAGGGTGGGAGGATAGAGGAGTGCAACATAATAGTGCATGTACGAGCCAGTTTGTTAGGATAGGATAGGATAGGATAGGATAACTTTATTTAAACAGGTTGGCCTCGTCAGCTATATAGCTGGTATTCATGAAGGACCTGTATTTAGTTACATTGTGAAAATTTTAAATAGATAACATATATATACACAGTACTATCAAACGGAACAAAGTATGCAAAAGAGATCAATAATCAAATGTCTCCAAATTTGGAAACATCCGAGCAATCGAACTTCACCTGCCAGTCGTGTTGTCACCACTTTAGTAGAGGTGTGTGAATTCCGATCCGAATCTTCGGACTAAACTTTTATACGTTCGCATCGGATTTTGTTCTTTTTTTCTCGAATCGGATTTTGTACTTTTTTACCCCACGTTAGATTCAATGTTGTCATTGTTTTTGTCATGATGACTTTACAAAGTCATCGAAATATCAAATCGAAATATCACCGTTTTATTTGTTCTCTTGTTTTAGCTCATATTTTGACTTTCAAGATGTTTATTTTCGGTTGATGCTTTGTCTTGTAGAGTGCTGAGTAGGCAGTGTTTTAGATAGAGCAAAGTGAAAAGATGGTAAACTGCTGAGAATAGTTTTTATAGCGAAATACTGACGTGTCGAGCAGAGCCCTTTGCCACATATTTCTCTGATGAAGGGCTCTGCTCGAAACGTCAGTATTTGGTTACTAAAACTATTCTTGGCAATATTCCTTCATGTTTGATTGTTCTTTTCCAGAGTTATCTCCATCAAGAATTTCTCGTCAAGAATACGGGTCGTCATTCAGCTTTTGCAGTATCACAACAAGGTAAAATAATAGCCAAGAAGAACTGTAGTTGATTGAATAGCCTATACTGAAATTTTGGGTTGAATGTTTTATCTAATAATGTTTTTGTTTTAAAGATGCATTTGTTTAATATTCGATCATGGAGTGCTGAATGTGGTGACGATATGGTGTGTGTCAGTGAGGTAATAAGAAGAAATCTAAAATATTATTTTTTCTCTCTTGATGATTTACAACAAGTGCGGTACTAATAGAAGCGAGAATTTGTGGAATGTTAAACGGCAGGCGGGGGGGGGAGAGGCCGGGCATACCCAGGGGATTTGATTGGAAATTTCTATTTTTTGTCAAATATCCCACCCTTGGGACTTATTCAACAGTCAAATGAGATCAAATTCCCCTCTACTGCCAAAAAGGTGGTGATCAAACGATTACAACACAATTTAACAAAAATATCAAATCGACAATATTTATTTCAACTGAACAGAAAACGTTAAAAGTATATGAAACCATTCAGTGATTCAGGTTGCTTTCTCCTTAGCGTTTTGCTTCCTCGTTTCTGCAGCTTTCCTAGCTATCCCTTTTCTCAGGTTTTCATGAATTTGGTGCAGATGATCAAACGAGAACCGTTGACTTTCTCGGGAGTATTACATCGTCCTCTTCGACAATACCCGCCATTTTCGCTTGCATAGTGGCCACCGGCCGTGCGAAATAAAAGAGGTCTGAGTCCTAGTGTTGTCAAAAGTCCCAATGTTGGAGACTATGAGCTGATCAAGTTGCACCACCGCATGCCCGGCCTCTCCCCCCCCCCCCCCCCCCCCCCCCTCTGCCGCTTAACATTGATATGTGCATTATTGCTGAGCTTTTGACTTGTTTGAAGCCCTGAGCCTGAGTCAACAAGTGGAAAGCTCAGTAATAAATGACAGACGTCATGTTTTCACAAAATCTTGCTTCAGTTCTATAAAATTGTAATTTGTCAATATTAAAGGGTATTGGCAATAAAAATTAAGTTTGTCTCATTTGAAAGAACTCGTCAAATGGTATAAGAACACCTTTTACAATTTTTCCATATCTGTTTTGGTTTTGGAAATATTTCGACCAAAGACAGCCTGCTGTCCGCCATCTTGTTGTAATATTGGGTCTAATTAACTAGGAAATTGGTGACATCACAACCAGGGTAAACCTGATGAAACTACTCCGTGGGTGACCAAATTTCCACGGAAGGCTTTTTAAATGTTGTGGGTCAAAAGGTTGGCAAGATAAAAATTTCACTTTACCCTGGTTATGATGTCACATGCATATCGAAAATAATTCCAAGATGGCGGACAGCAGACTGTCTTTGGTCGGTAATAATTCCATGTCCTACATAACCCAAGTACTTCATGAAAGCCTTACCCCAACACACAACCTAACCTAAGGATGGCAATTCGTGTAAATAGGACATGGACGTATAACCCTTTGGTTCAAATATTTCCAAAACAGATTGTAAAAGGTCTTCTTATACCATTTGACGAGTTCTTTCAAATGAGACAAACTTAATTTTTATTCCCAATACACTTTAATTGCAATTACTTTTCACATTTTCTATTTTTTTATAGACTTAGAAATTATTTTATTTTTCCTTTTTAGCTAAAACTTGGCTTTATTGCACAAAGCTGTCTTTCTCAAGGCTTCTCGACACTTCTTGCCAATATTTTTGCCATGAGAAGTGAGGTGAGGAAAACAGATTTATTTTTTTCAGATTATTTTTTATGTTAAAATCTTCCTCAGAGAAACACGAAGGCAAAATGTTCATGATTTTCTATCATATTTTGTTTTTTTGATTTGGATGCCACTGCATTAATTCTTGGAAAAGAGATAACCCGTTCCTGTATACAATAATTATATAAACTGGCAATTTTATTTTGTCTAATAGGCCACACTTTTTTTATTTGTTGGATTACGGATGAGAAAAAAACAACACACGAAAACTGATGGGCGGCATTTTTATTTTTTTTCTGGTTTCTAAAAATAGATCGGGAAATCCGTAATCCAACAAAAAAAAAAGTGTGGCCATATTGTCAAATGATCTTCCTTTAGCCAAACTCTGTGGTACAGGCTAATTTTAGTCTGTCTAACATAGACGATTTTACTCTATGGGAGAATTCTCAGACACCCTAAGCCGTAATTGGTTAACCATGATTTAGCGTCGCGATGCATACCGTTGCAATAACACTGTTCACTTTTCTTCAGCCTCATGAAGACCAATTAGAAGTGGAGTGGAAGGCAAACTATCTGATGGGAGCTTCTAAAGAGATGTACACTGAAAAAATATCACCTGCCTTTGTCGGAATGACCTTTCAAAATTTTGTGCTGTAAGTAACTAACATGTTTATATGATAAGTTGTACGTATACATGTAGTGCATGTGGTACCTTTACGAACTTGGTGTAGTGTAACAGACGTTCGTTGGACGGTCCTCAAGCTCAATTACTCAGAAACGATTTATGAGACCCCAGACAGGGTTCAAACCTGCAACCTTCTAATTACCAAACGCCTGTTACATTACACCAAGCTCGCAAACGTACCACATGCACTACATGCATACGTACAACTTATCCTGTCACTTCAGCTACATCTCATATGCAAACGCTACCACTTAGGAAGCACATATGACTATGAATTTGCAACCTTAGCTCTCCATCTAGCTTCAGTGGCTCAATGGTTAAGGGCTCAGAAATCTTTTCTGAGTAATTGAGCTTGACGAACGTCCACCAAACGTCTGTTACATTACACCAAGCTCACAAACGTACCACATGCACTACATGTATGCGTACAACTTATCATGTCACTTCAGCTACATCTCATATGCAAACGCTATACCACTTAGGAGCACATATGACTATGAATTTACAATCTGAGCCTCTAACGTCTGAGGCCTTCGCTACGTTCAATATTTTCGGCAGTACTCAAACCTTACTACATTTCGATTTGTCTTACTATATTCCAAACAGTGAAATAAAAGTAGTGTGCTGCGTAGGCAGTCTTGAAATACAAATCGAAAGATAGTAAGGTTTGAATAGTGCCGAAATTATTGACTGCGTAGTTTTTCTCTGACGAAGGGCCTTCGCTAGAAACGTTAGAAAACTACGTTCAATAATTTCGGCAGTACTCAAACCTTACTATATTTCGATTACAACCCCCGGTAACCCTAAATCTAACCACAACCCCCCAGGTTGAAAGTTCCACCTCTCAGACCCTGACCACAACACCCCTACTGTTTTTTGTTATATGCTTTTTAGTTTAACATCCCACATGTGGGACAGATAAGTCCCCTAGGCATCAGGATCATCCTGAATTCTAGACACTTTAAATTGACAATTCAGGATAGTCCTGCACCACATTCAGCCTTCGATCTGTTCTTCCTCGGCCCACTCCCACCTCTTTGCTCGCGCGTTATAGAGACAGCTCTGCACTTTCCAGTAGCCCGAGTGAACGCCTGACCCAGGTGTCTTGTTCGATTTGTAACATGTTTATCTTGTCTGATTTAATTATGATTATAAATTCAAAATTTTCTGAAACATTAAATACTTTAATAGCGTACCGTCGAGCTGCTATTTATAGCACAAAATGCGGACAAACAAAGCAAAATGACTTTCATATGATTGCAAATGACCCATTATCTATTGTTCGGACTGCAAGAATTGTGAGTAAAAGCGGACAAACTTAAATAGTGACATCACGACGGAGTGCTGTTGTACAAGAACACGTTCATTGATGTTGGCAATGATCTTATTTTTTTATAGTTTGTGTTTTGAGAAGCTTGGACTCACTTTACTTGCTATTCAGTTAAAAACAAAAGATGGCATCTACCAGTAAGTCTACTAATGACTATTTCTATCATACTAAAAAGTAATATTTGAGTACATTACCAACCAGAAGACTTATTCATTGAGTTGTTTCTGGTTAGTGCAGCTAACAGACAGATGAATGAACGGACAGACGGACGGACGGGACAGATGGACAGACAGACAGACAGACAGACAGACAGACAGACAGACAGACAGACAGACAGACAGACAAGCAGACAGACGGACAAACAAACGAACAAACAAACAAACAAACAAACAAACAAACAAACAAACAAACAAACAAACAAACAAACAAACAAACAAACAAACAAACAAACAAACAAACAAACAAACAAACGGACAAGCAGATAGACGGATGGACGGACAAACAAACAAACGGACGGACGGACGGACAAGCAGACAGACAGACAGACAGGCAGACAGACAGACAGACAGACAGACAGACAGACAGACAGACAGACAGACAGACAGACAGACAGACAGACAGACAGACAGACAGACAGACAGACAGACAGACAGACAGACAGACAGACAGACAGACAGACAGACAGACAGACAGACAGACAGACAGACAGATAGATAGATAGATAGATAGATAGATAGATAGATAGATAGATAGATAGATAGATAGATAGATAGATAGATAGATAGATAGATAGATAGATAGACCAATCTCCTCTGACCACCTGTGATTCATTTTACAGTTATGTGCTTAATCCTTCTGATGAGGAAGCCAAAGTCGAACCAAACATCAAAGGTTGTTTTATTTCTGATTCAGCAATCGAGGTTAAAAGGTAAGAGACATTTCTGCTGTGAAAATTATTATTACATGAAATTAATTGAATAAATTTCTGTGTACTAGTTTAAAGAAAACAAAAATACATTGCCGATAATTTTGCACCTTCTTTGTAAAGAAGTTTATTATCATTTATCTTGTGAACAAAGTAATTAAATGAGGTGTTTTTAAAAGAAGTTTACGGATACAACCATGTGTAGAAAAATCTTTATTTTTGCTAAGCTTTCGTCCTGGATAACTAAGGACTTATGCGAACAGAAATTTGTAGTTTACCTTGCCATGAGGAAGTCTTGAGTTATCCACGACGAAAGCTTAGCAAAACTAAAGACTTTTCTACACATAGTTGTATCCGTAAACTTCTTGCTTCTGGCTAACGCCAGACGATTTTACTTTGGGCTAACATCAGACGATTTTACTCTGGGCTAACGCCAGACGATTTTACTCTGGCTAACGCCAGACGATTTTACTCTGGGCTAACGCCAGACGATTTTACTTTGGGCTAACGCCAGACGATTTTACTCTGGGCTAACGCCAGACGATTTTACTCTGGGCTAACGCCAGACGATTTTACTCTGGCTAACACCAGACGATTTTACTCTGGGCTAACGCCAGACGATTTTACTCTGGTTGACGCCAGACGATTTTACTTTGGGCTAACGCCAGACGATTTTACTCTGGGCTAACACCAGACTATTTTACTCTGTCTAACACCAGACGATTTTACTCTGTCTAACGCCAGACTATTTTACTCTGTCTAACGCCAGACGATTTTACTCTGTCTAACACCAGACGATTTTACTCTGGGCTAACGCCAGACGATTTTACTCGTCAAGGGGAGAGCTCCCGGACAATAAAGGGTTAAAAACTAAAAATCGCCATGCAAAGTTTTAAATCACTTATAAATTAATTGTGTTGTGTTTTTCTCATTCCTCTTCTCAAATTTTTTGTTCATTTTCTAGAGTTTTCTTGTATTGTCATAACTGCCACAAAGATGTCAATTCTCCTGAACAAATAGAAGAATGTGAATGCCAAGGTATAGGATAGTATATTCTTAACAGTTAAATGTTCTTTTAAAGTGGTGTTCTCTTTTGAAAATATTGTTGGTGATGTTTCTGCATGTTATTAAAGATATTATGATAGTTGGTAATTGTGCAAAGTTTCATTTCGAAATATTCCCCAAAACAAAGTTGTATTTTACGTGCGAAGTTTGTATTTTGGAGCGCCGCCATTAAAGTGGCCGTGTTTGAGAAGAATGAGTTGAGGAGAACTTATGACGCCATAGACTCAACAAAAACAAAAGATCATTGTTGTTGTCAACAAAAGGGTCATTGTTGTTATTGAGTCTATGACGCATAAGCTTCCTCGACTCATTCTTCTCAAGCTCGGCCACTTTAATGGCGGCGCTCTAAAATACAAACTTCACACGTAAAATATCACCTTTTCTTCAACGATTTTTGAAATGAAACTTTGCACGATTGCTAAATACCATAACATCTTTAGGATTATGCAAACGGTAACTGCTAGGGAAGGTGGAAAAACGCTTTATCCGATCCAAAGCATTGTTTTCTTACATATAAACAACCCCTTATAAGTGTCTTTAATATGAATTATTTTAGACAAAGGCTCGTGTAAAAAGATTATTCCACCAGCAATCGTAAATAGTAAGTAACCTTTTTTTAGTCTGTTCATTGTATCTAGTCGATAGTATATTAAGAAATTATAATTAGTGCCTCTCACCTTTCTCAAGTTAAAGTCCAGTTGAATAGGGTTATTAAAGACCTTACGAAGTGACGGCAACTTCAACGACGACGTCTTCTAAACAAGTGAATTCTAGTTGTGGAACAAAGAGAATGAATAATTTTTCGTCCTTAGAGTAATCTCAACACCGTCCTCGTTCTTTCTACAACGCCACTTAGAGCATTTTCACGTCTTCAGGACGACGTCAACTCACCAAATTAGATGAAAACTGTCTTCAATGTAGACACTGTAGTGTCTACTACAATCATTTTAGCAACACACTATTTGGGCATTTTGGAAGTCATTAAACTAACTTTAAATATTAAATATAATAGTCAGTTAGCCGTGACTTTTCTGAATTATAAAGTTTATGTTGCTTTTTAACCGCCGTCGTCGTCCTAGCATCATAAGGTCCCTATACTTGGATGGGTGACCAGCTTAGCTTCATGTGAGTAGAGTTGTTGGTTCTCTTCCGTGCTTCGAGGATTTTTCACAGGGTTCTTCAGTTTTCATCCCTCCGCAAAATCAACACCTTAGTTCTCTCAGTTAATTCTACAAACTAGTTCCATCAAGGGGTGAAGGTCATTGGATTATCAGTATCTAAATACTGTCATTTGTTACACTCAATAAATAAGGTCATTTTTTAACCAAGGACGAGGTCTGTCCAGGAAAATATCAGACTAATTATCGGTATTGGGGGTTGATTTTGTATGGATTAACAATAAAGTGGCAAACATTTTCCAAAAATATGACGTCGCGACGGTGTAGAATAACTCCTAGAAGTAATCGACGAAGAATGCGGGCTCCTATCTCTTGTTACTCAAAAAAGTGAGCCCACTATAGGGAGTCAAAATGGATGATTTATAACGGCAAAGGGAACTCGCCCTAGGACTTTTCAACAGTATATTAACATGACAGCAGTTGGTGACCATGTGGAGTGGACGATGAATAAAATATTCTTCAAAATATTTTTGAGAGGACAATAAGCTGCGCTGACGTGACTCTCCTCCTAGGCTCCTTGCAAAATTCAAAATCGAGTCAGTGTTCTTCCTCCGATTTCTAAATACAGCCAAAGAAGTTAAAGATTCGATGTGAAGCCGAGTTTTTTTAACCAGCTTGGCTGTATTTAGACATCGGAGGATGAACACTGACGCGTGTTGGATATAGCTTCTCAAACGAATGTATATTTTAAGAGAAAATCGACCTCGAAGCTTGCTAAATTTGACTGTAATCTTCCTCCAATTTCTAAATACTGATTGAATATTGATTTCTTTTGAATTTTCTTCATGGATTATAAATGAGTTGAGAATTATCATTTATCTTTCTAGTGGATGAAAATGAAACTTGTATTGAGTTATTTACTCCAGATGAACTAAAGAAGAAACCAACGATGAAGCGTGCAATGACACAGTAAGTTGAGGAATGAGAACAACTTTTCTCAAGTACTCTACTCTAGTCACATCTCACTCACTCTTCTTTCACTCTTCCTTCTTCTTCCCTTTTTTCTCTTTTTCCATACCACTATCTCATCCTTGTTTTTCTTTCCCGTACCTTTTCTTTCTTCTCTTTATCTCCCTTTCTGTACCTCTTTCTTTATCTCTTTTTTTTTTTTTTTTTTTCTTTCTTTCTTTCTTTCTTTCTTTCTTTCTTTCTTTCTTTCTTTCTTTCTTTCTTTCTTTCTTTCTTTCTTTCTTTCTTTCTTTTTTTTTTCTTTCTTTCTTTCTTTCTTTCTTTCTTTCTTTCTTTCTTTCTTTTTTTCTTTCTTTCTTTCTTTCTTTCTTTCTTTCATTCTTTTTTTCTTTCTTTCTTTTTTTCTTTCTTTCTTTCTTTCTTTCTTTCTTTCTTTCTTTTTTTTTCTTTCTTTCTTTCTTTTTTTCTTTTTTTTCTTTCTTTCTTTCTTCTTTTCTTTCTTTCTTTCTTTCTTTCTTTCTTTCTTTCTTTCTTTCTTTCTTTCTTTCTTTCTTTCTTTCTTTCTTTCTTTCTTTCTTTCTTTCTTTCTTTTTCTTTCTTTCTTTCTTTCTTTCTTTCTTTCTTTCTTTTTTTCTTTCTTTCTTTCTTTCTTTCTTTCTTTCTTCTTTCTTTCTTTCTTTCTTTCTTTCTTTCTTTCTTTCTTTCTTTCTTTCTTTCTTTCTTTCTTTCTTTCTTTCTTTCTTTCTTTCTTTCTTTCTTTCTTTCTTTCTTTCTTTCTTTCTTTCTTTCTTTCTTTCTTTCTTTCTTTCTTTCTTGCTATTTTTTTCTGTACATCTCCCTTCATCTCTTTCTCCGTTTCTTTTTTTTCTCTTTTTCCCTTTCTTTTTCTCTCTCTTTCTCTCGTTCTCTTCCTCCGTATCTCTCTTTTCTACTTTTTCTCCTTTGCTATCCCCTCTACCATACGTCCATACCTCTTTTTCCCTTTCTGCACCTCTTCCCAGTTATCTCTTCCTTCATACGGAATCATACCTTTTTCCCTCATTCCCTCATTCTTCCTGATTTAGACTGATGGGTGTGACGTCATGTGGCAAACCATGTATGTTTGATTCAACGGGCACCTACTACTGGTGTGAGAAAGTCAGTTTTGAGGATGCCACTGTGGTAAGACACGATATATTGAAAATATATATGCGTCCTTTTTATCTTGGTAGCAACTGCTGACCATTTTCTGACCTATACTTTTTATTTGACAGTGGACTCAGTTGTGCCCTCAGTCCGGTTAATTCCGCCAGGAGGTTATGTTTTTACCTCTGTTTATTTGTCTGTCTGTCTGTCTGTCTGTCTGTCTGTCTGTCTGTCTGTCTGTCTGTCTGTCTGTCTGTCTGTCTGTCTGTCCGTTCGTTCTGTCTGTCTGTCTGTCTGTGTTTGTCTGTCTGTTTGTTTGTGTTTGTTTGTTTGTTTGTTTGTTTGTTTGTTTGTTTGTTTGTTTGTTTGTTTGTCTGTCACAAAGTACTCCACAAGTTTTCATGAAAGTTTGTGGAAAGATTGATCATAGACTAAGGACCAAGCCATTAAATTTTGGTTGAATTTGGTTGAACATTGGATGAAAAGTTCTTAAACTGGGGTCTCAATAACCCCGCTGGCGGAGGTATGCATTCTCTGAGTGCCCTCTGGTTCTGTTGTGCATGAGTTCATTTGGTAAATTGTGAGCAGTTACTCTGTTACTGTACTACTATGGAAGAAAGGAACTAGGACTGCCGTATTACGTTAACTGTCAACTTAATAGATTCTACAGCTCTACATTCAACTGCACATTGAATTATGAATGATCTTGCTGCTTCATTATTGCTAAACAATATTTTATCTTTTTTAGGATCGTAATAAAGCAGAACAGATTGTTTTTAACAATCATATTGTGGTGTGCGTGTTTGCCCATAGCAATGGACCTCTTCTTGGGCTGAGGACTCTCTGTATTCCTTTGCGGGCAAGCAACCTGCAGCCTGGAGAGCTGAAGAAGATTGTATTTGTTGGAGATGGTGCGCATTTAAGAAGGGAATGGGAGCAAATATGTAATTTCCCTGATGTTAACCTAGTGCCTGTAAGTAGCCACTCTTCTTTTTTTTTTTCATTTTACGTAAAGCCCCCCACATAGCTAATGCACCTTTGAAGTAATATTTGAACAACGAGAGCGAGTGTTTCACTGGGATATCCAAACACGAGAAAACAATGTATGAAAACACGAGGCCGAAGGGCGACTGTTTTTGTTAATTGTTTTCGAGTATTTGGATATCCCGGTGGGACACGAGCTCGAGCACAGGGAGCCCATCTTGGCAGCGCGTGGGCATCCTGTGGCGGACTCGAAAGACGCGCGGGGGACTGTGGCACACTCGATCGTTGGTGTGTTAAGGAAAATAATATTCCGCCTTTTTTCCCGCTTCCGGTAACCGTTTTTCGTTTTTTAAATCCCCTGCCACAGTTCCCCCGCGCGTCTTTCGAGTCCGCCACAGGGTGCCCACGCGCTGCCAAGATGGGCTCCTGTGGCTCGAGTTGTTTCAATAGCTTCTCAAATGAACACGAGTATAGTTTGCACAGGTAATAAGCTCACTAGTGATCTTCCTCAAATATCCTAATTATCTATGCCGATGAAATGTATTGTAGTGTTTTGAGGCAGGATTTTTCACCTAGTTTTTCAAACGCAACCCCGTGACCAGATGCGTCTTTATTATTGGATAATTTGCTCAAGAATTATTAATGAATTTCAGACACGAGAAGGAGTGTTTGATCTGATATCAAATACTGAGACGTGTGTTGAAAAACCAAGGCGAAGTCAAGTTTTTTAACCAACTTCGAGGTGTCTTGATCAACCTCGTCCAGTGGCGTGGTGGCAAGTTTCAGGCTGGGGTGGCCAGATTAGCTTCGGCGTCCCCCTCCCCCCCCCCCCCCCTCGTAGCAATATATAATATTACAACAAACAACGGGTTCTCTCAAAGACCACGCTAATGCAAGCGGCGAAGTAGCGCCAAACCTCTAGGGGGGTCCGGGGGCATGCTCCTTGGAGTGAGATTTTACAGAATTCAGATCTTTATATCCCCCCATTGAAGACCTAGCTATACAAAGAAATAGGTTTAGTTTTGTTAAGTTTTGGCACCCCTTCTGCAACCCCAACTGGGGGCCTTGCCCCGCCCCCCTGCCATCACGCCACTGACCTCGTCCCTAGGGCCTTTAAACACAGCGTTCGAGTGTTTGCCATAGCTTCTCAAATGAATCAGTATTTTATGAGAAATTTGAGGTAAAAGTTGGTTTAATTTATGCAAGTGTTTGATCACATATCCAAACTGCGTCTCGGTACTTGATTTCCTATGAATTATTAATGATTTAAGAAGTATACTATTTTAAAAACAAGTTCAAGCCTCTCGACATGCATTGCTTTCTCGTGTTTTGATATTGTGGTCAACACACAAAACGAGTTTTTGAAATGGCTTCTCAAACGATAGACAATGAACCAATCTTCTCAAACTCATTAATGATTTATGAATTATTGTAGCCAATCCATGAACGTATACCACATCACATGCATGAGTTTTGATACCCAATGAAAACCTGTAGGAAACTTCCTAGTGAACTGGATCACATGCATTTCTTAATCTGCATATTGAAATCAATGAAGAAAACACCGCAAATCGCAATTCGGATACTCGTTTGAGAAGTAAGATCAAACGCTCGTTTATCGTGTTTCATCAGGGGACTACAAACACTCAAAACAATAAAAACCTTGGGGCTACACCCTCGGTTTTCATAGTTGTTTTCTTGTGTTTGGAACCCCTGATTTGATCTAATACATCCAGCGTTGTGGGAATTAATAAACATATAACCTGCAATCATATAGTGATTTTTGTTTAATTAACACTAATAAACACTAGTGTTTGATGAAGAAACACTAATACTGTTTAATGCATATTTTACGGGTGTGTATCAAAACCCATTCAGTGATATAATGGAGCTTAAACCTCTCATGAATTATCACTGTCGTGGCAATGAGAAGCGTTCCTAAAGTATTTTTGCAATTCATTTGCTATGTTTGACCAATTCTTTTGATGAAATCCTGTTTTGAATTTTTTTTAAAAGGGATTATTTGCCAAACACCAATCAAATTCAAAACAGGAAGTTGTCAACGAATCTTATCAAATGAATTGTTCAACTTGAGGAATATATTGCAACAATATTTTAGGAACGCTTCTATTGCCACGACAGTAATGATTAGAGAAGGTTATGGAAACATTGTCGTTCCTAACTAACCAGTCTCTTTCTTTTCCCTTTCAGGGGTCACCATTCAACCGAGCAGATCTTAACGCGGTGAATGCTAATTTAGCTGCAATGGTTGTAGTCCTATCACCTATCACACAGAGTGCTGATGATGATCAAGTTCAAGCATTAGCCGACAAGGAACCTATTATGGCTAGTTTAAATTTAAAAGCTATGCCTTTTGATGATGTAGCTACAGTACTACAGAGAGAAATGTTATCTCATTTGACAGGAGATGATTCGCCCAGCGCGGCGGTTTCTCAACCTAACAGAATCTTATCTGTTTCAAAGTTAGAAGAAATTAGCAATGTTCTGCCAATGATCACGGAGTTAGGTGAGTACAGAGTTTATGATGCATTTTATTTGTAACTGTCAAGTTGTAAAATATGTCTGTCTGTTCAAGTATGGTCTTGTCTGTCTGTCTGTCTGTCTGTCTGTCTGTCTGTCTGTCTGTCTGTCTGTCTGTCTGTCTGTCTGTCTGTCTGTCTGTCTGTCTGTCTGTCTGTCTGTCTGTCTGTCTGTCTGTCTGTCTGTCTGTCCATCTGTCCGTCTGCCTGTCCGTCCATCTGTCTGTCTATACAGTATGTTGACTGCAGTAACTAGAAACAACTTTATAAAGAAGATAAAGGATAAAGGACTGGGGGGCTAATCATCCTTACTTGCAGCGAGCGGCTGAATTGCGAAGGACGCAGATCAACGTGGCCGCGTCGAGGCATATCAAAGGCGCTCCAAGCAGCCGCCATACGACACAGTTCAGACCACGGATCACAGCTAATATGTTAGGTGTTGATTTTATGGAGGGGGAAAACCGGAGAACTCGGTGAGAATCCCTCGGAGAACAGGAGAGACCAATTAACTCTACTCACATGAGTCACGAAGTTCGGGAACGGGGCTATTCCCAGACGGTCACCCATCCAAGTACTAACCCCGTGTAATCGGGCTTAACTATTGGTGAGAGGGAGCGCCTTAACAGTACACACCACCCGTGCTCCACTTTTATAGTGGATAATTTTATTTTTTTTACTTTTAGTTTTTGACAACAATGTTCAGTACTTAGATGACGAAGACGAGGATGAAGATGGCATTGGTTTTTACGAGACTCAACCATTTGCATGCGGCCATGCTTTCACCGCGTCTGTGCTGGACTCTCTAATGACTGCTGTAAGTAGTACAGGTAACAACTTTCAGAGATGACGTCAGAGTATGACTAACCACAGTCAACCAAGATATGGCCTGGAAACTAGGCAAACTTTAAAGCGTCCATAATGACACAGAATAGAAATACAACCAGAAGTCCAACTCGAGTGACAACTTGTCCGCATTTCTTCAATGCGCAGGCGCCGTATTTTACACCATCCGACGCCATCCTACTCAATCCTGGCAAGTTCCCCCGGCAGTTTTAACCTTCTTTTGAAGGTCCAAACTGCCGGGGGAACTTGCCAGGATGGCGAGGAATCAAGATGAGCGAGGCGACATGCGCGAGGACATAAACTTCAAAGGTTCCGACGCGAGTTGGACTTCTGGTTGTATTTCTATTCTGTGATAATGAGCTGTTTATTTTATGTTGAAACAGTCCTCACCATGTACAAACCTTTTGTTTTTCTCTTATTAATATTTAAATAACATGGTTGAGTAATTGAACCTAAACGCTGCTATTGGATGATTGCTTCATTATTCCAAAACTACATTGTCTTCACCGTGCACAAGTTTGCATGAACGTGCGCAAAAAGATAGAAAAAAGACCATTTTTCCAGACCATTTCTCCATTGACTATGGGCTAACAACAACTTATCTTTTTGTTTTGTTATTTTCATTACCAGACGTATTTTAACTCGGATGTTTTAAATCTGGTTCGTGCGCTTGTTACTGGTGGAGTAAGTGCTGAATTAGAAGCACAGTTTGCCGAAGGTAGAGAAATAAGAGGAATATTTGAGACTCCTGAAGTGGGCGTATTTAGACGTCGAGCAAAACTCACACAAATGCCTTTATACGAAGGACCAATGAAGCAGTTTGGGGTAAAGACAAGTTAACTTTACTTATTTATTTATTTATTAGTTAGTTAGTTAGTTAGTTAGTTAGTTAGTTAGTTAGTTAGTTAGTTAGTTAGTTAGTTAGTTAGTTAGTTAGTTAGTTAGTTAGTTAGTTAGTTAGTTTGTTTGTTTGTTTATTTTATCTATTTGTTTGTTTGTTTGTTTATTTATTTATTTGTGAATACTTCAATGTAATAAATGCATTTCTCAAACTCATTAAGAATTTATGAAGAAAATTCAAAATAAATCAATATTTAATCAGTGTTTAGAAATCGGAGGAAGATTTCAGTCAAGTTTGGCAAACTTTGACGTCGATTTTCTCTTAAAATACTGATTCGTTTGAGAAGCTATATCCAAACCAGGTTGGTCTTCACATGGGACTCATGTCCTGTTGACCATTCCTTCAACCATGATCAAGTCTTGCACCGTTTTTTATTTTTAACTTGTATTAATTCTTTCGCACACTTGTATGGTTGTAAAGTTAATAAATAAATAAATAAATAAATAAATAAAAAAATAAACAAACACTCGTCAGTGTTCATCCTCCGATGTCTAAATACAGTCAAGCTGGTTAAAAAAACTCGGCTTTACCTCCGATTTTCAACTTGCTTGACTGTATTTAGAAATCGGAAAAAGAACACTGACTCGTGTTGGATATATTTTGTATGACAGTGCGGAATCAAAATAATTGATTTATTTTTTTTCAGGATGGTGGTTACTTTGGTCAGCTATTCACTCACGCAGTTAAAGAATATCAAATGGTCTGTATTGGTGTTTATCGTTTAATTGGAAACAATTGTGCAAAACGTTACGTGATTACGGCACCTGCTTCCGACTTTGCTCTTAATTCAACTGACATGGTGTTTGTACTTGCACAAAGTGATTTCGAAATCACAGAGTAACGAAACTGAGATTTAATATAAAAAACTCGTGGAAATCAGAGCATTAACGGCCTTTTTATGATCTCAAGCTCTGACATTTGTTCTCACAAAGTGAAGTTACTACATTTTTTATAAAAAGAATCACGCATTTGCTACGTATGGTGAAGACTGTAACAAACAAACCACTTTAAAGGTACCAGCTTGACCTGACGTCAGTGATCAACTGAAAAGATTGATGCACCAACATAATATGATTGTACCATGCATTAAAGTGCCGATAAACCGATTTCACCACCAACTACTATATTGGTAAACTGAAGAAACAATTATAACTACCAGTATTGGTACCAATGAAAGCAAGCACTAGTATTGGTACAAAATAAAGAAGAAACGATTACTACCACCAGTATTGGTACCAGCGAATGCAACTACCAGTATTGATACAAGATAAAGAAGAAATCACCACTACTACTACTACCAGTATTGGTACCAGCGAATGCAACTACCAGTATTGGTACCAGCGAATGCAACTACCAGTATTGGTACCAGCGAATGCAACTACCAGTATTGGTACCAGCGAATGCAACTACCAGTATTGATACAAGATAAAGAAGAAATCACCACTACTACTACTACCAGTATTGGTACCAGCGAATGCAACTACCAGTATTGGTACCAGCGAATGCAACTACCAGTATTGGTACCAGCGAATGCAACTACCAGTATTGTACCAGCGAATGCAACTACCAGTATTGGTACCAGCGAATGCAACTACCAGTATTGGTACCAGCGAATGCAACTACCAGTATTGATACCAGCGAATGCAACTACCAGTATTGATACCAGCGAATGCAACTACCAGTGTTGGTACCAGCGAATGCAACTACCAGTATTGGTACCAGCGAATGCAACTACCAGTGTTGGTATACAAGATAAAGAAGAAACTATTACTACCAACAGTATTCGGTATTGGTACCAGTGAAAGCAACCACTAGTATTGGTATACAAGATAAAGAAGAAGCTACTAGTATTGGTACAAGTAGCAACTACTAGTATTGGTACAAGTAGCAACTATCAACGGAAAACATACCAGCATAAAGATTTTTTTCAGCCACGTTCCTTGATGGAATAACACCATGCACTGCAACTAATTATCTATTTAAGCTTTATTATCAGCACTTGGTTATACTGAAACCTAGAATTGGTGCTTGTAATTCATAAAATACTTTCGAAAGATTGTGAGTTTGAAGTGCCATGATCTAGACTCATCTAGTATTGGTACTAGCTGAGGAAGACTAAAGATATGACCTGCTCTGCAAGTTCTGTTGCCAGGTTTAACGTTTGACAGGATTTTAAAAAATAGCATTTTATTACGCCATAAAAACTATTTCTTGATGTCCCATGTTTGTCATTTGATGGATAGAAACAGACAGTATTTATACAGCTAACTCATGTGTAATATTTATTGATATTAATATATTAATATGTAATCTTATTTATTGAACCTGACAAATTTGTACATATTGTAGCAAAAGTACATTTAGTATTTAAAAACAAAGTCCATTTATACGATATTGTAAATTTTGCACATGTTCAGTTTTTTGCAAACAAAATATAAATTTATATAAATCAGCTATTGTGTATCAGCTTACTTCTTTTGATACGATTGTGTGACAGAACTCGATCTTTTGCTGTGAAACAAAATTGATCGAATGGTACCACTTTGGGGGGACAAAGGCTAATTCACATTTTTGAATGATAGCATTTCTAGATGTGTCATTTTCAGGGGGAAATGGCTATATAGTTTTCTGATCCTAACCCCAACAGGTAGTTTTCCAGCATGAGAGCTAGAAATGCCATTACATTGCTATTTAATTTGTTTTATTATACTAAACTTTTAATTATACAATAACGTGACTTCTATGTACATTTTTATTGGTTGTTGACTGTGATCTATTAAAGGACACACGCACAGATGGCGTCAAATCACGTCAGCAGACTTGTTTTTCTTTTTTTCACGCCCCAGAAATTCTTCAATAAACCACTTGACGTTTTTGTTGTATAAAACAAATAGATTACATTTTCCCGTGTGTGTGTGTACTGTAATAGATCACAGAAGACGTCACAGCGTGTGAAGAACAACAGTCACATTACTCAACTTCGTCTCGTGTCGTACACGTTTTGAAATAAGGCTAAAACATAATGATTTAGCACAAGTAAAGTCTTGTTGTTACAGAAGCTGGAAAAGCTATATTTGAGCTATTACAAATGGCCGGTTTTGACCATTTTTTCAACTTTTGGAATAAAGCCTTGTTGTGTAACGTTACAGAAGCAACAAAAATATTTTATTTGAACTGGCTAAATTATCATTTTTTGACCCTATTTCAAAAGTTGAAAAAATGGCCAAAATCGGTCAAAAAGTAAATTAAAGGCTAACCCCTTAACATTTTGCGCGATATTTTTGGCCATTTTTTCAACTTTTAAAATATGCAGTGGTGTATGCGCTCTGACTCGGCACAGCGAGGGGCCTCCGGCCCCCCGGTTACGCCACTGAAAATATGGCTAAAATATGAAGATTCAGCACAAACAAAACCTTGTTTGCATGCTACAGAAGCTACAAGAGGCTACAAAAAGACTTTATAATTATTTGGTCGATTCAATTTGGACTTTGGAGTAGTCGTTCAGTTTTTAGGCAACCATCTGCGCATGCCTTCCACAGTTCCAAGATGGCGGACGTAGTAGAACGTGATGAGTCCAAAGAAGGGAGCAAGAATATTCCTAGATGGGCTTCTGGTGATAAGTTACGACATGTTGAACAAGAAGTATTAATACCAAAGATAATGCGAGAAGAAGCTAGGTTATTATGTAAAGAATATGTTGATGCCTTCACACAATGCGCTAAAGGAAGAACTGTGACCATGATCACTGCTTGTAGAGAAGAGAATAAAAATATGAAGAAATGTTTGGGATCCTTGTACTTCAACGAAGAATTTAAAGAGAAATGTACTCAGATTTACTTAAAAAGAAGAGAAGAATATCAAGAAAATTACGCTAAAACCAATGAAACAGTTGCTATGAAGAGAAAGGAGTCTGCAGTGAATATTGGTTGATGGAAAACACTTTGATTGTACATTTGTATGTTTAGATTTTGGTCAAAACGTCTCAGTTGGTTGTGGAAAATAATGTGCTATTTGTGATTCTCTAACATTGTGCTTTTCTATCTTGATTTTTACTAGTAGTATTAGTAATACCATGATCACCTCGGATTCTTTTGTTCTCCGAGGGAATGTAAACCTCGTATTTCCCTCATCGCTCATGCAAGAGGGAAATTTATCCTTTGTCTTCTAATAAATTTTCCCATGCATGTTGATGAGGGAAAATTAGAAGACAAAGAAATCCTTTGTCTTCTTCTAAATTTCCCACTTGCATATATTTTCCCTCATCAACATGCACGGGAAAATTAGATGCAACTTCGATTCTCTGATCAACTGTGTGAATTTCCTGTCGGTAAGATTCTCAAAGTTTTCCTTGGTGAACATGGCCGAGGACTTTTACAAATCTTCCCGAGGCAAAAGGGAAATTTAATCGCTAATTTCCCTCAAGTCATGTTATTACTTATAAATATCAATGCTTCAGTCAATTCCAATTAAAATGTGAATTCTTAGCAACTTGCCAAGAAATTGCTGTGTACCATTTGCAAGTCAACATTGCAATGTAATATAGTTGCTGTCAATATTGCTTGGGAAAGAACATCCATTTTAACTGTACCACTAAGGTGTTGCAAAGCATATTTCACTGACAGCCACAAAATCTGTGACAAATATCAAATTATAGGGGGGCTACATGTAGGGGGGCTGTAGCCACACCCCCCCCCCCCCCCCCCCCACACACACACACACACACACTGTGTTTTTAATTATTCTGAGAAAGACAAAAGCTCAGAATAATTAAAAACATGGTGTTAACCCACAAAAAAAACATTTTAATATTCAATCACCATGCAAAGCTTCAAAGACGATAACATATACAGTATTAGCTTCATCTCAAGTCTTCAGGTCAGCGTTGAAGTGGGTTGGTATTTTTCACTTCATTAGTTCATTTATTACTGGGGGTAAGTTGCCTGGGTTATCCAACATGTCCTCTCAGTCACTTCGAATTCAGGATTATCCTGAAGCCTAGGGGACTTCTCTGTCCCACATGCGGGATGTTAAACCATGGTTAAACTAAAAGGCATAATTATAAGTTATATAACAAAAAAACCAGTAGGGGTGTTGTCATTGGTGGAAGGTTGTGGTTAGGTTTATGGCCACTGGTTTTTTGGTTAGATTTAGTGTTGCTGGGGGGAATAGACCTTTCTGCACAAAGTGTGTGGATTTTTCCGGAGGGTTGTGGTTAGGTTTAGGTCTACCGGGGGGTTGTGGTTAGGTTTAGGGTTTCCGGGAGGTTAGGGTTAGGGTTGGGGTGGTGGGTTGGGAATTAGTTTCTTAAAATTAACGATTATTGGTAATTCTAGGCATTTCACACTTACTGATTATTGGTAATTCTAGGTAGGAGGATATGCTGCAATCGTTCTGGCCCTTCGAGTGTTCCTGGAATCTAGCGTAGCGACAGTATAATATATAAAAAGTATAACGATGGCTGCGAAGATTTTACCAAAGATCTTGGCGATCGAAAGAAGGAAATTATGGAATATATTCCAATTGGAGATTTGGAGCTCGAAATGAAAATTTAACTGTTTAACTTTTGGCGGTTGCAGAATGAAAGCTAGTGATAAGAAAGCTAGGCTAGTGAAACTGCATAAAATAATGCAAGCCTGCTCACCTCGGATCGACGAAGGAAATAGTGAATGTCGGGAAACACTTAGAACATCATAATATCATAACTCTTCCTCAATAAACAATTTATATTAAGCTGTATGAAAGTGTTTACGAATTCCGCCAGCGGGCAGCGGGTACGTTCCACTCTTCCACTACGTTCGGATCAGGGTTCTGACGCTTCCGAAACGCGTTAACCGAGGAAGGCCTAGAGACTAGGCTAACACGACGCCATATTGAAAGAGTGGAAACTGTGGAAACTTCTCTAGCTTGGTAAGTTTGTTGAAATAATTGCTTGTTTTAGCGTTTGTTTTTCATTCTAGTTGTTGTTTTCTTACTCAACGTAATGTCCTAATATAGTTTTAACTCACTGTTATCTCGTGAATCATTTAATAATGTTTTTTCAAGTTCTTTGTTGTTGCTTGAGTCACCTCACCCACGTTTTTATTTTTAACACTTGGGAGCACTTGTGGAAGCTTTCATTGCCATTGCTTTCAGCTTATACATCTATAAGATTAATTATAAACGAAAACGGTCGTTTCTACGTTGTGTTAAAGGAGAAAAAGTACTTATTTGCAGTAAATGTTTGTTGAAAATGGCGTTTTTAAATGTATGTACTTGAGTTGATGTTGACAAAGTCGTGAAAATATCAACGGTTTCCCATTTTCGAGTTCCTATTTCACAGTAGTTTGAGAGACAAGGGCTTAGTTATTTAGGTAGATACTGTTAAATTGTCAGAATTTAATATATCTTACTGGAAATTGTTAATAAAAAGTATGTATACAGTAATATAGATTCATTGAATTAACTGTTACAACAAATGAGTGTAATAAAGTGCTGTGTAGGCAGTGTGTTTTAGATAGAGCAAAGTGAAAAGGTGATAAACTGCCAAGAATAGTTTTGATAATGAAATCAGGCCCACCCAGGGGGGTTAACTGGGTCAGTTTGCCCAGGGTCCCTTTATAACGCAGCGCTTTTAGGGCTTTCAAACTACTACAATAGGTTGTTTCCTGTCCGAATTGGTCTTTAGTATTTTATTCTGGCTAATGCCAGACGATTTTATTCACCTTTGGGGAAGCCCTCAGACAGGAATGAGTTATAAACTATCTCTCTAACTCTTTCCTGTCCGAATTTGTCTTTAGTATTTTATTCTGGCTAACGCCAGACAGTTTTATTCATTTCTGGGAAAGCCCTCAGACAGGAATGAGTTATAGCTCAAGGGGGACCCCTGATTTCAAATTAGCTAATTTTATTCACCTCTAGGGAAGCCCTCGGATAGGAATGAATGAGTTAAAGGTTTTCTTTATATTAAATGGCATGTGGAATTTTTGCATGGAGGCCCCAATATTCTTTATTTTGCCCCAGGCCCACCTTAATCTTTGCACGCCTGAACAAAATACTGATTTGTTTCAATATGTTAAAAGTAGTAAAATGATTTTGTTTGTTTTCATATATTCAGAGTGATGTGTTGTAAACTCACTTTTTCACGTAAGGCACATAATTTCATTTGTGTATTAAAGCACCCGCTACTAGTATAAGTGCCCACCCCCTTCTTTTGACGAAAATTAAAACATTGTGCCGGGCACTCAACCAGTCAACTATGGTAATCTCTTTCATCTTCTAGACTTGTACACTACTCTACTCACAATGCCAAACATTAAGCTGCAGAGTTCTGATGGAGAAATATTTGAAGTTGATGTGGAAATAGCCAAAGCATCTGTTACTATAAAAACTATGCTTGATGGTAAGTTTCAACTGGTTGTGACATTTTTTTGAAGCATTTGTTGGGTATGAAAACATTTTATTTTCTTGTACATGATTACAATTAGTAGACATACAAATTTCAAACATTTTTTTCTCCCTCGAGACCTAGGAATGGACGAGGATGATGAAGAACCTGTTCCTTTACCTAATGTGAATGCTGCTATCTTAAAAAAGGTGAATATGTCACAGTTGTCAAATAGCAAGTTATTTCTAATTGAAACTACATGTATGTCTAATTTATAAATGTAAGACGAGTCTAGGTTTTGCGATTATTTTTATTTTTTGCGACACGTTATTAGTCCTCTGCGTGGCCGCTGGCAATATTTACCAATAAGCTTTGCAAAACTGAGGCATGTGACTATATCTATGCATGTGTGTCTTCTTTCTTTTTGACTGAGTGAGTGAGTGCTCTTTCTCGTCTTGGATGTGTTTTGTGTGTTATGTTCACAGACATAGTTATTGGGCAGTAATGTCACTGGCAAGTATCTTGATATTATATATTATGCTTACAATCGCACACGCCGTTCATTAAGTGAACTTGCAGGTGACACTTTCTAGGTAAACATGAAGCTGTGTAATATAATAATATAAAGGTGAAGAGACTTGACATATTGAACGCTGTACATGTGTGGAAATAATACTTTCTTTCTTTGCTTTCCTGATGTCTGATCACTTGTCTCGGATGTGTTCTGTGTGTTCACAGACAGTTATTGGTCAGTGTTGCTGGCAAGTATCTTGATATTATATACACTTACAATTGCACACGCCGTTTATAGTTGTGTTGATATTTAATACCTGAAGAGACTCGACATATGAATGCTAGTGTGTACATGTGTGGAAATACGTTAATAAATACAGGCAATCGTGTTTTGTTATTGCAAATTGTGTTTTCTATTGGAGAATTGGATTGTGTTTTGACTTTTGTCTGTGACCAATGTGTTTAATAGACTTTAGATCTTAGCACTGCATGTGACAACCTGCGCATGTACTGTATATGATTGCAAAACACCTTCACCTATATATAGCACTGTGATTTTGCAGTAGCCCGAGTGAACGCCTCACCAGGCATCTTGTTATATAAAATTTCAATGCAAGCAGGGGGTATGGATATTTTCTGAAACTACACAATTCTTTAGGAATCCCTCAAGGAAGTAGTCCCCCTAAAAATAGTGCTGCAGCACCCCCCCCCCCCCCCAAAAAAAAGTGGTCCACGAAACGCAGTCGAGTGGGTCACTGATGTTCTTACCACGTTGTGACATCTTCTGTGCATCTATAGCTGAACAGACAACAAAAAAATGGAATCTATTTGTTTTATTCAATAAAAATTTAAGAGGTTTTTGTCGAAACTCTTGCTGGATTTTGGGGCATGAAGAAGTTTGACAGCCCGTAAAAAATATGCACCCTGGGAATTGAAAATGCAGTGATTAGTTATTAAGAATACGGTAGTCATGCTCTGACAATGGTTTTTAAACAAACAGTGCTTCACAAAACGCACGATTCCACTGGGAAATACAAACAAAAGATCAATCCGTCGTCCTTGACTAGCTCTAGCAATACCGTGATACGATGTTTTTAATAACATAAACGCAATACCGTAGTACCATACCGAAATTTACCGATAATATCGAAAATTTCGGTATTATGTATTGATATATCGATATTTGAAACTAATTGAAATACCGAGTAATCAGTATTTGAAAAAACCTGATAATTATCGATATACCACATCAGCCTACTGAGAATGAGGCCCCTTCTTCCAAAGACAGCGTCAGGTGATGTACTGTACTTTACTGCATATCCCACAATCGAGCTACTCCAAGGAAATGTATGAAAGGTACACTGTTCTGATTGTGCTGAGTCCAAAAGCCGTCAAACTTATAGACAGCCACCCAAAAGCTGTCTTTTTCAAATGGCCGTCCAAAATTTACAAAGGCCGTTCAAAAGACCACTGTATGGCTGTAAGACCATGGGTCAATAAGTATCTACTTCTCAGATCTGAGATGCTTTACGGGAGGTTAACAAGCTATCTTGTGAGTTTTCACTCTGAATTACAGAGTGTATATCCAGGCTGTACATGGGTTATGAATTCAAAGTAGTGCCCCAATGGCCTCTCAAGTGTAGCCACCCCCCCCCCCTCCCCCTCAGTCTCCTTAAAAGTAGCACCTCCCTGAGAGCAGTACTTCCCCCCCCCTATAGTAATAACCCCTAATAATGGATTGAGATTCGCCCTTAGTGGTTGCAAATAAATTGGAGTTTCTCACTGTCTGAGTTTATGAAATAAGCGAGAAACACGTTTCTCACACTATAGCCTGATTATCAGATCATTGGTATGGTGTTCGCTCACTCCACCCCCCCCCCCCCCCCCCACCCCACCCCCGTCTGATGGACTTCACAGGGTTTCATGTTCTGTGACGTATTATCCTTTGTATTACAGCAGCCAATCGCAATGCATTTGTTTCACTTTTCGGGCATACCTTGCATACATAATTAGTTCTCAAAAAACTAAAACCTTCACTCTGATTGGTTAAAGGATAATACGTCACAGAACATGAAATCCTGTGAAGTCCACCAGATGGGGAGGTGGAGTGAGCGAACACCATACTGTCTGATAATCAGGCTACTCACACTTGTGTGGTATTAACAGGTCACGTGTTAATATGCTAGTAACTTAACAGGTCACGTGTTAATATGCTAGTAACTTAATTAGTTTTTTGCCACCATTGTGTGACCAACGTATTTTTGCAGTGAGTTTTACTGTACTAAATTATAATGTGTGTTACTTTAGGTGATCCAGTGGGCGACGCATCATAAAGATGATCCACCTGCTCCTGAAGATGATGAAAACAAAGAGAAACGCACTGATGACATTGAACCTTGGGATATGGAGTTTTTAAAAGTTGATCAAGGCACTTTGTTTGAATTGATATTGGTAAGTAAATTATAAAGTAAATATTTTGAATTGAATGCCTGTTCACATGAGGTGTGTATATCAACGTACAGTAGCTTACTGTTACCCAAGATAACTTGGACTAAAGCGTTCACATGAAGTTAGGGTTATCTCTGGGACTAAGGATAACTTTTGACACCAATCTCATTTAAAACAATGTATTGAGTTTGAGAGGTGAAAGTGCTTCAGTTCAGTCTAGCAGGCGACCTGAGATTAGGCCAGCGTGAACTGAATCTCACTTGGTAAATCATGGGATTGGTCAGTAAATCTTGAACCCCTCCCCCAATCAAACAGCATATCCTCATCTAGAATTCAGGATTATCTTGAATTGCGAACTGGTCTAGAATTCAGGATAATCCTGAATATTAAAGAAATTAAATCCCAGCCCCCGACCCCGACCTCTAAACCTGGCCCTAAACCTAACCCTAACCCCCCCAGCAACCCTAAATCTAACCACAACCCCCCAGCAACCCTAAACCTAACCACAACCCCCCAGCAACCCTAAACCTAACCACAACCCCCCAGCAACCCTAAATCTAACCACAACCCCCCAGCAATCCTAAACCTAACCACGACCCCCCAGCAACCCTAAACCTAACCACGACCCCCCAGCAACCCTAAATCTAACCACTACCCCCCAGCAATCCTAAACCTAACCACAACCCCCCAGCAACCCTAAACCTAACCACGACCCCCCAGCAACCCTAAATCTAACCACTACCCCCAGCAACCCTAAATCTAACCACGACCCCCCAGCAACCCTAAATCTAACCACTACCCCCCAGCAACCCTAAATCTAACCATGACCCCCCAGCAACCCTAAACCTAACCACAACCCTCTGGGAATGCATGTTAAATAATGAAACTATTAATTTATTTTCATAAGGCTGCCAACTACTTGGATATTAAAGGTCTACTAGATGTCACTTGTAAAACTGTTGCTAATATGATCAAAGGTATTTGTATTATATTGTCAGATAAAAACAGTCTACATGTACTGCAATGGATCAATTCAAGTATTAGGGATGAGCCGATCAAGAAAAATCAAATTTACCGATCCAATAAATTCCGATACGATTTACGATCTGATCGGCTGATTTATTGGTGGTTACCGGTATTTGTCAGCAGGAATTCCTGACACTTGAATTTGCGGCGAAACACTAGTAAAGTATAACATGTGGCAAAGATAATGTGATCAGCAATCATAGTCATCTGCAAGACGGAGTTTAAACGGTATTGGCAATAAAAATTAAGTTTGTCTCATTTGAAAGAACTCGTCAAATGGTATAAGAAGACCTTTTACAATTTTCCGTATCTGTTTTGGTTTTGGAAATATTTCGACCAGAGACAGCGTGCTGTCCGCCATCTTGTTGTAACATTGAGTCTAATTAACTAGGAAATTGGTGACGTCACAACCAGGGTAAACCTGATGAAACTACTCCGTTGTGGGTCAATTTAAAATGGAAATAGCGCAACAAAATCGAGTTTCTAGCTCATACTGTCATAAGGTTGTTAGGTTGGCAAGATAAAAATTTCTCTTTACCCTGGTTATGATGTCACATACATATCGAAAATAATTCCAAGATGGCGGAACCAAAACAGATACGGAAAAATTGTAAAAGGTCTTCTTATACCATTTGACGAGTTCTATCAAATGAGACAAACTTAATTTTTATTGCCAAATACGATTGACGGGAGTCGGAAACAAAAAATGTTTCACCAAACAAGAAATATGACATGTTAAACATGATGCACCTTATCAAATTAATCAAATTTGACAGGTTCTTTGTGGAATCACTACAACTTGGCGTTTTTCTTAAAAAAGAAAATGAAATTCACAAGTATAAAAGCCTGGATGGTATTTATCGGACTGCCGATTTTATCGAGAGTTGCAGAAAGTTGTCCATTATTGGCTGAAAGTTGTTGATTATTGGCTTCTACCGATTAATTTCTGATTATCAGCTCATCCCTATCAAATAATACTGTACATGCCCCAAAATTGCCTTGTATTATAAAACACCCAACTAAATTGAACAAGGAATTGTCAAGCAATGTCAACTGAACTATTTCATGCTCAATTTAGCGTTTTTTAAAGAACGAGGCAATTATGTGGACCACTAACTGTTTAGGGGGAGCGGGGCATATACTTGAATTAGTCTGACCAATTTACATGTTTTGTGTGCATCTAAATTAGCCTTTTTAGCTTCTGTACATCCAAACATTTTTTGCTTCCAAATGATTGCTAAAAAGGCTTATTTAAATACACATATACAATAATTTATATTCCAAACAGTGAAATAAAAGTAGTGTGCTGCGTAGGCAGTGTTGAAATACAAATCGAAATATAGTAAGGTTTGAGTACTGCCGAAATTATTGAACGTAGTTTCTAACGTTTCGAGCGAAGGCACTTCGTCAGAGAGAAACGTGAAGGGCCTTCGCTCGAAACGTTAGAAAATTACGTTCAATAATTTCGGCAATACTCAAACCTTACTATATTCCGATTTTTATTATTTATATTGTTGTCGAATAATTCACGTAGAATTTATGTGTTTTCATACTAGAACGCAACATTTTTTGGTCACTAATTATTGTCGTTTGTATGTTAAGGTAAAACTCCAGAGGAAATAAGAAAGACATTCAATATTAAGAATGATTTTACACCAGAAGAAGAGGAACAGGTAATGATATGTTGTTTTCAAAATGCAATAAAGTATAAAGTGGTGCGTAGGCAGTGTTTTAGATAGAACAAAGTGAAAAGATGGTAAACTGCTGAGAATAGTTTTCATAACGAAATACTGACGTTTCAAGCAGAGTCCTTCATCAGAGTAAAAAGTAGAGTATTGTGTAGGCAGTGTTTTAGATAGAGCAAAGTGAAAAGATGGTAAACTGCTGAGAATAGTTTTCATAACGAAATACTGACGTTTCAAGCAGAGCCCGTAATCAGAGTAAAAAGTAGAGTGTTGTGTAGGCAGTGTTTTAGATAGAGCAAAGTGAAAAGATGGTACACTGCTGAGAATAGTTTTCATAACGAAATACTGATGTTTCAAGCAGGGAGCCCCGTCACTGCTGCTCGTTTATTAAACATTGCTTAATTCACTGAATTAAGTTTGGCTCGTACGAAGTTTGGCATTTACCCTGACTGAATCTTCAAAGAGCTAAAAAATTATTTAGAGGTTAAAAAATCTTTGTAGGTTTGGAGGCTTTGTCTATAAACATGAAATGCCACAGGGAGCCCATCTTGGTACCCTGGGTGCGAGAGGCTCTTCCACGCTCGTAGGGACAATGGGGATACGGGAGGACGCCAGGCGGTTCCTCGTGTGTCCCCGTTATCCCCCACGAGCGTCGAAAAACCTCTGGCACCCAGGGTACCATCTTGGCAATTCGTCATTCCAAAAAGCGCGTGGGCACCCTGTTGCCGACTCGAAAGACGCGTGGAGGACTGTGGCAGGGGATTTAAAAAAACGAAAAAACGGTTACCGGAAGCGAGAAAAAAGGCGGGAAAAGGAAAAAAACGGGGGAAAGGGGGAGAGGGAGAGGAAAAAATATTATTTTCCTTAACACACCACGACCGAGTGTGCCACAGTCCCCCACGCGTCTTTCGAGTCCGCCACAGGGTGCCCACGCGCTTTTTGGCATGACGAATTGCCAAGATGGGCTCCCTGTGGAAATGCTTTAAACTTTTAAACGTATTTTTTCAAAGCGATGTACAGTATTTCTAAACATTGTCTCAATTTATTTCAGGTCCGTAAAGAAAATGAATGGTGTGAAGAGAAGTAGTTTGACATTTTTTTTCTACAAAATTTTCCATCAGACTGGTTGCTGTTATAAGTATTTTGATTTTAGTAGCATTATTAATGTAATATATATATCTTTCCATCATGTATATTCATGTAATTTCATTTTGCATTTCTTCAACAACAAATCTGAATAGTTGTTTGTTTGTTACTGTAGGATTGTGTTAATAACGACAATTTTTCATAACATAAAAATACAGTAGGTTGAACAGAAAGGAACAAGTAACATAAAAAGCTATTAGAATTTTCACCAACATGTTTCGCAAAAAGTGGAAGGAGAAAAAATTGATGCTGTTTTGAAGTTGGTTCCAAATGCAAAATAAAGTTTTAGAGCGATGTTTTGGGGTAGATCTCTTTTTGCTTAAACACTCTTGGAGTTTGTAATGTATTGTTAGTTCGACATAGTTTGAAAGCAACATTGTTGCGTTGCAAGTTAAAAAGCGTTGTTGCAAGTATTTACCACCCAACTTAAACATTGCCACGCAACAATGATTTTGTTGCAAGTTGAAAAATTTGTTGAAAAAAGTAGACTCCAGTTCTACTTAATTGCAGCAACATGCTGATTCAACTTGCAACAAAATCATTGTTGCGTGGCAATGTTTAAAGTGGCTATGAAACGAAAATTAAGTTTGCCTTATTTCAAAGAGCACTTAAAATGGTAGAGTATATTTTGCAGTTTTTCGTTTGCTCGCTTTGTTGTTGAGATATTTCAAGTTGTTTGATATGCAAATTAAACATTTTGACGTCACATGTGCATAATGAGTTACCGGCGAAGGCAATATATCTTTGCTATTATCAAACATAATCACTTGAAAGTTCTACATGTTTATTTTTGTGGGAGAAACACACCCACATGCTTCCTACGAATTATTTTGGTTTGATAATAGCAACAATCTATAACTTTTTCCGATACGTTATTATGCATGTTTCACGTCAAGATGTTTAATTTGCATATCAAAAAAACTGAAATATCTCAACAGCAAAGCAAGGAAACGAAAAACTGCAAAAGATGTTATTCTGTCATTTTAAGTGTTCTTTCAAACAAGACAAATTTAATTTTCGTTTCATAGGCACTTTAAGGTGGATGGTAATACGTACAACAACGCTTTTCAACTTGCAATGCAACAATGTTGTAGCAATTTGTTGCTCGTATTACTTCACCTTTAAAAATAAAAGGATAAAGGACTGGGGGCTAATCATCCTTACTTGCAGCCAGTGGCTGAATTACGAAGGACGCAGATCAACGTGGCCGTGTCGAGGCATATTAAAGGCGCTCCAGGCAGCCGCCATACGACACAGTTCAGACCACGGATCACAGCTAAGATGTTAGGTGTTGATTTTATGGAGGGAGGAAAACCGGAGAACCCAGCGAAAAACCCTCGAAGCACAGGAGAGATCAACTACAACTCTACTCACATAAGCCTGGTACCCTGGCGCAATTTCAAAAGAAATATGGGCCAGGTAACCACTAATCTCATTCTCGCGTCATCAGGGCAAAATCCACTTATGACGATTGCAGTTTTACTCATAGCCACTAAAACCGCGCGAAATTTTAACCAATAGGAAAGCAGAAATCTTTAGTGGTTACCTGGCCCATATTCTTTGATTGGCCAGGGTACCAGGCTATACTCACATGTGCTCCAAGCTCGACAACGCCCGTTCACACGGTACCGGACGGATTCGGTCTCGAACTAGTACGGTTCCGCATGTTTCCACGGAAGACAAATTCGGAACCGTTCTCGAATTAGTATGGTTGCGCCTGTTTCCACGGCGAAATAGGACGAATTCGTCTGGTACCGTGTAAACGGGGCCTCAAAGCGCACTCCGCCCGCGCGGGCAAAGCGCGCGTCTATTTAGGGAGTGCGGGGGCGTGTTTCTCTGGTAATTTTTTAATTCTTAGGTCTCGGAAATAGGATTTCCTGCATTCTGAGAGCACTTTTCAGCGAAATCTAACGAATATAATTCAACAGAAGCAAGTAGAACTGCAGAAAAGTAGAGCGCTGCGTGGGCAGTGTTTTAGACCGAGAGCAAAGTGAAAAGATGGTAAACTGCCGAGAATGGTTTTTATAACGAAATACTATTAATAGTATCAGTGTGGTAGAATAGTTAATTATATATGTAACATTTTATAGATTATTAGATTAGAATTAATAACATGCACGAGATAATTAAGTGATTATCATATGCAATAAGAACAAAGAACTTGTCACGAACAATTGATTAGTTGTTATACAAAGAAACATTGTAAGCCAACCTAGACTCCGACACCGGAGTCTAACGTTTGGTGGTTGGGTTTCAGACACGGTAGTTGAAGGTTGTAAAGATAAATGAGAGAAGAGAAGTCCGGGAGGAGAATTAGAGAGAGTGACGCTAATACGCGCGTAATAAAGAAAACGAGAAAACATACAGTCCCCAGAGTGTCGAATCTATTGAATTGAACCGGCGCAGCGTAATCAACGCAGGTTATGCAACAGTAAGGTTATCCACAGCACAATATAGGCGCGCTGTGCCAGGGACAGAACAAAATTTTACGTGGACAGGATTTCATTTGCAAAAAAAAACAAATTACCCCTTTTTTGCAAAGGTGATTTCATGTTTAAACGTGAGTACATTATAATAATTTTAGTTATGACCATAGTACTGTTTTCTGTTCACAGTTAAATGAGAAAACATGCATTGTTGTGATTGCCAATAATACAAAAAAATATCGAAAACGCTGCGACCCATCAAATTATCTTCGCGTCCTACTTCTGGGTTGCGTCCACTCTATACAACATATAGAGATCAGTGGTTGCGTGCCACAGTTTGCGTCCCGTTGGTCTAATCCAGTACCTAAATTATAGGGGTCGTAGATTAGAGAATGTATTGAAGGTCTCAGGCCTGGCCAAACGCTTTCAACATTTCATGCAACATCGTTCAACATTATTGAATTCAACGGTGATTCAACATGTTGAAAGCGTTTGGCCACCCTGTTGAATGATGTTGAACGAAATTTGAACATGTTCAAATTTCCGTTCAACAATGTTGAACGATGTTACAGCTAGTCAAGGCACAGGACACCCAGACTTCTACTCCGCCTTTAGATTAGGCTTGTGCGGGTTGACAGTATGACAGTTGCAATTAAGGATTTGAATGAGTTTGAGAATTTGGTTATACTGAAGTCTCAACTCACTCAAGGTAAACAATATGAAAGATAAACTGTTAAAAGCAAGTTTATTTTATAGATTTAATGAAAATACGGCAATATTTTTCAAATTATAACCAAATTCTCATAAACCCACTCAAATCCTTAATTGCAACTGTCAACCCTAATCTAAAATTGGAGTACAAGTCTGGGCTGCTTGTAGTCAAGGCTTTTGTAAATCAACAAACATCTGATTTGTATCTCTTTATTTTAGATTGGGTTTATATCTCATTGGTTAACTATATACTTACTAAAAATATAACTCTAATTCTAAATCATTACTACAAACACAGATGACAAAGATTTAGAGCTAGCAATCAAGACTAATAATATGCAAGCAATTGCTAAAAACAAGTTCTATAAAAACTGTGATGGCTAATTATACTTAAAGAAAAAAAATAACTGTCTACTTATACTACTTAAAGCACAAAATAACATGTTTTGGACTTAGCGTTCAAAACCTGGTTTTCATTTTGGTTGCAAGCCTGTTGCTACCACGGTTGCAAGTAAAAGTGTGAGAATGTGTTCACAGAAATATCTCTCAATACTATATCTGCAACTGCTAATACACTCTTGCAACAAAATGAAATCCAGGCTTTATTATATACAAAGCAATCAGTATCATGCACAAGGAAAAGAACTACCAGTTTACCATCGCCTACCAAGCATGGTGAATTGGCAACCATGTTAAAATTTTAGTTTCTTTTTTTTGACAGTGAGTTATAATTTTTGCATCAAAATGAACATGGCCAACATTCTTGCATACCGTATAAATCTAATTTCATTTGAAATGTAAAAATTTCTCTCAAAATGCCAGTTACTGGCTACTCAGATTGGCACCAGTGCTGTACACTTTGGTGATGTGGGTATCCTGAATAATTATCATTAGTATACACAGGTGATTATAGAAAATTGCGCGCGCTGATTGGTCGAGCTACTTCAGATTAATTCTCAATAATCACCTACAGGGTTTTTCCAAAATGGCCACCAGCCAAGTTGTCAATGCAACAGACGAGGAAATTAACAATTTTAAAGAAAATGTTGATCCTAAAAGTACGAAAATGTGTATTTATACTAAAACAATTATTCGCCTCAGGCTCAGTGAATATCGGTGAATAATAACCTCAACTTCATCTCAGTTATTACTCACCGATATTCACCTCGACTTCAGCGAATAATTGTTAAATAGCATCAATTGAAGTATACAACCCCCCCCCCCCCCCCCCCAAGAAAAGTTGTGAATAAGGTTGGCCATGTACTTCAATTGATCTGAACAATGATAAAAACTTCATCAGCTCTTGAAAATATGGTTAATGGTAAACTGATACATCACTTTCCTTGGTCTTAGCAAGTTTCGTGGAAACTTTAACAAAAGTTTCTCAGAAACTTAAAGTACATTATATATATTTACATTACTTAAGTTTCAATGCTAAATTACATTTCTGCAGCTTTTCTTTTTGATCCAAGCAAAGTTTAAAAATGGGTTTCTTTTTACACTACAAGAACATTTTAACTTCTTGCATACTGTCCTCCAGATCTCATATCTGATGGTACTTGTTGTAATCCTGTACTTCTTCCATCTTTTTTAATACTATTCATAATTTCACTTTTTCTTTCCTCATGTAGTGAGTGCAATGTGGGTATCTGAGCTAAAGTTTCTGCTATTTCGCGAGGTGAATCACTTGCATTCAATGTGCTTGGATTTGCTGATGCTTCTTTCTTGGTTTTCGTAACAGATATTGCATTTTGTTCACTTGCATTTTGACCGCCTGATAGATTTATTCGATTTAAAATGGCTGAAGCGTTTGGCTGGCTGCCCACGATGTTCATAAGAGTATCGTATCTTCGTCTTGTATCATCGCGTTCTCGTTTCAGTTTATCATTCTCTCTAGCTATTCGATCTAATTCTTCTCGTAGTGTTTCCTTATCTTTTTCTAAGTCCATTCTTTGATTCACTCGTTTGTTACGACTACTTTGAGCATACCCTCTGTTCTTCAGGGTTCGCCGTCTTTGTTTAACTACAGTAACTTCGTCGTCGTCTAAACCACGTAAACGACTGTTCAGATCCTTCACCGACAAGCTCACCAGTTCATCATTGCTAAGACTTGCGAGAGGAGACATACTTTCCAATCTTTTTTCATCAATTTGTTCACTATCCTCGTGTGGCTCTAACTTCGCCGCCATAATTCTTCAACATTGCTCAGTCAGCCACCTCTTCATCACATATCCCAACATGCTTTGCAAACCAGTTTAAAATCCCCCCGGCAAAACATTCCACATTAAAAACAATTTTATTGTGACACAAATGGCAGAGCCGCTGAGAGAGGGGGGGGGGGGGGGGCTAGGGGGGTAAGTTGCCCCAGGTCCCCAACTTGAGAAGGGCCCCCCAAAAGTTGGTCCGGGTCCAGCTGGTACCCTGGCCCAATTTTTTTCATTTTCAACCACTAATCTTGTTCTCGCGTCATCAGGGCTAAATCCACATATGACGATTGCAGTTTTACTCATAGCCAATAAAAATGCGTGAAAGTTTCAACCAATAGGAAAGCAGAAGTAGAAGCAGCGGAGAGAGCCCCAGGCCCCACGATTTCTCTCCGCGGCCCTGACATAATTTGAAGCATTGCAATACTACTAGCAAAAAAAAAATATATATAAATTCATATTACTAGCCCAGTCTGCGGCGTGGGTGTTTTGCGGGTTTTAAGGGGAACGCGCGGGCTATCACGTACGTAAGACTAATTTTGCGGTTATAAATCCATGTCCTATATTCACGAATTTATTGGTTAGGATTAGGGTGTGTGTTGGGGTCAGGCTTTCATGAAGTACCTGGGTTATTTAGGACATGGAATTATTACAATTTTGCGCTGCGTCAGCAGGTATCATTAACAGAAAGTGTAAATTAAGCAATATAATTCACATTTCTCAAACTCACGACCACGCAAACTGAATTTATAATCAAGAAATCAGACAATAAACGGCACAAACAAAGAACCGTTTATTACCACATTTCTTAATTATAAATTTAACGTGAAACCATTGTCTAATTGACGATTGGGAAGCTATTTCATAAATGACCGTTTTGGGATGTTAGATTAAAGTGCATCTCAACTTCGTAATTTGTCAATCGACTGAGTCCCAATATATAATCATGATGCACGAGATGCCGGCGGAGGAGAGTGGTTCGAGGCAATGCAGGTGTGCATCTAGCCTGGACCCTGGCCCAATTTCAAAAGAAATATGGGCCAGGTAACCACTAATCTCATTCTCGCGTCATCAGGGCTACTACTTATGCACCAGTCAATATAAACCCCCGCATCCCCCGGCCGGGACATAGCGGGGCATTACCGGGGAATTTCCTGTGATTTGATAGGAAAAACGTCCGCGCATACCGGGGTATTTTACTGCTTTTGTACTGTATACAAACAATCAGCGGCATTTTACCCTGACGGAGAAAAGACTGGTATGGAAATTTCCGGACTGTCTCCATTCTCGTCCCCAGAGCCCTTTCATGAAAAGCTAAAACAGTTTTCATTAAAATGTTGTTTTAAATGTTGTGTTGTGTTTTAAAGGGCGGGGGCATTTGACCGGGGCTTTTTATGCTATTAGAATAAAGAAACTGCCCTGGGAGGCGGGGCATTAGACGATATTTGACCTGTGTGCAAGTCAAATGCCCCGCTATGTCCCGGCCGGGGGGGTGCGGGGGTTTATATTGACTGGTGCATTATGACGATTGCAGTTTTACTCATAGCCACTGAAAACGCGCGAAGTTTTAACCAATAGGAAAGCAGAAGTCTTTAATGGTTACATGGCCCATATTCTTTGATTGGGCCAGGGTACCAGGCTAGTGTGCATTATTGGCTATGAGTGAAATTGCAATCGTCATAAGTGGATTTAGCCCTGATGACGCGAGAATGAGATTAGTGAATTACCTTGTCAATATTTCTTTTGAAATTGGGCCAGGGTACCAGGCTAGTGTGCATCTTACGTCATTGTCGCCATGTTGGATGAATTTGACAAAAGTTTTGTTACATCTGCAATTTCATGCAACATGGCGAAATCTTTGTCCTTCGAATCTCAAGGGATTGGTTGCACAATATGCACACCACCTATATAGGCCCCAAAGAATGCCTGCACTGCCTGCCTGGCCTTGAATTATTGGGGTGTGCTGCGGGTGCGTGGGTCGGTGGCCTTTGAAGATGCAATGACGACCGGAAATTAAAACGTCAGAGAGGAGATTTGGTGCCTGAGAATATAAAAACTAAACTGCAAAAGATGGCTTCAGTAGCTGAACATAATGGTTGTTTTGACAGCGAAGAATTGGAACAGATAGAGTAAGCCTTTCTCTTATTATCTTTTATTAATTTTTCTTTCGTTTCCATAGCTATATTTCGTCTGTATTTCGACATATTTTGGGAGAAACTATTTTGTTATGTTGGCAACTTGATTCGAGTTTCTTTGATATCTTTGCTCTCTTTCCAATGCTGTTTTGAATTATTTCTAATTCTTAATTTCATTCTGATCAGAAAATTCGTTTAGAAATTAGAATTTATATACATTATATTACATAAAAGTGAGTTTTAATAGTGACCTTTATTTGTAAAGATGATCCATGATCTTTCACTTTCATCCAAGGTTACGGAGTTACCAAATATAAATGTTCAAGTACTTAGATCTGAAGTCTTTTACTAAGAGTTATTATTATTTGTCTCGTATTATATTTATAAAATATGACTTTTAGCCATCAAGAATCATAGAACATTCTGCACCTCACCTTACTGCATTTATATTCAGCTATAATAATTATTAAATTCTGTGTAATGCATGGATCAATTCTTCCTGTAACCACCCCCCCCCCCCCCCGGGCAATTCCCCAGGGATTTGTAATTTTTTATGAAGCTCATTGCAAATTCCCCACCCCTGTGACTTTGAAATTTGATAATTCCCCACCCCGGAGCAAGGTTGAAAAACTAAGACACATGAGTTTTAACATCAAACAAATGTATAATTAAACACATTTTAACATCAAATGTAAATTAACTTAAACAGTGGCTCATTTCTGTTTGCGGCTTCCTTTAAGCTCTAGTTTTTTCACTTTTTCAGCACCCTGCATCGATTTTCATTGATTTTCAGCAACCTGAGAAATATAATCTTTCAATGAATTTGTTGCCATTTTGAATATGGAATACTTTAGTTACCAGACTCCCACACCTCCTTGCATCTCCGCCCTATACCCCGGGACAAAATTAATGAAACAATTCCCCACCCCCAGGATTTGATTTTCTGCATTGTCCCCGGGGTTGCCTGGGGGGGGGGGGGATGGTTACAGCAAGAATTGATTCATGCATAACCAGCACTGCCTTGACAACACCTGAGTAGTGTAGGTCATTAAGCTTTGCCATTTTCATCCGATATTACAGACAGAAAATGGAATTTTGTGTGTTGTAATTATCACTGTTGGCTTCTACACAACATTTACCTTATTCTGTGTTTCTACAGGAGATTTATTTCACTATTAAAGCATTTCATGTCGGACTTGTCTGGCTTAATCTGTTAAAAAGTTCTTTACCAATTGATAAAAATATAATTTCCCCCCCAGATCATTCCCAGACAAATCTGTAAATTTTCCCGAATGGGGGGCTAGGGTTCCCTGACAGGGGGCTGTAATCCCCCCTCTGGCACCACCCATGGTTAACCTTATAAAATACTAAAGGTGCATCTACATGCGTGCTTCGAGTCAAAGGGTTAAGCATTGAGATAGGTTTTTAAAGGGCATATGACTCGAAAATTAAGTTTGTCTTATTGAAAAGAACATTTAAAATGATAAAATAACATCTTTTGCAGTTTTTGGTTTCCTTGCTTCATTTTTGATTATTCCAGCTTGTTTGATATGCAAATGACACAACTTTTTACGTCACACGTGCATAATGAGTATTATGAGTTACCGAGAGAAGGTTATATATCTTTGCTATTGTGAAACGAAATCACTTGGAACTCTACATGTTGGCGTTGTGGGTAGAAACACGCACATGCTTCCTTTGAGTTAAGCCCATGTTTTCATAATAGCAAAGATATGTAACCTTTTCTGATAACTCATTATGCACGTGTGACGTAAAAAGTTGTGTCATTTGCATATCAAACAAGCTGGAATAATCAAAAATGAAGCAAGGAAACCAAAAACTGCAAAAGATGTTATTTTATCATTTTAAATGTTTTAACTCCTTGACTACCAGGGGTCTTCCCTTGACGAGTAACATCATCTGGTGTTGATAGCCAGAGTAAAATACTAAGGAATCAAAGGGTTAATAACAAAATATTAAATATTGTATATAGTCCAACCCCCAGTACCCTAGAGTAGTAGTAGTCAAGAAAAGACAAATAAAATGATTTTTTAGCAGCTATTAACATTCATTATTTTCATATTTTATGCGGTTTTTAAAAGATTTTCTTGTATTTACAGAAAATCAACAAATACTGCTTTAAAATTAAATATATGCCTGGATAATTTTGTCATTTATGATTACATATATTAGTTCTTTTAAAAATACTAGTTTTCATGCTCATTATCACATTTACATTATTATACAGTATTTAAATCTCTTTTATTAATGTAACTTAAATACCATTTATATATATAGTATAGACACAACTAAACAAATTATGTACAGTTAAGTGTGTGTTATTGTTAATTGTTTGAATGCAGGGTCCAAATTAGCACTTCAGAAAAGCTTTACTTTTTATTCAGGACTATGATTCAGTATAGTCAGTAGCATAGAGAAGGTGGGGTAAGTGGGGTAATTACCCTGGGGCCCAGGACAAATAGGGGCCCGTAACATTTTATAACATTTTAGTCCAAGAAATTTATTAAAGGGCAGTAGCACTAAAAATTAAGTTTGTCTAATTTGAAAGAATTCATAAAATTGTAATAGAACATCCTTTACAACTTTTTCGTATCTCTCTTTGTTTTCAAGATAATTCAATTTGTTTGATATGTAAATGAGATGGTCTCTGACGTCAGGTGTGGGGTAAAATATTTTCACATGTAGCAAAACCAGTTTGTTCTAAGTTTGTTCAGCGAAATCATGTGAAACTGTGCACATAAAAACTCCTTGCGACGCTGAACATTTCATGTTAAATATGTAAGTGATTTTGCTCTGAATGAAAATATTTTACCCCACTTCTGACGTCAGACCACCATTTACATATCAAACAAATTGAAATATCTTGAAAACGTAGAAAGTTACGAAAAAGTTGTAAAGGATCTTCTATTACAATTTTATGAGTTCTTTCAAATTAGACAAACTTCATTTTTATTGCCAATCCCCTTTAAATTTAGCATCAAAACAGTTAAACTACAGAAACTTCATCTGTTTTTGTCCTTTTATAAAGGCGGCATGAGTATGGCCATTGTAAATATTTTTGCTTGACTGACGCTTCTGATGTAAGAATACTCTTAGAAATACTCAATCAGATAATGATGGTAGTAAAAGATTGATTTCGGTGGGGGCCCGGCTCCAACGTTTGACCCAGGGCCTATCCCGGCTCTTAACGGCCATGAGTATAGTTACTCCCCTAATTAATTAAATATTGCCCAGCTTCAAAAGCGCTCCATCATGATTGTTGTTTGTCCGCTTTTACCCACAAATCTTGCAGTCCGGACAATAGATAATGGCTCATAAATTGCTTTGTTTATCCACTTTTTGTGCTATTAATAGCAGCTTGACGGTATGCTATTAATCATTTGACTCTTCCCTCTGAGACATAATAATATTACAGACTTTTATTTTCTTTGTGAGACGATTATGCTACATTGAAAAACATTACACAATGTTCTGAAAAATCACGCTACATTTAAAACGTTACACTGCTTTCTTACTTTTACTTTACGTTCTAAGAATTACACTACATTCTGAAAAGTTACGTTCAGAAAAGTATGTTTGCTACATTCAGAAAAGTTACACTCTATGTTCTGTAAGTTACGTTATACGTTCCGAGAAGTTACGCTATTAGTAAATACGTTCTGAAAAATTATGCTTCGTTCTAAGAAGTTACAGTTACACTGCCAGAAAAGTTGCGCTATATGTTCTAAGAAGTCATACGCTACGTTCAGAAACGTTTTCGCTACGTTTGAGAGAAGTTATATGCCACGTTCTGAAAAATTCCATTACATGTACATTCAGAAAAGTTATGCTATGTTCAGAAGTTATCCTTCGTTCAGAGAAGTTGCGCTACGTTCAAAGAACTTAAGATACATTCAGAAAAGTTGCGCTACGCTTCTAAGAAGTCACTCTAAAGTATGTTTTGAAATGTTACCTTAATTTCTAAGAAGTTCACGTTACGTTGTGTTTTGAGTTGTTACGGTAAATGTGAGACGATTCTACGTTAGTCGTTAGGCTACATTTTTCAAAAATGAGCTTCGCACTTTTTTGTAGAACTGCTTCGCAGTTTTCAGAAATTTTCATAAATTTTCATAATTGCTTAGCAATTTCCGATTTGCGAAGCGTTAATTCGGACCTTGGAATGTTGACATATTTTAACCTTTTAGATTTTCCCTTCCTTGATACTGTCAGTATGGTATTAGGCAGAGTAAAATAATAAATAAAAGAAGCGTTCTGCGTAGGCAGTGTAGAAACAACAAGCGAAACGTTAGATTCCTACGTTCTCTGTTTCGGCAGTATATCTATAACCTTACTATATTTCGATTGTTGTAAAATAATAAAAGTCTTTTGTAATAGTAACTATAATATACCGTACTTTTATCTTTAAAATATAGCTGGTTTCATCCAAATATTAGCCGTCATGTTTCTGAAGGTTTGTTGATGGCAAATGGACAAGATGGCAGTTATCTCCTTCGTCCAAGCAAGAAAGAACACTGTTTATCTTTGTCAGTCAGGTACTGTACAATAATGTAAATCAGTACTAGTTAATATGTACTTGAAAACCTAGAGTTTCAATCTTAAGCCTCAGGTATACACTAAAGAAAATTTCCAAAACAAGTTACCAAAACACGGTTTCAGAAACAAAAGTTTCCAGTGTATGTTGAAAAGTTTCCAAAACTTTGTTCCGATCAGAAATCAAGTTTCCCTGATTAGAACACTGTTCTATATTTTATAACAAGTTTCAGAAACTTTTTCGAAAATGTGTTTCGGAAACTTGTTTCAGTGTATGCCGGGCTTTAAATTTACCTGTTGGTATGTAAACCATAAGTATTGTATTTGTATTTGTATTGTATTTGTATTGTATTGTATTGTATTGTATTGTATTGTATTGTATTGTATTTGTATTTGTATTTGTATTTGTATTTGTATTTGTATTTGTATTGTATTGTATTGTATTGTATTGTATTGTATTGTATTGTATTTGTATTTGTATTTGTATTGTATTGTATTGTATTGTATTGTATTGTATTTGTATTTGTATTGTATTGTATTGTATTGTATTGTATTTGTATTGTATTGTATTGTATTGTATTGTATTGTATTGTATTTGTATTTGTATTTGTAATTGTATTGTATTGTATTGTATTGTATTGTATTTGTATTTGTATTGTATTGTATTGTATTGTATTGTATTGTATTGTATTGTATTTTAGTAGCGTGCTGCGTAGGCAGTGTTGAAACAACAATGGAAATATAGTAAGGTTAGTTAACAACCTCGCATTCGTCAAACATCGAAAGTACAGGTTCCTAAAACACACATCTTTTTTGGAGGGTCGTAGCGTGCTTGAGAGGTCTCGGTGCAACACCTGTGCTTGACCTGCGCCACGCTTGCCTTAATGGAACCGGTCCCAGGCTGTCACCATGGCCAGGCCTAGTAATCTACTATGCGCGTCTAATAGTTGTAATGGTGTCGCCCTGTAGCCGAGAAACCCTCCATCGCACTGGACACTACAATCACACCCAAAGGTGGAGAAAAACAAACTTACCTCATGACACAGACCAACCTGGAAATCCGGAGTGCATGGTGTCGGGACAGGCCCTAAGACTGAGGAATCCAGTCAATAGGAGACGCACCAGAAGCTGAGCAACAATCAAGCCCCAAACAAGGCCCCAAACAAGAACCCCGCACAACGAACCCTCCAACGGGGAGAGAAGGGTAGTCAACCGAGACATGGAGGGGGACAAACGGTGCCCCCGACGAACCAAGAAAAAACACGTAACAACGAACTCCTCTAGGGAAAGGAAAGCAGACTCGGCTGCAACAAAAAATGGGACAAACGGTGCCCCGCGGAAAATAGAAATGGGGATGGATACGGAGTGAAGCGTGGTGAACGAAGGGACGAACAAAATGAACAAACCAGAAAAACTGCACCGATGGGTAGCAAGGCTGCTGCGACAGGTAGCAAAGCGGTCGCCACCATGACAAAACTGCACAAATGCGGCTCGAAAAAAAGGGGCGGGCACAACGACGAAACGGAACGAGCTCGCCGATGAGAAAAGAAGCGGACTCGGCCGCAACACGGAACGAATGAGACAAACGGCGCCCCACGAAACGAGGATGACGATAAAAAAACAAGGACGACTCCAACGGGGAGAGTAGCACACACGACCGCAACAAGGGGCGACAGAACTAATGAAGCCGTAACTATAACTAAACTACGTAACTATCACCTGGCAAGCCAGGGAAAGCAAGACTCCCGCGTCTGTGCTTTACGATAATACAACATTCCGCCTACACGGGACACCCTGAGACGAAGACCGCAAGGGAAGGGAGGGAGAAGAGATCCTCACTCTGTCACGAGTACTGTAGACTGAGATTAGGGGCGAACAAACCTCGAGGCTGAAATTGCCTCTGCATATTAATAAGGTAAGATCTAACGATTGGCCCAAACCCAAACAGGGGTAAGACAACCCCACAACCACTCAGCTCGTTCTTAATATTATTTATTTCATAAATCCAAATATAACTGCTGAAATGGAGAACGTATAGGAGTCTAACGTTTCGAGCGAAGGCCCTTCGTCAAACGTCAGACGTTCTCTGTTTCGGCAGTATATCTAACCTTACTATATTATATTTTATTCCTCTTTGCTTTTTAGATGTACTTATGCTGTGAAGCATTTTCAAATTGGTTGGGATGGAAATAAATATACATTTGGAATGGGAAAGTTTGACAGTTTAAGTGAATTTGTTGAGCATTTTGAAAACAAGCCATTGATTGGTGGAGATTCAGGTTTGTGATAACTGTTATTGGTTTCAATGCTTGGTTATAATCAAGACAACAACAATTTTATTGTACCCTTCGAAAAATATCATGAATGGAATTATATAAATTATTTTGATAAGATAGGGTACTGACTTCCAGAAATAACCTTAATGGGCTAAAAATGCCAGGAAGCCAGTTCATAAAGTTGAAATTAAATTACATGGTCGGAATATTTACAAAGGACACAAACACGTTACAGCGATATTTAACTTAACATTTTTACATGACATAATTACAAAAGCTAAATATCACTGCACACATAACACAGAAAACAAACTTACACAGACAGATCTACACTATTATCAGTTCAGAATATTTTTCAGTAGAATGGTACGCAATGTTAATTAATAAAAATGTATTCTTTTGGTAATCCGCCACTGGGTTTGGCACTGGAAAGTCAAGTCTTGAAAGGGGTCCCATACTGAAATTTTGACCCTGGGCCCATTCTGGCTCTGGATACAGTACAGGGTCCGAATTATAGCGCTCCAGAACAGCTTCGCTTTTAAACATTACAACATCCTGAAAAATTACGCTACATGCATTTAAAACGTTACACTTACGGTTCATCGAAGCGTGAAAGTTGTTTGTGTGTATTTTCCCTCCCTCCCAAAAAATAAATCATTTTTTCTTTCTTCTTTTGACTCTATACCTTCCATTGACCTAGTCAGTGTGACGGGTGCCTGGAGTCTGGTGTGGGGCTCATGGCTGGGTTGCGGGGATTTGCCAGTCATGAGAGCGGTATTCTATCTGGGGCCTGGCTGTGGAAGTGGAAGCCCCTGGATGACCCAGGCACCCAACCTGCACAAGCGATGCAGTTGTTAACCTTTCGTTAAGAATATAGTTACTGTTTGCTACGTTCTTTAGTTACTTTTCTTTAGTTCTTTAGTCTACGTTCAGAAAGTTACGCTATACGTTCTGAACGTTACGTTTTACGTTCCGAGAAGTTACGCTACAAAAATTATTGTTTGTTTTGTTTTAATCACTTTATTCCCAAATACACGTAATGGCAATAGGTGGCTGAACAGAGCATAGCCCCAATTGATTTCAGCTACCAAAAAGACTTACTATATATAAATATACTATATAGACCACTTTCATAATGGCCACCAGTTTAAATATTCTTTTATATACATCTTAATGAGTCTTTCTGGCCTCGTTATGAAGCAAAGATTCTTTTGAATTGCAGACTCACAAACGAGGGCAGAAAGGCTTATTAAGATGCACATAAAAGAATATTCAAATTAGTCACTATTATGACATGGCCAGAAATCGAGGACAACATGGCGGCAAAGCATGCGCACTGAATCCCTTTTTAATTAATTCAATATGGCGTCCTTCAATAGATTTCTTAAGGAGATATAAAGAACAATCATTTTCGGTTATTTATTATTGTAAATTCCGACATGCGAACGTCCAAAACTTCACCAAATTGAACAATCGTTCAGCACTACAATTTCTATTAAGTTTGGAGCGTCCTAAATAGGTTCCCGAGCCCCTCACAAGAATACCTCTTATTCGCTGTTTAAAGTCTATTAATCTGCTATATCACTTATTTTGGAGCTCCTATTTTGGCTGCTTCTGTGTTGTTTGTCCACGATGCGAACGTCTGAATTTGCTCGGGATGAACGTTACTTTGTTTTGCGGAGTTGTTCGTTCCACTTCTTCGTTGTTTAATAGGTTCCCAAAGACCTTAAAATGTACGATTTATTGCAGCCGAGTCGTTGTAATTTAATCCATCAAGCGCCGAGATAAATACTGAACTCGGCGTGAAGAAGCAATGCATTCCTCGATAATTTCGGGTTCTTGTCCGCCATTTCTTATGGAGATGTTGCTAGGTTTCCAGGGTCTTAACCGCTGTTATTATTATTAAATATGACTGTGGATTAGGAAATAATAACCGAAATTTATGCGGCAATTTTTGTGAGTATGAGGGTACAGGCCTGTCTAGACGATTAAACCTTTTGTAATTTGATATTTGGGTAAGAAATGGGTCAATAAGACATTTTAACGAATAACTCTACTTTAATTTATTGCTATAGACTTCTGTTTATAGCCGAAATGATCGATATTTAGCCATCAGAATTTTCAAATTAATATTCCATCTAAATATGAGCCCACAGGCCACTGCCGCTGAGTGTCCTGGATTTCTAGCCATGAAGTGGTCTATATATGCTTAAAAAACTCGTTAATAATTCATGAGGAAAACACAAAGAAAAATCATAACCGTATCGTGGTTTTATATGTGATAAAACATTCTCCTGATTTACATAAACTTTAGCTTTGATTTTCTCGCCTTAGACAACGTTATTTTTCAAAATTACTACGCCAACGAACTTACCAAATGGTGATCGTTTTTAAAGCCATTCAGAACACTCGCAGAACGTGTTTTATCAGATCTAAAACACTCCTGCTCATGTTTTAAATATTACTTCGTTCTGAGAAGTTACACTGCTATCAGAAAAGTTGCGCTACGTTCTAAGAAGTTATACGCTACGTTTTAGCTACATTTAAAGACGTTATATGCCACGTTCTGAAAAATTACGCTACATGTAAGTTATGCTATGTTCAGAAGTTATCCTTCGTTCAGAGAAGTTGCGCTACGTTCAAAAGAAGTTAAGATACATTGAGAAAAGTTGCGCTACGCTTCTCAGAAGTCACTCTAAAGTATGTTAATTATAATAATAACTTTATTTTAATTGTTAAATCCTTTCAGCTACAAGAAGCTGGTATTAGTAGAATGAACAATATTTAAAATATTATAACTTAAGAAATATATTATATATATATATATATATATATATGTAATATTTATAAACCGCGCAGGAGGGCTTTATCGGATATAAAACACGAGGCGATAGCCGAGTGTTTTAGAGCCGATAAAGCCCGTACTGCAAGGTTTTTAAATGGCTTCTAAAAAGAATCACTTCATACGTTCATTGGCGTAGTAATTTTGAAAATTAAGCTTATCTCAGCCGTTAAAAACCAGCGAGAAACTTAGAGCGAGTCTATATCACATATATAGATCCGATACGCTCATGATTTTTCTTTGTGTTTTCCTCATGAATTGTTAATGAATTTTAGAAATATATATATATATATATTACAGTATGAGTATCTATATAAAAAAGTTAAAAATACACGCTATATATAAACTACAAATATGATTACTACTATCAGATTCTAAAAGTGAGTTCCAGTCTTTTGCTCCTGCATGCGTACTTAAACATGTGTATAAATTTTTAATATAACAATTAGTGAGAACTTTTATATTTCTGAAATAAAGTGGTTTTTTTAGGAATATTAACTTTGCTCAAATATCCTTATCCTCGTTATGTTGAGGAACCAGAGAAATATGAAACAGTCAGGGTGCATGCTGAATGGGGGAAAGCAAGGGACAACAGTGTGAGGGATCAAGGCAATTTAGCAGTAAGTGAGAGGAGATAAATCATAAATATACAGGGTGTTAACTAGGCTCAGATTCCAGCCGTTTGGGGTATCGGTGCGGGATCGCGGGCGCACCGAGACCCAACGGCTGGAATCTGAGCCTAGGTAAGCCTAGGTCACAGGATAGAATGTGCCTTCAATGCACAGGCGCGATATTTTACGCCATCCTACACGATCCTACGCAATGTTCTACGCCATCCTACGCAAGCCTGGCAAGTTCCCCCGGCAGTTTTAACCTTCTTTTGAAGGTCCAAACTGCCGGGGGAACTTGCCAGGATGGCGTAGGATGGCGAGGAATCAAGATGCGACATGCGCGAGGACATAAACTTCAAAGGTTCCGACGCGAGTTGGACTTCTGGTTGTATTTCTATTCTGTGACTAGGTGTCAAGTGTCAACTACAGCCAAAAATATTATGTTACTGTAAATGCAGTCTTCCTAAATCACTTTGAGATTGCACTTTGTATACAATTTGGGTGCACCAAAAACAATTATAGAATTGCAAATCCAATAACATATTATATACAGTATAACATATATACTAAATGTCAGTGACTTCCCAACTTCCAGGCACCTTTTTTCAATGTGTTGACTTTTTGAGGGCAGCTCATCACTATTTCCCAACGTCAGTCGTCAGGTAAATGTGTTATTTTTTCTGCTGGCTGAGGAACGAAAGAAGCAGAAAATATTTTCTCACACGCTGCTGGGGTCCCGATTATTAATCGAGTGGTGCGGGTTAAGTAAGCACATTTTGCTGTTGCGTTCGCCATTGCTTGACACAAACACCCACCCACCCTACCCCTGTTAAGACTTTGTGTAATTTAATATTGTACAAAGTACTGGACTTTAGCTTTTTGATAGTTTTTTTCTTGTGGTGTTCTAGTTAGGGTGAATTATGTTCCAGTAATTTAATGTGTAGCTGTAATAGCTGGAAGTGATTAATAAAATGTCAAGCTTGCGGCGGATGGCTGCAGCAGCTCCCAGCTGTGTGTGAGAAGCAGAATTTTCGGCCCCTTCTGGCTATAACACCCTAATATGTATAGGGCTTCATAAACTGTTCAATATTTGTAATTATATCATTATTTTATAATTTTTAAATCAATAAATCAGATCGCATCAAGAGAGGGATACTTAACAAAGCTTGGAGGAAGAATCAAGGTATATATTTTAATCCAATGTACACGTCTTTGGTGTTTTTATTTTGACTGACACCATGCAATTTTATTCACCTCTGGGGAAGCCCTTGGACAAGGATGAGTTAATTGTATACTACAGTATTATACTTTTTTCTTCATGATAATATTGAATTATTAGAGCCATAATTAAATAATCTACTCTACTATTGAAATATGGTAAGGTTAGAAAATACTGCCGAAACAGAGAACGTAGGAGTCTAACGTTTCGAGCGAAGGCCCTTGACGTTTCTCTCTGACGAAGGGCCTTCGCTCGAAACGTTAGACTCCTACGTTCCCTGTTTCGGCAGTATATCTAACCTTACTATATTTCGATTGCTGTTTCTACACTGCCTACGCAGCACGCTACTTTTATTACTCTACTATTGTGTTTATATTGTTTTTAATTTTATTATAATAGTAGCTACCTGTACTTAAAAGTCACTACTGTACCGGTATAAATCTACAGTACCGATGTTTAAGAAATAGAAAATGGGCGCCCGTGTTTATATAGCCTGATGCAAACACGAGAGTGAGTTGGGAGAATTCGAAAGTTTATGTGAACCCGTGCCGTAGGCGAGGATTTACGTAAGTACTTTCGAATTCTCCCAACTCACTCAAGTGTTTGCATCAGGTTTAACACATGGCATCCATTTTCTATTTCTTTTATAAAATAAGGCTAAGAAATGTGCCGTGACATCACAACCGTGTTTGAATAGCCTGATATAAACACGGCAACTGACCAATCACAGCGTGCGTAAGACGCAACCTATTTTATATATATCCTGTTCAACACTCGAAATAAATTTCATATTTCCAAGCATCCATGTATTGTTCTGTTTATTATATTAAAAAATTGTCCTATTGCCTTGCAAAAATTGCATTAAACTATAATGCTGATTCAGCGATAATCGTCACATGTGCGATTATCATAAATAATCGCACATGTGAGATTATCACTTTTATTAGTGGCGGGAAAATCAATAAAACACTCATTTTATATAATAAAATGAAATAATCTACTCTACTAGTGTGTTTATATTGTTTTTAATTTTATTATAATTGTAGCTACGCCTACCTGCACTGAAGTCACTACTGTAGCGGTATAAATCTACAATACCGATGTTATTGCATACTACTACCGTAGTTATAACTTTGGGAAATATTTTGTTTTAAATCTTAGAACTGGAAAACAAGATGGTTTGTCTTGGTGAGAAATGAGTTAAAGTATTTTAAAGTAAAAGGAGTAAGTAGAACTAGAGACCAAGAAGAAAATCAAATGTGGAATAACCAAGATTTATTTTAGGAGAAGCAATATCTTACTTCTATTTTCTACACTTTGGTTATTTATAAATAGGATGAACTTCCAGTAAGAGTGTTGGACTTAACAAAGTGCCAAGAAGTCGACGAGGATCATTCTCAGGGAAAGCCAAACTGTTTTAGGTATATTTTAGTTAATAAATCTCAATTATACACCTTCATTAATTGACAGCGCCTTGACATTATGTACAAGTCAAATCCAACTGCGATCATCCCCCCCCCCGGGCAATCCCCGGGCATTTGACCCAAGATGAGCTCCGTATTGGCGGGAATTTGACGCAAAGCAATCCCACCCGGTCGGGCATTTGACTATTGAAAAAAGTTGGTCAGCAGTTGCACGTTAAAAAATCTCCTCGTTCTAGCCATCTTTTCAGTCATTTGAAAATGCCGTTGTTTAAAGTCTGGAATGCAAAGAAGGACGTTGAAACTTTATGGTAGTGAATTTTTTGTTGTCTATGAATGAAATATTTCAACAAAATCTTTTAATAGAGCTTTGACAGTCCCAGACAGTGGGGCATTTCACTGTGTTTTCGGTCCGCATAGTTTGACCAAAATTTCCCGGAAAAGTCAAATTCCCGGGGGTTTGCCGGGGGGATGATCGCAGTTGGAATTGACTCGTATATTACCCTAGAAAGCATTACAAGTAAATTATAATTATATTCAAGAAATAGAGAATGCATGACATTGACTATACCCACAGGGAGCCCATCTTGGCAGCGCGTGGGCACCCTGTGGCGGTCTCGAAAGACGCGCGGGGGACTGTGGCAGGGGATTTAAAAAAACGAAAAACGGTTACCAGAAGCGGGAAAAAAGGTGGAAAAAAGGGAAAAACGGGGGGAAAGGGGGGGAGGGAGAGGAGAAAATATAAGGGATGAAACACCAAACGTTCAACGTGGAATGTGTTCCGCAAGTAGCCAGGACATCTCGTATCGTCGGGAGCCACCGTTAGAATACTGAAACCGACTGAAACTCAGAGTCAGATGAATGTGCAATAAATCAATAATCCTGAGACTTCCCGCTTTATCCGAAAAGCTTATCGTAGGATTTCGTAGCTATCCGAAGTGTCAACGATGATGTAGTGTCCTAGCTACTTGCGGAACACATCTCCCAAAAATACGGTATGTAATTTAGCTGTAAAATCACGGCTAAAAGTTGAGATTTTGCATCATTTTGATTTATATTTTGATAAATGAATCATTATCACAACTACTTCGCTCAATTGTCTTACGATTTTAATAACTATAGGCGCTTAAAACGATGTTCAAAACAAGGAAGAATTCGTGTTTCATCCCTTTATTATTTTCTTATAAAACACACCACGATCGAGTGTGCCACAGTCCCCCGCGTGTCTTTCGTGTCCGCTACAGGGTGCCCACGCGCTGCCAAGATGGGCTCCCTCAACCTCGTACCCAGGGTTTTAGAAAAACCCTGGGTACGAGGTTGGGGCTCCCTGTGCTATACCTGCATGTGTTTATGTCTTCAGGGTCTGAATTAGCGCTTCAGAACAGCTTCGCTTTTTTTTCAGCAGTTACTCCCCTAATTCATTAAACATTGCCCTTCAATTAACCATTACTTCTCTCTCTGAGACGGTCTTTTCATTAAGTTTACGGATTTTTATTTTCTTTGTGCGGTCTATGTTACATGTACGTTGTGCCAATATACTACGTTGAAAAACATTACATAATGTTCTAGAACATTACGCTACATTTAAAACGTTACACTGCTTTCTTACTTTTACTTTACGTTCTGAGAAGTTATGCTACATTCTGAAAAGTTTCGTTCAGAATACTTACTGTTTGCTACATCCTGAAAAATTACGCTATACGTTCTGTAAGATACGTTATACGTTCCGAGAAGTTACACTGCATACGTTCTGAGAAATTATGCTTCGTTCTAAAAAGTTACACTGCCGTCAAAAAAGTTGCGCTACGTTCTAAGAAGTCATACGCTACGTTCAGAAAAGTTTTCGCTATACATTTAAAGAAATCAGTATATGCCACGTTCTGACAAATTACGCTACATGTATATCCAGAAAAGTTATGCTATGTTCAGAAGTTATCCTTCTTTAAGACCTTACATTCTAAATAGTTAGAGATGGTACATGTGAGACGATACTATACATTAATAGTCGTTACGCTACATTTTTCAAAAATAAGCTTTGCATATTTTTTTGTAGAACTGCTTCGCAGTTTTCAAAAATTTTCATAATTGCGTTAATTCGGACCTTGGTCTTGTCTTTACAACGATCACCCCTAGTGACGAAGACACTAGATCAGATATGTTGAAACGTTACCCAGGTCACAAATAGTAACTTTTTAAGTTGCGTTCAAAAAACGTTTAAGCCAGAGTAGCGTTAAACTATGTCTGATATGATAGGCTAATAATAAAATATTCTAATAATAAAATATTCTGACAAGCTATACTCTACTGCATGCAGTAATAAAATAAAATAACATTAGCGTACAGGGTGACAGTGTGTGGGAGGTGTCACCCCCCACTTTTTGGAATACTAATGTGCAAATTGATGAAGTACTATTTCAAAAACGAGTTCAAGTGTTTGATCACGGTATCAAAACACGAGAAAGCTAATGAATCTCGAGGGGCGAAGCCCCGAGAGATTTATTAGCTTTCGAGTGTTTTGATACCGTGATCAAACACGCAGAACGAGTTTTTGAAATGGCTTCTCAAATGAAAGACAATGAACCAATGAGCCACCGTTGTGGGACTTGTGGATGTTTTGTGATACAATTTTACTCAATCGTATCGTGTTTCCTGTTTAATTAACATAAATGAAACACTAGTGTTTGATGAAGAAACAGATCAAACACTAGTGTTTGATGCAGTGCTTTACCGTGTTTCACAGCCCATTCACGTGACGGAATGGAGCTGTCTAATTGAGTAAAATTCTCATGAATTATTAATGAATTTGAGAAGAACTGGTTGGTAAATTGATAAAATTGAGGTGGTTGGTACACCCCTCTGAGAATCGTCACGCTACACCACTGAAACCATGGTCAATCGAGATATGGTCTGGAAACTCGGCAAACTTCAAAGCGCCTATAATGAGCTGTGATTTTATGTTGAACCGTACCTTACACCGTGCACATCCTTTGTTTTAAGTTTATTAATATTTAAATAACACAGTTGAGTGATTGAACTGAAACGTTGCTATTGGACAATTCGTTCATTATACTAAAATACAATGCGTTCAGTAACCGTGCACCGTGCACAAAAATGCATAAAGGTGAACAAAAAGATAGACCAAAGACTTTAGCTGAGTTTCCAGACCATATCTCGATTGACTATGATGAAACTAACTACTGTAAGTCCTGTATAAACTGTGCATGTAACAATAGTTTAATGCTACTCTGGCTTCAAAAACTCATTAATATTCATGAACCAAAGTGTCCACTAATATGCACGTATTTGCCATGTGCAAGTCTTTTATACCTGATAAAACTACTATGAATATTAACTAACGTGAAATTTTATGTAAAGAATACTAATGAACGTGAAATTTTATATAAAATGTCATCCTAATTAGCAAATCTATTGTCGGCGTTTTTGAAGCTATTCAGCGCGAGTGTTTTAGATCTGATAAAACGCGACTACGAGTGTTTTAAATATTACTTAAAAGTTTTTTGAACGTCAAGTTTTTTTAAGTCAGAGTAGCATTAAACTATGTTTGATTCTTCACCTGGCTGCGTTGGGAATTTATTAGCTGTACATGTAAGTTTGAAACATTAGGGCAAAATAACTTAGTTGATAAAACAATGAAATATCTCCACTTTATTTTTCAGTATTGTCATGCCTTATCGAACGTTTTATTGTTATGCAAGTTCACATCAAGAAGCAGAAGAATGGATAAAATTACTGCAGTGGAAAGTGGTAGTTTAAAATATTTCATTTGTACACATATTACATTACTGACAATGATTATTATAATTGTTTTGTTTCTAAGTGACAAAGCTTCTAGTTTTTGTGTGTTATTTAGAGCCACAAAAGTATTTAATTTTATGTGAGAAGTGGAGAGTGCTTCCAGTTTGACTCTACCAAACACCAGTTTCCCCCCAAGTGCTCTGGTTTCCTCCTGTAGTACAGGGCCGGCGCGAGCTTCTAGGAGTTGGGAGGGTACGATTTCCTAAGGGCACATTACGTGGATTGCGCAATCACACCGCGTAAAACCAGTTTCAAGAAGAGGCCATTTGATCAGGGTTTTTAACTTTTGGTGTATATCGAAACAAAAAAAGCAAAACAGTACGTTTATTCTACTAAATCGTTATTTAGAAGTTATTACAGATTCCTACATGCAATAAGCCAATAATATATAAAGTAATATGACAAAATGAAAATTATGAGATTGAATATGTTGCAAAGAAAACATTAACTACCTATATCCCTGAAATATAATACAGTCACTCACTATAAATTACAGTAAAGGAAAACAACATCATGTCCGCTAGCTGGAGTTTGTTCGCATAAAAAACACAAATTCGATAGCCAGTTAAAAGAACCAAAGGCATGACGAGACAGGGCCGTTCCGAAAGGCTGATCATTGGGGGGGGGGGGGGGGGGTGTATGAAGGTTTTCGGCCCCTTTGTGGGCCTTGGGCCTTTATGACTCCACCAAAATGCGTTTCTTCAAAAGCTAAATTAAATGTATGTGGACTAGCCAGGTGGGCGGTGGCCTCCTATAATCTACTAATAGTACTCCTTGCAATTTTTAAATTCAAATTTCATACTTTTAATATAGTAAACTCTTATGTAGCAAATTATGAAATAACGTCACAAATTATATTCTTGTACAGAGCTTAACATAATTGAATCCGTCTGTAAGCTTTGGTTACTGTCGGGAATAAGCCAAGCCGACTTTGACGAAGTGCGAGATCGGCAGCATATCTGTAACTGATGTCATGTTCTGGTACGTCATCTTCTTTAGCATGTTTTCGGAGATGGGGTATGAACATTTCCATTTCAGCATGTAGCAAAGACGGCTGTGGAAGTTCATTAGGGTACTTCTGGCAAAGCCTTTCAACTTGCGTGTAGGTGGGCATTTGGGTTGGGCTCAGACCTTCCAGCAAAGGCTTGAATACCGATTTAATGTTTTCCGCTTTTTCGTTAATCTCGACTAGAAGAGCATCTAAGACAGCTGTAAATTCTTTCCTGTAGAACGAATGCATTGTTATTTGGGCAGTGGTATTTTGGCCTTCATCCAGACGTCTAGGTATTCTCCGTGTGCGGTGAAATTTTTGGTACTCCTCAGCTGCATTTACTCCCATTTTCTCAGCAAATGACACAGATGCATCTACAAGGTCGTTTATCTGGTCCTCAGATTATCTGATTTTCCTGATGCTTTGCTCTGTCATCTGCAATGCTGCTATGGCCCCAGTAACGTCAAGAGTTTCCTTCTCTATAATTTTTGTCATCATTTTGGTTTTGATGAATACGTTTTTGGCGAACATCAGTGACGCAACAAAGTCAAATCTGAGCATCCGAGATAAAAGACCAGATGCCTTTGTTCTGGTTTCTCTGCATGTCTGCCTCTTCATTAGAATTGATGATTCTGAGGGGCCCTTCATTACTGATATAAGGGATTTTGATCAACGATTCACTGAAATAGGGGCCCTTCATAACTGAAAAAAGGAACTTTGATCACTGAAATAGGGCCCCTTCATAACTGATATAGGGAACTTTTATCGCTGAAATAATAAGGGCCCCTTCATAACTGATATAGGGAACTTTGATCGCTGAAATAATAAGGGCCCTTCATAACTGATATAGGGAACTTTGATCGCTGAAATAATAAGGGCCCCTTCATAACTGATATAGGGAACTTTGATCGCTGAAATAATAAGGGCCCTTCATAACTGATATGGGGACTTTGTCACTAAACCTGTGCCGAGATTGAAGGCATGCATGCATGCTCTGCGCGCACGCGTTTTGTTTAATATCCAGGGCTTGGCTAAAAAAGGGCACTTCTTCGCCAAATTATTGGGGGGGGGGGTAAATACCCCCCGGTCCTGCTGTAGTAACACTGGATCAATGAGGGATGGTCCTTACTGGACCTCTAGGGAGAACAGTTTAGATATGACTGATATAGTTATCCAGTAAAAATAAAGTTAGTTTAGTTTACTCCTGTAGTAACACTGGACCAATGAGGGATGACCCTTACTGGACCTCTAGGGAGAACAGTTTAGATATAACTGATAGAGTTATCCAGTAAAAATAAAGTTAGTTTAGTTTACTCTGGTTTCCTCCTGTAGTAACACTGAACCAATGAGGGATGGCCCTTACTGGACCTCTAGGAAGAACAGTTTAGATATAACTGATAGAGTTATCCAGTAAAAATAAAGTTAGTTTAGTTTACTCTGGTTTCCTCCTGTAGTAACACTGAACCAATGAGGGATGGCCCTTACTTGACCTCTAGGAAGAACAGTTTATATATGACTGATATAGTTATCCAGTAAAAATAAAGTTAGTTTAGTTTACTCTGGTTTCCTCCTGTAGTAACACTGAACCAATGAGGGATGGCCCTTACTGGACCTCTAGGAAGAACAGTTTAGATATAACTGATAGAGTTATCCAGTAAAAATAAAGTTAGTTTAGTTTACTCTGGTTTCCTCCTGTAGTAACACTGAACCAATGAGGGATGGCCCTTACTGGACCTCTAGGGAGAACAGTTTATATATGACTGATATAGTTATCCAGTATAAATAAAGTTAGTTTAGTTTACTCTGGTTTCCTCCTGTAGTAACACTGAACCAATGAGGGATGGCCCTTACTGGACCTCTAGGGAGAACAGTTTATATATGACTGATATAGTTATCCAGTAAAAATAAAGTTAGTTTAGTTTACTCTGGTTTCCTCCTGTAGTAACACTGAACCAATGAGGGATGGCCCTTACTGGACCTCTAGTAAGAACTAGTTTAGATATGACTGATAGAGTTATCCAGTATAAATAAAGTTAGTTTAGTTTACTCTGGTTTCCTCCTGTTGTAACACTGAACCAATGAGGGATGGTTCTTACTGGACCTCTAGAGAGAACAGTTTATATATGACTGATATAGTTATCCAGTAAAAATAAAGTTAGTTTAGTTTACTCTGGTTTCCTCCTGTAGTAACACTGAACCAATGAGGGATGGCCCTTACTGGACCTCTAGGAAGAACAGTTTAGATATAACTGATAGAGTTATCCAGTAAAAATAAAGTTAGTTTAGTTTACTCTGGTTTCCTCCTGTAGTAACACTGAACCAATGAGGGATGGCCCTTACTGGACCTCTAGGGAGAACAGTTTATATATGACTGATATAGTTATCCAGTATAAATAAAGTTAGTTTAGTTTACTCTGGTTTCCTCCTGTAGTAACACTGAACCAATGAGGGATGGCCCTTACTGGACCTCTAGGGAGAACAGTTTATATATGACTGATATAGTTATCCAGTAAAAATAAAGTTAGTTTAGTTTACTCTGGTTTCCTCCTGTAGTAACACTGAACCAATGAGGGATGGCCCTTACTGGACCTCTAGTAAGAACTAGTTTAGATATGACTGATAGAGTTATCCAGTATAAATAAAGTTAGTTTAGTTTACTCTGGTTTCCTCCTGTTGTAACACTGAACCAATGAGGGATGGTTCTTACTGGACCTCTAGAGAGAACAGTTTAGATATGACTGATAGAGTTATCCAGTATAAATAAAGTTAGTTTAGTTTACTCTGGTTTCCTCCTGTAGTAACACTGGATCAATGAGGGATGGTCCTTACTGGACCTCTAGGGATAACAGTTTAGATATAACTGATAGAGTTATCCAATATAAATATAAGTTACTTTATTTAGTTTTAGTTGAAGCATTGTCCAACATCATGGTTACATTTTTGATGTGCATTTATAAACGTCACAACTCATAACCAAAAAATTGGTAATTACGATTTGTATTGCCATAATGCCCTTTAAAAGCAACTAAACTTTTTTTCCATTGCAGGGATTCCCAAATGGTAAAAAGACAAATGAATAAATATATTTCTGCTGGCTTTGATATCCAGTATCAGAGGATTAATATTATGATTAATCATCTTCCTCCCAAGAGTAGAGCTGCATCGCTTGTAATACAAGATTACTTCACTTCTCAAGGCAAAGCATGTGGAGGTAAAAGGTTAAATACTTTGTACTGTACAATATCTTTAATTAGTATTTATTTATTTAGAGTTATTATAATCATGACAGAGTGTAATATTACAGTGTGCATAGCTGCAGTATGAGGAAATGCAGTGGGGTGAGAAAATGGCCTGGGGACAAGGTTATATGTACAGCTATACAGTAGGTACATTTCAATTATCAACAATTGCATAGTACAACTTCTTCCCCAGGGCATTTGTAAGACAAGATGGTGGTGGTGATGCCAGCTGCCAAAGGCTGGGTTTTGGCAGGATCATGATCTTAAGAAAATTATTTTGTGAGTGTTTTAGGAGGGTCCTGAAGGGGTGGGGGGGGGGGGGGTGGTCTAGATCCCATTTCCCAATGTACAACAATTAGCAAATCCCACTCCCATTGACAACAATCTTTAAAATCCCAATCACATGTCTCCTCATTGAAATTTTTCCCATTCCCACTGGCACTTTAATCCCATTCCCAGTGGTGAAAATCCCAGTTCCCAATAGTAAAAATGGACAAATCCCAGTTCCCATTACACCCTTCAGGACCCTCTTTTAGATAGAGCAAAGTGAAAAGATGGTAAACTGGAGAGAATTTTACCCTCATAAAGGGCTCCTCTTGAAACAGAAGTATTTTGGTATTACAGTCAAAATGGAAATACCTTCCCACTTCCACTTCTGCAGTTGGTTGTGTATTACTGTATTCTGTAATTGCTAATGAAGGGTGAGGAAAGTCTAGTCTGATAAAAGTCACCAATTCTTGATGCATATTCGTCTGTTGGTATTGATTTGGGATAAACATCCATTGTATTATGATTACCGTAAATGCCATTTAAAGCTACATTATACTATTTATGTACAGTTTTCAACAAAATATCTCAGGCTTCGGCAGTGCAGCTACAGAAATACACAATGAATCACAGAAGAAGTGGGAAGGTATTTCCATTTTGATGGGGTGTTGGTGGCACAGTGGTTAGTGCATGTGCCTTTCACCTCTGTGACCCGGGTTCAATTCCTGCACAGTGTAGTTATCTGATTAAAAAAAATGTCACCCTGGCTGCATGTGAGAAGAGTGCTTCCAGTTTGACTCTACCAAACACCACAGGTTTCCTCTGGGTACTCCGGTTTCCTCCTGTAGTAACACTGGACCAATGAGGGTGGGCCCTTACTACCTCTGAGGATAACAGTTTAGATATAACTGATAGAGTTATCCAGTATAAACAAGGTTAGTTTAGTTTAGTTTAGTTTAGTTTAGACTGTGTAAAATTATTTACCACCTTTTTACTTCAGTATGATTAATGATAGTTTGTCTGAGTCAATCATTGTTTTAAACTGGCAGAAAAGTTTCCACAAAAATGTCATCACATGAGCTCTAGCCTCTGCCAGGTCAGTGTCTCACCACCATCAAGATTATCTCAGAAACACCTTGGGGATGAAGTTGTTGCACAATGTTGTATATTATTTAGACCTCCAGTATGACTATGGCATGCTAATGCAAAAATAGATATGACACTTGTTTCTTCTTAAATTTCAATATTAATTTAAATTAAACAAATTATTTTCCATTACAGTATAAATTATGGTAACTAACATTAACCTATTGCTGCCTTTGATGTCTGAGGGTTCTCCTAGCCTGTGTACAGCCATTCTCTCATGGAAAAATTCATTGGGAGAGAGTGGCTCTACATAGACAGTCTAGGGTAAGAAAAGGCCATTTTTGGCCAGCTCAGGCAGGAATGGGTTAATAAATTATCAGTACAGAACAAACTGAAGAACAAAACGCAAGAAATGTACTAGATCCTAGATTTTCTACATGTTATTCTGAGTTATTGTTGGCAACAAATACTGTTTACTTAAAATAAATGAACTGATAAGCTAGAAAATCCTAAATACTTGTCAATATAAAACTCACTTTTTGTACAAATATAGATTAGATTATACTATAGATTATACACAAGCTACTGCTAGCAATGATTAATTCTTTCAATGGTTGCATGGTGACAAATTGTAATAGAAGCGAGAATTTGAGAATTTGTGAAAACACTCCACCTTCATTGTTTAGTTGGCAATAAAATGATAATAAACATGGTGTTTCCACAAATTCTTGCTTCGAGCAGTGATTGTATAAATTCTAGCAATGATTCATGATCATTAAATCAGATCAATCAAATGCTGAAATCAGTTCACCCTGGGACCTCATATGAACTAATGAGAAAGAGTTAAACATTTTATTTTGTACATGAATGAACCTATGGTTAGTGGTTACATACACCAATTTATGTCACCAATTTGTGTTGCAGTACCCTGGTCCCAGAGGTCCTACGCCACCCAGATAAATTGGTGTGTGTAACATACCCAGTCAACGCTGATTTATGCATTGCTGAAGCATTGCAAGTTTTTGATAAGGGATCAAAAACTTGCAACAAAAATCTGCAACACCACACAATTCGACAAGTGTAACATACCTGTCACCGATTTGTGTTGCAATCACGCCAAATTTCTTTTGATGTGTGTGGCCGGGTGACACAAATCAGCAACACAGATCAATGTGTGTTACCATAGCTTTATTTTTAGAAACTAGATTTTAGCTCAATGGCTTATTATGAATAAATAATTATAAAGTATTTACTGAGTTTTGTTATCTATTTCTATGGAGATACCAGGCCGATTTAGCCAGAGAAAATGTGAGCCATTAGTGCAATTCATATGCTGCTGTATAATAGATTCCAGTTTAACTTGGTTTTAAATTTCAGATGGTTTAATTTGTATTCAAAAACTCATTAATAATTCATGAGGAAAATTCAAAAGAAATGTTTAATCAGTGTCTTTGTAATTGTGATAAAGATCCCTCCTGATGTACATAAACTTTAGCTTTGATTTTCTCAGCTTAGACAAGGTTATTTTTCAAACTTACTGCACCAATGAATTTACCAAGTGGTTAGTTTTTGAAGCCATTCAATAAACTCGCAGTTCATGTTTTATCAGATATAAAGACACTTGGCTTCGCCTTGTGTCATTATATCTGATAAAACACTCCTGCTCGTTTATTAATAAACAGTACTTATATTTGCCTAGTACACAACTACACATTCTGGCTACATCCTAGCCTGTAAACTGGGGGTGGGTGATGAATGCTGTCTGAACTCAGAGAACATCTGCTCGCAGGCTAGCTACATCCCTGTGTGAAGAAATTTTGTAAAATAATTGTAAAAATATTCTTGGTTCTTGTTTGGACACTGATTTGTAATTAAACTGCCACAGAGATTGTAAAATTGAAATATTAAATATTCTTGGTTTGGGAAGACTTCTTGTCCTTCGGAAGTGTTGCTGATATTTAAAATATATTATTGTACAGATCACTTTTTTAAGGATAGTCACTGAACTGTGGAACCAAGTAAAGAATTTGAATTGCTGTCACACCTATAAAGGTCAACAGATTTTGAAGTATGGTATTAAAACAAAGATGATTACCTAAAAGCCTATTTACATGATATGATTTGTAGTACAGTGTACGATTGTCATCTTGGTGTATGTAATCAAGTTGTACACACATATTAACATTCACCAACAAATCATAATAATTCAATGACGAATGTGACATACATGTACAACTTGATTACATACACCAAGATGACAATCGTATACTACAAATTGTATCGTGTAAATTAGGCGTAAATGATTATGCAATTTCAAAGAACATGCTTTTGAAAATATGCACCTTACAAATAATGTCAGTACAGTTTTCACTACAAAACCACTGCTAAAAACGTTTTTTGCAGCTGTTTGTCACATTTGATTATCTCTTTTAATAACTTTTAAAATTTTAACAAATGTCAACGTTCTTTAGACATTTCTGGGTATGGCAGTGATTCAAAATTTCAAATTTTTCACTTCAGTTGACAGTTCAGTGAGTTCTGTAATAATTGAATGTAAACTTTATTTTCTGTCCTAATAATCAATGTATTATATACGAGTCAAACCAATATTTTAGTAAGCTTGGGGGATTACAGTCGTTTGCACCTAAGCAGAAAGACTGCCCATCAAAACATGTTCTAATGTCAATGTCAAACATAAAAGTTTCCCTTGGAAACCTACGTACATGTTTATGCCCTCAGCCAATCATGTCTTGCCAATCCCATGGTGTCAATTTCAAAATGGGTGATGTTTCCACTTAGGTACAAACGACTGTATTGTGGGATATATTTGATTTGTGCTGCTAAGTGTAACTCAAACTTTAATCCATAAATTCTCTGGAAACAGTCAGTTACGAAGGATTAAAACTGAAAAATGGTGTCATATGCATTGCTGGTCTGTTAAACATTGAATTCAAAACTGATGAGGCTGAAATGATTGGTTTAACATTAATATGAACACCTTGGACACGCAGCCTAGCCAAACTCGCTTCAGATATGTCTCGACAATCTTTCACCTTGAGGTATTGAAGGGAGTGACAATACTCACCAACTAATCGTATTGCATGATTAGTTATCCGCCAACAGCCATTTAATTCTAACCTGGTTAACTGTGAGAGATGATGACTGATGATATGCAATGAAAGATCTGTTATACCATAACAACCATTAACTGACAGCTCAGATATAGTTGGACAAGATTTGATTAAAACAGTCAAACAGTCATCATTGACTTCCCAACAGCCACTAAGATCAACAACTTGTAATGTCCTACAGGATAGTGCCAAATTAATAATTCCCTCTGGTGAAACCCATCTACATTCTTTCAAATAAAGCTGACATACTCTTGAACAGCTATTGCCAATACTGAACAGACATTGACTTGATAAACTGTTGCAACCACTGATATTTAAACGCATCAATTGAGTATTACGTTGTAAAACATCCATCAACGATACATCCTTAATACTTCTACAGTTTTCAAGGTTCAGATTCTTAAGACGTGATGTTGCTATCGTTAGTTGAACGAAAGCTTTTTCAGTGATGCTATTGGCAACGGCACTGAAGTCCAAATTCTGACAAGTTTTGAAGAAATTTAGACAAAGTTCGTTGAACAATCTACTGATCTGCCGACATCTTGAAATATCTGACAGTGAAAGGTAATGAAATATACGAGAAAATATCACATCTTGCCAAGGTAAATCAAGAAATTTGGCTTTATTTTCTTCACTATTCACAATCCCTTCTTCTCTAGAACTGGAAGCCATTGCAACTTGCAAGGAAACGACATATTAGACACCAGTCTCTTGGAGAGCTTGACTGACACTTGTTCCATCTATCAAACTGACACGACGTCACTTTCGTCTTTACTTTTTTCTTCTTTTAGCCATTTTATGGTTAGGATTAGCATTTTCTTGGGGTTTCCAGGTTTGTTTTTTGTTTTGTGTTTAGGGATAGGTTTTTGATTAGAGTAAGGATTAGTATTTGCAATTTGTTGATGGCATGGTTTTTGATAAAATGACGTAATGTCAGTTTGACAGATGGAAACAAGTGTCGACATGTCTAGCCTGCATTAGCCTGCATACGCTTTCCACCCGAAAGGGCGGGAAAAAGGGAAATTGATTTTTTTTTCAGAAATCTTCGAGTAGAAAATGTCAAATTATGATATTGGAGTATAGTATTTCCAGAAGCTATTCTTTCAACAAATTATTCTTAATATGGATGACAGTAATTGCACGATTGCTTTCTTCAAGGCAATGTTAATTTGCAATTACGGATTTTTAAGCCTGAATATGGCGATTTTAACCGATTTAAATTAATGGGTGTTATGGAAGCGACTTTTAAACTTGTTTTTATACACAAAATATAGAGTCTAGTCTATGCAAGGGCGCTGGGGCAGTGAAATAGCATACAATGGACCAGTTTTTATATTTTAACTACATATAAAGGTCGTGTATTTTCAGATAAAACTGATTAATAAAATCCAGATTTTCTGTTGAGAAATACAAAATGGCTGCCCATGTTTATATAGCTAATAATATACATGAAAAAAATTATCAATTCTGATTGGCTGAGAGGAGTGCAATTTTAGTGTAATTCAGTGCAGAAAAATGAAATACAGCGCAAATTTTGTAAAAAAATCATTTTTTACTAGAAAAAAAGCTCTTCCTGTTAATTTTTTTTCTTCATGTATGTTATTTGAACAAAGCATTTTGATTAGAAAGATTCTCTTTATGATAAATTTTTTCATGTATATTATTAATAAGTAATAGCATGGTTTCGATTGCAATTTGAAAAATCACGCACTCGTGAGTTTTTCAAAGACCTCAAATAGTCTTTGAAAAACTCACTCGTGCATGTTTTTTCCAAATTGCACTCGAAACCATGCTATTACCTATACTAACTAATAGCACTAATTGCATGATACATTAAAAGTACTTTCAATTTTCAGATTCTCTCAAGTATTTGCATCAGGTAATTGTATAAACAGAACATTTTTTATATTTATTTTTATAAAATAAGATTAAAAAATGTCACAACTGTGTTTGTATAGCTTATCTTTTATCTGATTTAAAATTTCTTTTTCCTGCTGAATTTTTTTCGACTTTTATCTTCTTCATAAACGGGTTGGTTTTCATATCAGATTGGGCTATCGTGTAACTGGGGCCTCAATCTTTTCAATGCCATTTTAAATATTTTCAAAATTATTTTGTGTTATGGTTTTGTTTAAAGCAGTATGCTGGGCAATAATATTTCTTACCAGAATTAGATTTGCGCCTGGTTCATCCATTGCGTCCATTTTAATAATTTGCGTGCATTGATTGCATCATTGTGTAAATATTAATCAGTCAATCCCAGCCTTCCCACTCATTGCACTATGCAACTATTAAACCGTTAGTAGCAAAAACATAATTCATGTAATTCGCCTCTCATGCAGACATTGAGGGAAGCACAGAAAATAGTGTTCCAAAACCGAAAACAATGTTCCAAGCAGATCGGATTCTCCATGTAAACATTTCGATCTGATTGGACTATCATTCCGCTTCATGTAAACAGGGCCCCAGTGAACTTGGGATTTATTGTACCCACAGTCAATTAATCTTTGTATCAATAACAAAAACAATGATTTCATGACAGAGTACTGTACTCTGTTGGACTTCAATAACAATTGAAAGCTGTTTGACAAGTTTCATTTAATTCTCTAAACAAAGAGAGGAACTCAAAGGGAATTAAAAGTTCGATCTGTTATTTCCTCCAACATACAGTAAGTGTTATTTTAACTTTCTGATAACACCTGTAAAATATTTCCGGAATGCGGCTGTTGATGGGAGGGGAGGGGCGAGGGGTAAAGTGAAAATCTGACGTCCCAATCCCAATGAAAGCCCCATACATCTATTAGTATTCAAAAATCAAAATAAAAGGCCATCAACGATCTTCGGTGTTTAATAACGTGAAACGTTATTATTTAGCTGTGTCGACGAACACGTTGCTTCCATCATTCTTGGTTTAACCAAAGACTCCTATCAAAAATCGTATGTATTATTTATAACATTGTATACACGTTCTATTCGTTCTAATTTGGCTTTAGGAAAAATCTAGCGAGGATCAATGAACTGTCGTGCACCTTGGCTTCAATATGTAATGTCTGTCGTGTTAGTCTTGACACCTTCTTGTTAAGCCTGGCGATATTTATGTGCCTTAGTAAAGCTTTTTCTAGCGAGCAACATCTGTTTATTTGAACGATTGCAGAGATTTAATGGAATATATTCCTGATTATTACATGATTGCTTAAGCAGTTTGTTGCGAGTCCCACAGTGCTCGTTTGCTATTAAAGTTAATTGCGATAATTATTATTAGTATTTCAAGCCTTCGTTCTATCATTTCTTGACAACTACAGTTTCTTGTGTACTGTATTGCATTTTTAATCCAGTGAGTGAAATTTAATTCGTATGTCATATTTCAACATGATAATCTTGTGTTTCTCTCATCAAGCCGTAGGGTGCCTTAGTGACAATAATACAGTATTGGAAAACAAGTCTTTTATTTATTCTAACCCTGGGAGAGAAGCTAGCAAAAGGGTTCAATATTTTCTGTAAAACTAATCCAGACTTTTCCGTGATTATTTCTACCGGAAGTGGGGGTATTTGATTCAAGTTCCGGTACTTCCGGTGTGGTTTTGGAGATGACAGTTTATAAACTGTTGGTTTTCCTGTGGAGATGTCATCTTCTATCACTGCAGCAAAATGAAAACTGCTTGATGCATAATACTACATATATAATGACATACTGATGGAAATGTTGACGTTGAACTGAAAACTAATCTAAGTAACTTTATACTGGATAATTCACAAACTGAAAGTGCTTTACTGAATATAGATTCCATTTAATGTGTATAGTTGAATGCCAAAATATATTTGGATTTGAACTTTTATTTGTTGTTATATTGAGGTTCATATTTCCAAAATGGTAATGAGGATGGCATCTATGTAGGCATAATTTGCATACGCAGTGTCAGAATTACACCAGAAATATTACCCAATTCACATGTTAATGGCATACTTGAATAGTATATTCTGTATTTTATCATTTTTTTATTAAAATCTCAAGTGGTTTATCATAAGAAAATAAAATAAAACACACAAATGCCTACATTGATGTCATCCTCATTACCATTTTGGAAATACAAACCTCAATATAACAACAAATAAAAGTTCAAGTCAGAAAATATTTTGGCATTCAACTATTCATGTTACATAGAATCCTTATCAGTAATATCTTATTTGAGTTTATAAGCACTTTAAGCTTATAACACAAACACAATAAAATCGGATCCAACGGTTGAATCACATCAATGCTGCTTGTATGCTAGCCTGAGTTATCAGACAATTGTAGTATGTTGTCATTGCTTAAACATACCATCTGATAAACCAAGTTATGGTGTTGGTAGCATATTAGTAGTTGACGGACATGCTTTTCACCTCTCCAGTTTGATTCTTGCATGATGCAGTTATTTAATAAAAATTACACCCTGGCCACATCTAAGAAGAGTGCTTCTAGTTTTACTCTACCAAACATTGCAGGTTTCTCCAAATACTCTCAGGTTTCCTCCTGTAGTAACACTGGACCAATGAGGGATGCCGGGATGGTCCTTACTGGACCTCTAGAGAGAACAGTTTAGATATAACTGATAAGGTTATCTAGTATAAATAAAGTTAGTTTAATTTACTCTGGTTTCCTCCTGTAGTAACACTGGACCAATGAGGGATGGTCTTTACTGGACCTCTAGGGAGAACAGTTTAGATATAACTGATAGGGTTATCCAGTATAAATAAAGTTAGTTTAGTTTACTCTGGTTTCCTCCTGTAGTAACACTGGATCAATGAGGCCAATGGTCCTTACTAGACCTATAACAGTTTAGATATGACTCATATATTGTAGTGCAACAAAAACTGATCACCAGAAATAGATATACTAGTCATGGTTCAATGACCAGCCAATATTGTTGGATGGCTGCCAATACAGTGTATCTTGTTAATGTTGTTAACAAAAATTGTGCTACCTGTTGCATTTTAAATGGTCTGTCATTTCACTGGTGTACTGTAGTTCTGAATACTATACTGTATTTATCCAGCCATTGATTATTGCTGTCACAGCTTTACTTGATTTCACAGAATTGATATATTTTATTAGAACTCAGGCACTTATTAGGCACTCAGAGACTGGATATAATCAACCAAATTTGAATGGGTTGGTCCTTGGTCTATGATCAATCTTTCCACCAATGTCCATAAAAATCTCTGTGCAGTATTTCGTGAGATATCCTGGCAACAGACAGACAAACAAACCAACAATTAAATTCCACAGTTCAATTCCTGCCGGAAGGAAGGCCTGTGTAGTTGCATTTTTCACAACTGGTCCCGGTTTGGTCTTAAAAAGTATATATTCTACACTTGAATTTTCCTTTACCCAAAATCCTTAGAACAAACAAACAAACAAACAAACAAACAAACAAACAAACAAACAAACAAACAAACAAACAAACAAACAAACAAACAAACAAACAGACAGACAGACAGACAGACAGACAGACAGACAGACAATTAACAAACAGGGGTGAAAATATAACTTCATGGTGGAGGTAATAAGTATGTTTAATTTAGTATACTCACTCATGCACAGTTTCACAATTTCGTTTTATGATCGATATATACATGTCAGGCTTTCTTAGTAAGTCACTATATGTACATGCATGTAGTGTATGTGGTACGTTTGCGAGCTTGGTGTAATGTAACAGACGTTTGGTGGACGTTCGTCAAGCTCAATTACTTAGAAAAGATTCCTGAGTCGCAGACAGAGTTCGAACCTACTGAGGCTCAGATCCTGTCTGGGGCTCAGAAATATTTTCTGAGTAATTGAGCTTGCATGACGAACGTCTACCAAATGTCTGTTACATTACGCCATAGTATGGGCTATATTAACTATGATTACGCCAAGCTTGCAAACGTATCACATGTACTATATTACATGTACTATATTTATTATCACATGTACTATATTTATTTTTTAAATTGATAAAATATGGATGCAGCAGAAAGTTTGTTGCAATTTTGCTAAATATGTATTCTTCCGCTAAATCAGCGGTTAAATTAGAACAAGGTGTTACCCCCTTTTTTCAATCTCGTATTGGTGTGAAACAAGGATGTAACCTAAGTCCAACATTGTTTAACATCTTCATTAATTACTAATCTGTTTAATTCTTCTTGTGATCCTGTGAAACTTGATGACACTGAGTTAAGTTGTCTACTGTATGCTGACGATTTGATAATAATGTCAGAATCAGAATCCGGGTTACAATGCTGCCTTCAAAAACTTGAACTATATACTCGGAAATGGAAATTACAAGTTAACCTAAAAAAATCTAAAGTCTTGATCTTTGGGACACAATCCCAAAGACGACTGTTTATCTCATCAAAGTGGTACTTTGGTGACAAACAATTGGATTGTGTAGATGAATATACATATTTGGGGTTAACTTTTCATTTTGCTGGTAATTTTAAGATAGCTATAACAACGTTATACAACAAGGCGTTACGGGTTTACCATTGTCTAATGTATAAACTTTCAAATGCAGAGAATATACCGATAAAGACATTACTAAAACTATTTTCCTCAGTAGTGGTTCCAGTTTTATTGTATGGTTGTGAAATCTGGGGAGTATGCCTATTGGGAAAAATCTCTTCATTTGAACTTTTTCGAAAGAAATTTTTCAGTATAGTAAATAAACTGGAATCATTACAGTTGAAATTTTTTAAACGTATTCTTGGAGTCCACTCTAAAAGCACAAATTTAGCTGTCTATGGCGAACTAGGTAGAGTCCCTTTGATAGTACAGATCTCTACTCTAGTGACAAAGTATTGGATACGAATTAAAACCCCAGATTATATAGACACTCTTGTGGGAAAGGCAACAAGTTTTAATATTCGAACTAATTCCCAGGCCGTTATTTTCACAAACTATGTTTTAAAATTATGTGATTTGAGATCACTAGACGTTATTTCTCTTCCACTTGAAAGTTTAAACAATTTAGGTAAATATATAAAAAATAAATTATTCATTTACTTTACTGATTTCTGGAAAGGTCAGATTCAACAAAGTCGTTCTAATGGTAAACTGAGAACTCTCGTACAAGTTAAGAATAATTTTGGCTTTGAAGAATACCTTCACGAAATGTGTAATGTTAAACACCGCCAGGCAGTAACAAAAGTGAGAATATCCGCACATAAACTACCAGTTGAATCTGGCCGATATAACAAAACCCCTTACGAGGAACGAAAGTGTACTTTATGTCACTCGAATGAAATCGGTGATGAATTTCACTATTTAATGTCCTGCTCCAACAAAAAGTTTGTAGAGCTTCGAAATACTTTTATAAATAATATATACAGTGTCAACGCGTCTTTCCGTTTACTTGACACAAAGGATTTATTTCTATATATAATAAATGTACACGATAAGTCTATCATGAAAATAATATCAAAATATTTTCATGATATTCTTTCATTATATGATAGTCATTATATTGTCTAACCCATATTACCATACACTGTACTCCTAGCTATATTATTTAACTCACATTACTATACCCTTTACACTTTTAACCATAGTTTGTATGGTATTATCTAGTTCATGTTACTGTACGTTCTGTACTTTTATGTAAATATCTTTTCATATGTGCCTGTATTGGTATTTGATGAATAAAGTATTATTGTACTACGTGTAATAAAGTATTATTGTACTATTATTACCTACATCTCACATGCAAACGCTACCACTTAGGAGCACATATGTTATGAATTTGCAATCTTAGCTTTCCATCTGAGCCTCCTGTCTGGATTGAGCTGAATATTTCAAGAACGAAGTGAGATCATTACCAGAAATTTGGGACATTTTGCGGCCACGTTCGTAGCCAGTGGTTACTCCCATGATAATAATATACAGTAAATATTTTGCGAAAATGCAAACGGCTGCTAAGAACAAAGATCGCCTCTGCTTTCAAAGTAAACAAACATGGCTGCAGGCTGCTCGAAAGAGAAGAGACCTCCGTGGCTTCGTCGTTTGTCCTTCTCGCAGCTCAACTCCACGTTTAGACATAACGGCCTCCTGCTGATAGACGAAATCGGAGTTTCGACTGTGCATACAATCTGAGTCGGGATAAAACGTAGTTCGTTTATAACATGAGGTTGAAGCAGCCGCAGTAAACATAACATTTCTGATTTCAGAAACCTTTTAATGCTTAGGTATTCCATAAGGATAAAATTTGCTTCTCAATTATCCTTGACAATAATCCTAAACGTAGTGTCTAAAAATAATGAACTCAAAACATGAAAAAATAGTCCCAGCCTATGTTATCTTCCCGTTATGCTTTAATAGACACGATGTAATTTGCATAGGGGCCCAAATTGAAAAGGAAACTAATTTGCATGTGGGCCTAAATAAAACTACGATTTGGTGTATTGCTCAAACACACTGTAAAACCAAGAAAGTTTAAAGGCTTTGGGAACCGCAATGTTGTTAGATACGGAGATATTTACGAGTTATATTAGCAGTTCGAACATTGCTAAATACATAGCAAGCTCCGCACTTTGCATCGTTCGCAAGGAAAGTGGTGTATTTGGCAGATTTGTATCGCATGTTTAGCAGGATTACTATGGCTTACATAACAGAATGAGTCAAATAAGCAGCGTAAATAAATCGATGTTGGGAACCGGCTGTGTATTTCGGTAAGCGAACATTTTTTGTTATAACGTTTCCTTACTTAACTCTTAACAGGAATCGAGCTCCGCAACCGAGAAGTCTATGTCCCTAGTAGGATAAATTTTAAAATTTACGATTTTACTGTATTATTCCTTATACGATTTGGCCGTCATGTTTAATGGCCTATATGCGCCCGCGCGACGCCATCTTGTCCCAAATTTCTGGTTATGTATGGGAAGAGTTGTATGTAAAGAGTTCCGAGGGTTTTGATAATGGAAAACTGACGTTTCGAGCGGAGCCCTTAGGCTTCATGAGAGTGAAATGTGATGAAGGGCTCCACTCTGATCATGGTTCTCTGATGAAGAGCTCCACTCTGATCATGGTTCTCTGATGAAGAGCTCCACTCTGATCATGGTTCTCTGATGAAGAGCTCCACTCTGATCACGGTTCTCTGATGAAGGGCTCCACTCTGATCACGGTTTTCTGATGAAGGGCTCCGCTCCAAACGTCAGTTACTAAAAATTACCATTACCAAAAACCTCGGCAGTTTACCACATTTTCACTCTGCTCTGTCAGTTCAAAATACGGCCTACGCAGCAGCACTCTACTTTCTTTACACTTTATATGTAAATCAGTGAATTCCCTGCGCTTTTAAGCCTGGTTTCATATAGCCGTAAGAGCTGGTGGCATGGCTGCGGCAAGGGTCCAATCATAGACAGTGTTTAATTAGCCAGCACTAAGAAGCTGTATGCGATTGGACCATTGCCCCTTGCCGCAGCCATGCCGCTGGCTCTTACGGTTATATTAGCGTTTTCATATTGTTTTCCGTCCTCAAGGGAATAGAAAACAATGGTCTACTTACCTGAAACAATATGAAAACGCTACGAAAACGTATACGTGTGGACGTAGCCTAAAAGTCAAGAGAGCCTTCCTGCCTATACTGTAGAAAACTAGAGTGCAGCGTAGGCAGTGTTTAAGACGCCGTTTACACTAGAGCAAAAGTATCCAGATTCACATTGTGTTTTATTCCGATCCCATGAGGATGAAAAACAATGTGAATCCGGATACTTTTGCTCTAGTGTAAACGGGGTCTAATACGGGGTCTTATTAAACGGAACAAAATCATGCCGGTGTGTAAATACAGGCCAAGAAGTCTTGCGTTTATGACGGATTAGCATGTGACTATTCTCTTCCAATGAGAATTGAGAAGACTTTATGAATACTGCTGACCCGAATACTTTGGTCGTATATATCGTGATTACCGTCATCAAACTGTTACGGCACGGGCGTTTACACGATACCGGTTAGTGTTCCGTTTTCATTTCATGCCGTCAAGGAACCCGTCTTCGTTTTGTGCTGTTTTCATGTCATTTTTGTGCCGGTATCGTGTAAACGTAAGGCCAAAACGGCATGATTTTGTTCCGTTTTCAAATTGTACCGGCATCGTGTAAACGGGATCTGAGAATAGTTTTGATAACGAAATACTGACGTTTCGAGCAGAGTCCTCCTTTATCAGAGTAAAAAGTGATAGAGTGCTGTGTAGGCAGTGTTTTGGTCTTTTGGATAGAGCAAAGTGAAAAGATGGTAACTGCTGAGAATAGTTTTGACGACGAAATACTGACGTTTTAAGCAAAGTTCTTCATCAGAGTAAAAAGTAAAGTACTGTGTAGGCAGTGTTTTATTAGATAAAGCAAAGTGAAATGATGGTAAACTGCTGAGAATAGTCTTGACGACGAAATACTGACGTTTTGAGTGAAGCCCTTCATAGAGTGAGAGCTGTTTATACTTTATACCGAGAATAGCGGAAATAAAAAGAATGGCCAAAAATTACGATTACCACTGAGTAAATTAAAATACAAAACAATGGACACTCCGAAAAGAGTTGTCGGAGTGTCCATTGTTTTGTATTTTATTATCAAATTCATTAATATTCATGAAGAAAATTCAAAAGAAATGAATGTTTAAACAGCATCTTTAACTATGTTTTATCAAAGTTAATAGGCACTAGTGCCTCAAATTCAGCTTTTTCTGACTGTAAATGATCTTATCTAACCTTTCCTACGACTCTTAAACAAAGTGTTCATCATTTACACTTAGAATTTGATAAGTAAGTTAAAATATTCGCGATCGGCCGCTCATATTTTAACTATATCTGTCATTGTATATTGAAGTGAAACAGTTTCCACTATTTACTTAAGCTAAGTTCGTTTACATAACTAAAGCGACGTTTAAGCTAGCGAAATATTGACACGAGCTTTGTCAGTAGAATTACCGACGTCGTATTGGATTGCTAATATTACAATGGAGTTGATGTTTTCGTGCATAAATATATGTTTTTGGTCCGACTCAGGCTCATTTTAGCCCAAGCCGAAGACGAGAGTTAAAATTAGCTCTGAGAAGGGCCAAAAACATATTTATGCCCAAGAACATCAACTGTATTACTATTATAATAATTTTAGTGGGCATTTAGAAGAAAATCAAAGACAGTATACGGTAAACAGTATCTTGAACAGTGTCACCTTCGCGTCGACGTGTATTTCATTGCAACAAATATTTACATAACTCGTAACTTACGTCATAGTCAATCGAGATATGGTCTGGAAACTCGGCAAACTTCAAAGCGCTGTGAAGTGAGCTGTGATTTTGTGTTGAACCATACCTTACACCGTGCACATCCTTTGTTTTAGGTTTATTAATATTTAAATAGCACGGTTGAGTGATTGAACTGAAACGTTGCTATTGGACAATTCGTTCATTATACTAAAATACAATGTGTTCAGTGACCGTGCACCGTGCACAAAAATGCATAAAGGCGAACAAAAAGGCGAACAAAAAGATAGACCAAAGACTTTAGCTGAGTTTCCAGACCATATCTCGATTGACTATGCTTACATGTAAAACGTGGTAGAAAAACGCAACCATCAAAACAATCTTTGCTTCAAAGTATTGACAAGAAAAGAATACAATTCCGTAAACAACAAACCAATAGTGATTTAGAACTGGTAAAACTGATAGGCTCAAATCAATTTTAGCCCGCAAAATACACCACAATGCTCGATAAAGTTATTATAATAAACAGAGAAAAAAGTGTTTATAGTCAGTTTCACGGCTTGCTTTTGAAATTCGTTTGTCAACTCATTCGTTGGAAGGTTGGGAACTTGCATGGTACGGAAGTTCGCGAAGTTCGTTGTGAAGTTCGTCGTGAAGTTCGAATTTAATAAGCTGTGAATTGAATTCCTTTGGTAAAATCACGGAGAAGAAGATTATTTGTTGTATAGAATATAATAACAGATACTTGGTTAAGCAGAAACAAATTGCCGACTTAAATTTGTATCTACCTCGCAACGTAGTTCGGAACATTGCAACGTAAGTTCGGAACATTGCAACGTAAGTTCGGAATGTTCATTTCAATTATACGTATCGGATTTCAAAAGCAAGCTGAAACGGACTATAATACCATAGTTATTCTAAACATGGTTTGGAAACCCGGCAAACTTCAAAGCGGTCAACAATCAAGCTACGATTCATGTTGAAAGGTACACGAAGGTGCACAAATCCTTTGTTGTAGGTTTATTAATATTTAAACAGTACGGTTGAGCGATTCAACCCAAACGTTGCTATTGGATGATTGCTTCATTATACAGAAAACACAATATGTTCAGTAACCGTGAAAGTGCACACATTTCCATAAACCTGAACAAAAACATAAAACAATGACTTTTGTTGAGCTTCCAAACCATGTTTCTATTAACTATGATAATACATAATGGCATGTATATATATATACAGAGATTTTATTATTTGTACTTATTTTATTTAGATTTTACAACAAAAAGAAACAAAGTTAAAACTACCAGGACACCTAAAGTAGCCAATATTCCGAACTTATTGTTTTGGTGATTACATTTTTTTGTAGTTGAATACCGAACTGTAATTAGAATTGCAAATGCTCGTGTCATCGTGTGAGAAGATTTTGGAATTAATCCATTAAATAGTATTTAATTTTTTTTTTGTGCTTTTGGAGCAAACAAACAAATATTACAACATATATATGAACATGCGAAGACGATTTTTTTTTTATTATTTAGCACAGGCTATCTTTTAGCAAACTCTGACGAAGAGCTTCGCTTAGCAGTAAGTATAGTAGTAAAAACGTTATTTATACACTCTAACCTCGTCAACTGTGTAGTTCCATGCAGGGACGTAGCCAGCATTTTGAAAGGGGGGGAGGCGAAATCAAAATAAATTTTTAGGGGGTCCGGGGGCATGCCCCCCCGGGAAATTTTGAAATCGAGAGTCGCTGAAATGCCATTTCCTGGTTTTTGGAGGAAGATTTTACAGACTCTAAAGGTTAAAAAACGTCATATAAAATACTCAAAACACGCAAACGTCACATAGATACTCAAAATGCATACACTCAGTAGATTGAATACACTGTTTACAGTTTATTTCCTGACACAATTCATATTTCAGTTTTGTAGTTACATGTCTGTTGTTTTATATCAAAAGGGCGCGGCTCCCCCCCTGGCTACGTCCGTGGTTCCATGAGGGGCGTGTGGCAAATTTAACTAACTAATTACATTAAAACGTTTTGGGTTCCTAACTTAATTATAGTACAAATGTAGAAACAGGCTAAGATATAAACTAAAATGTAATATATAATAGGAAGATATTTGATAATAAGACTAAAATTATAATATTATTATTTACACAAGAACTGAGAAAGAGTGAGCAGCAATGTTTCTTTTGAATTCAGGCAGTGACTCATATTCTCGTATTTTAGTAGGTAACGAGTTCCAAATTATTGCTCCATCATAGCTGAAGCTCTTTTTTAGATTATTGGTACGAGGTTGTGGCAACTGAAGTGAAGAACTAACTTCCCTTAAATTGTAATTAGAGCCTCGAGAGTTTCCCAACCTAATGAACTCAGTGCTACGACATGACTGACTTCATTACTCATATTCATAAGAACTCTTGCTGATCTGTTGTGTAGTTTTTGTAATATTTTGGCTTGGCATAAACCAAACACATCCCAAACCTCACAACAGTAATCAAAATGTGGCTGAACCAAGGCAAAATAAACTGAAAGTAACGTATCTTTGTCAACAGAATCCCTCAACCGTCTTATAGCTCCAATTCCTGACGTTATCTTCTTGCATATTTTATCGGTATTTGCATTCCAGGACAAATGCTGATCAACAACGACCCCAAGTACCTTATACTTTCAAAAACCTGTTTAATTGGTTTTTGTTCAATAAAAATTTCAGGTTCTCTATCTTGTTTACTCCTGACGAGGCACGAGTTGGCATATAGTTACAACAGATGTATATAATTGGCTAATATTATCCAGGAATACAGATCTATAGTTTCTTAAAAAATGTACATTTTTGTATACTAATATTTTTGCCAGATTGGAACAGAGTTATCTGTTTTCATCCCAAATCTCTGTTTTTTTCTCTAATCCTTGTAAAGAAATATCGTTTAGTATGGCTTTTATTCGTCTTAATCCCATTGCAGTAATTTAGATATATAATTAATCATTTCAGTTCATCGTCATAACACTAAAAGCTTTACCGTTATGGCCTCAATGGATGTAACTATAGTCTTAGGTCAAATATTTTTTATAGTTTCTGCTAAGTGTTTTTATCATCTTTAAGTTTGCAATATTAAGGTTTAGTGCTTGTCAAGTCAGCCCTCCAGGCTTTGACAATCTTGTCGGCTTTATCTATATATAGTTTTTGTTTATCTTAATCCTTGATGTGATTCTCCATCTAATAATGTCAACATGTTTTGTATTCAGAAAGTCCACGTTTGGTTGCCAACGGCCTCCATTTCCTATCCCATGAGAAGTAAGTCTATATTTGTTGTAATCTTAGTGAGGTCCTGCTGTTATCAGTTGGATAGATCAAAAACTAATTTCTTAAAAAGATTGAGTGCAGGTTTGGTTCAAGCACTGTCGTGTTATGAGTTTTCGTATCTACTCGTATTATTTACCATATCTCTTGATTTTAATCAGTAATGACTTTTCCATGGTGTTTAAATATTAATCATCAACTGCACTTCATGATGCGGTGAGAAGATGTTTTCTCCCGCTGTGCTTTGCTGGCGTCTCTCGGCTTGGCTTTTAATCATTTGACGTTCCTCACAATCTGTATGGTTCTCGTGTAACGTTGTAAGGATAGTATAATCCTTGATAGATATCTATAATCTTGCTAAGACATTACAAGAGTTGTTTGTTTTGAAAATGTTGGACATATTACGGACATTTCGGAAAGTCTTCTCTCATTTTGACGCTGAAAACGAGTAAGTAAATACATAATACATACTCATGTTATTTTAGAAACTACGAACTCAGGAATCCAACTTCTAATAAATTTACTGCTAGTCCTGCTTCAGCTTTTATGTCAGTTCATGTATATTAACAATCAGGGTTAAGGTGCTTTAAAATATAAACGGTTTTAAAAAAACAACACACAGATCAATTGAGGCACTAAGAATGCTGTTGTCGCCAAGCCAAGGTGATATACGTAATGGATTAGTTTTTCATTTTTTTGAGAAATCCGGAAACAAGAAACTTGTAGTCTAAAATTTAAAATCCGTACGATTTTAACGAGTGAAATCATGGAAGTAAATTGTAGATGACGCTACGGACTGTCGGTTGAACCATGATCAGGTGTATTTTGACAGTTTTTAATTGTAACCGACAATATATTATGAAATATTATAAAATATTCTTATTCCACGTATGCTAATCTCGCTTATTTTGCACATTTGGGAGTGTCTTGTATAAAAATATTTCGTAATATAGTTTGAAAGAATCTTTGTAACAGTTTTTGTGATAACGTTTGGAACAATTTTTGTAACAATTATTGTAATAAATTAAAAAATTTTTGATATTTGGAACCTTCTGAGAAGATTTGTAATATGTCTTCCTTTTCTAAAATTTCATCTTCATGGAATTTTTCGCTGTTAAAGTTGACGGAAGTGACGTCTACGTAGGCCTCTTCCTAGCCTGGTAGGCCCAATCAAAGAATATGGGCCAGGTAACCACTAAAGACTTTTGCTTTCCTATTGGTTGAAATTTCGCGCGTTTTCAGTGGCTATGAGTAAAACTGCAATCGTCATAAGCGGATTTAGCCCTGATGACGCGAGAATGAGATTAGTGGTTACCTGGCCCACATTTCTTTTGAAATTGGGCCAGGGTACCAGGCTACAATCTTCCCAGAGCCCACGTTCCCCACCCGGGAAACGAGAGACTCTGGGATAATCCGTTTCACATCGATATTTCATTGGCTGATGAACACAGCGAACTCTATATAACTCTTCTTCCGGATAACAAGAATCCTGTGATGGCGTGAACGAATTATCCCAGAGCCTCTCGTTTCCCGCCCGCTGGGTAAGGGGAACGTGGGCTCTGGGAACGAGATTGCGTAGGCATTTGTCTATATTTGTAAAACCACTTTACAGATTCCTGCTTTCCTTGACGTCACTTCCGTCAACTTTAACAGCGGAAAAAGTCCATGAAGATGACGTTTTAGAAAAGGAAGATATATTACAAATCTTCTCAGAAGGTTCCAAATATTCTAAATATGTAAAATCCCTGATTGGATAAGTAAACTTGAAATATCATTAATAATTCATGAAGAAAAGACAAAAGAAATTAGTCTTATACGTAGTATGCTGTAAATCGGATATACAATACGTCCTACTTTGCATACTGAATTACTTTTATGCATCCGTGTTTTAAACAAGATACAATATTCGAGGCTGGACTGGATTAACAACGGCTTGCCTTCAGCTTGCCTTCAGCTTGCCTTCAGCTTGCCTTCAGCTCGCCTTCAGCTCGCCCACAGCTTGCCTTCATATCGCCCTCAGCTTGCCTTCAGCTGGTCTTGTAAATCCCACAAAGTACTGTATCTATTACAAATTAATCTATACTTTATTTATCAATATTAATTCTCTATTATTCATTTCCAGTATGCCAACCTACCATGAGCACTGTGGCAAGCCAGGCCCTAACAGTACATCGTACATTCCTCCCCCGGAGGCACGATTATTTAAATCACGAAGTGCACCTGGTTCGCCACGTCTTAGTACTGCAGGATCACATTTTGGAAGATCAGCAAGTTTTCGTGAACCAAGACAAACGAGATCATCATTTTTACTTCGTGAAGCTCAAATGAAGAAAGTTGAGAAATCTCGAACGGACAAAGGTTCTAAATTAGGACGAAGCAAATCGTTTACAAGTAGAATAACATCAAGATTTTATGGGCGATGTAAGTATATTGATATTAAACGTCAAGGTTCTGTTGTCTTAATTTAGTTAACTAGCGAGCATTACTACTTTCTTAGCTATCGAGCATTAATATTACTCCTCCATGATCAATAGGAACCTTAAGATGCTAGGACGACGACGGCGGTTAAAAAGCAACATTAAATCATTAATTCTATAAGTTAAAGAAGTCACAGTCAACTGACTATTATATTTGATATTTGAAGCTCTAGTTTAATGACCTCGAAAGCGCTCTATTATTGTCAAAATGATTGTAGTGTCAGTATTGTAGTCAATCTCAAGCAACAGTTCTCATCTTTTGGTGAGTTGACGTCGCCCTGAAGACGTGAAAATGCTCTGAGTGGCGTTGTATAAAGAACGAGGACGGTGTTTAGATTAATCTTGGGACGAAAGATTATTCATTTTCTTTGCCTTCGCATCTTTTCTTTGCAAGACGCCATCCTTGAAGTTCCCGTCGTAGATCTTAGGCTGGATTTTCACTAGGCGTAAAATATCGCGCGCTCGACTTTTCTATTGTACAAATTGAATAGTTTTCTACTTCGTTCCACATGGAAACTCACAAGACAAAAGAAAAATGTCGAGCGCGCGATATTTTACGCCTAGTGGAGATCCAGCTTTAAAGTCCCTAATATAAGTATCGATAAACGTCAGGATGTCTTAAAGTTCGATTTAAAAACATTGCTACTGTCCTAACTAGCGAGCATTACTACTTTATGATCAATATAAGTATTCATAAACGTCAAGATTTTCTCCTAGTCTTAACCTTTCAGCCCTGAATTGGCTTATAGTATTCTAGACCTATTTTAATCTGGCTAACGCCAGACGATTTTGCTCGTCATTGGAAGTCTTTAGGGTTGAAAGGATTAAAATTCGTTGATGAATAGTACTGGAACTGTCTTAACTAGCGAGCATTACTACTTTATGATTAAAGTAAATATTCAGTGATAAACGTCAATGTATTCTCGAAGTTCGTTCATAAACATCACTGCTGAGTGAAAGTCTTATATAACTAACGAGCCTTACTACTTTTTCGCGTAAGAACGCTGCGGGCGCCCCAAAATCAAACATTTACTGGCATTTGGTTACATTAGCCGGCATAAAGCAATATTTAAAACATGAGCAGCAGTGTTTTATCAGACTTAAAACACGAGACGATAGCCGAGTTGTTAGATCTGATAAAACACGTACTGCGAATGTTTTAAATAGCCTCAAAAGCGATCTATTTAGTAAGTTCATTGGCGTAGTAAGTTTGAAAAATAACGTTGTCTAAGCCGAGAAAATCCAAGCTAAAGTTTAAAAAATTTATGTAAATCAGGAAGTTTCTTTATTAGGTATAAAACCACGGACATGGTACTGATTTCCTTTGTGTTTTTCTCATGAATTATTAATGAGTTTTGGAAACTGATTTCAAAAACTCATTCAAATTCATGAGGAAAATTCAAAAGAAATTAAAGTTTAATCAGTGTCTTTATATGTGATGAAGATACCTCCTGATTTACATAAACTTTAGCTTTGATTTTCTCGGCTATAGACAAGATTATTTTTCAAACTTACTACGCCAATGAACTTACCAGGTTTGTGGGATTGCTTTTGTGAGACTATAAATAATGATTGATTGATTTGTTGTTTGAGATTGCCGTGAATGGAGTCAATATAACAATGCAGGAATATTATTATTTGAACCTAATTGTCTATGACTATATGCTTTTTTAATTGATAATTTAATTTTAATTTTTTTAATTGTAAGGCGCATTTGAAAACCTTAAAGTTGAATTTGCGCGGTATAAATACATGTTATTATTTTGGTGTTATAAAAACACTTTGCCGCTAATGAACTATTGTTTTCTGATATTACCGTAGTAGACCAGTAGTGACGTAGCCAGGGCAGGCCAAGAGCACAATTTTTCCAACAAACAACAGAATTTTTCCGACATACATATATATAGAAAAACATCTTCATAAAATATGAGGTAAAATACATCTAATAAATTTAATAGTAATAGTAGTATCATTCCAAAGAAAAACTGTTATCACAGAGCTTTAGAAGGATACATATACATGGAAATGTACAACTCACAAGCCAAAAAAAAAATTAGCGCGCTAGTTTATACGCTACTAGCATAGATATCAGACCTTGTCCTATAGAGCGGTGCTGTATGTGCCTATATTGACTCCACACAAACAAACGAACGAGAGAACACGCATGCGGAATATAAAGCGCTTCTATAGGCACTGCAAGTTGTACTGTTTTCTGATGAATTATTGTTGTATTAGTCAAAATAATATTTAATTGCAAAATATTCAATAAAAAGAACAAGCATAAGTAAAACATCCGCATCATTGTTTTCTTTTTGCGTCTTTTGTTTACCATGCATGTCGTCGAAAATTCCGATAAAACAACTGTACATTTCCGACACTTTTCAACATTAGGGGGAGCCATGCCCCCACCCCCGGCCACGACGCCCATGAGCCAGGGGCGTAGAAGCATTTTATAGACCCTTTTAATAAGTATAGAATACGTAATTTTCACCCTTTTACGTCAATTTCTTTTCAATTTTTCTTTTGAATTCTTTTAATTTCGTTTATTGTCTTAGCTTTTGTATGTTTTCAATAGAATTCAAAAAGCTGAAAATGGTCAATGGCGGAAAATGACGTACTCTGCACTTATCAAAAGGGCCTATAAGTGGGTAGACCAAACTAAAATATGTGTGTGGAACGCTCTCTCTTAAAACCGCTGGACTAGCATCTGCATTTTTTTCAAGTAAAAAGAAGAATGGCCACACAAAAAAGTGTAGCGGCCAATGCCGGATTTAGGACAGGGCGGACTGGGCGGTCGCCCAGGGGCCCACACAAAATAATGTTTAAGGGGGGGGCTCCACAAAAATGTGTTGAAAGTTGAAAAAATAGGTGTTGAAATGCAAAAAATCTTAAGAGCCCAAAATATGAGTCAAAAACAAGACAAAAGATATATGGATGATATATAGATATATAGATGATATATATGATATATAGAGGGTTGTGTCCCATGTACTATATATACTGAATATTACTTATGTATCTTTAATTCTTTTCTTATAATTGTTTAACTTACTCCCGTATCAAATTTACACTGCGCCTTCAACCGTCGTTGCCTTCGCAAGTTAACAAAAAATACAGCAAGATGCGCTTTTTGGCCTAAGGCCATATACCGCATTCTTTGCATATTTTATTCATCTACATTATATAGCCCCAGTGTCAGTCCAATTACCTACATCTTATTCAAAAAGATATGACTATATATGTAATTTAGCATACATTCAGAAATAAAATTGATATATTGTGCTGGTCAGTGACCGCCCAGGGGCCTCCACAGTCCTAAATTGGGCGCTGGTAGCGGCGGCCAAAACCGCTTCAGCCGCTACAGTTCCTACAGGCTGAAATAAAAGTAGCGTGCTGCGTAGGCAGTAAGGTTAGATATACTGCCGAAACAGAGAACGTAGGAGTCTAACGTTTCGAGTGAAGGCCCTTCGTCAGAGAGAAACACACCTGGTGGCCAGGCTTCCACCAAGGAGGGGGTATTTCTAGGGGGGTCGGAGACATGTCTCCTTCGGGAAATTTTGAAAACTAGAGTCTATTAAAATGGCATTCCCTGCATTTTCGGAGAAGGACGGTCGGGGCTGTTTACATGAGCCGGGCTAGAATGACTCGTGTCACGAAATTCTTTGCTCTGTCGAAAAAGGAGATTTGAATCATCGTTAGGATTAGTTTACATCTAAACTAAACCAATTCTTCTTTGTACATTTAGTTTATGCGAGTTTCAAAACCACAGTGAGATCCTAATCAATCGCGTGAGCCAAGTTGGTTTCCATATAGCCGTCAGAGTCGGTGGCATGTCTGCGGCAAGGGGCAATGGTCCAATCGCATACAGCTTTTTATTGCTGGCTAATTCAACACTGTCTATGATTGGACCATCGCCCCTTGCCGCAGCTATGCCGCCGGCTCTTACGGCTACATGGAAACCAGGCTTTACTCTTACGGCTATATGGAAACCAGGCTTAAACAGCCCCTAATTAGGTGCTGATTTATACATGAGCCGGGTTAGCCCGGTTAACTTGGCTCACGCGATTGATTAGGATCTCACTGTGGTTTTAAAACTCGCATAAACTAAATGTACAAAGAAGAATTGGTTTAGTTTAGGTGTAAACAAATCTAAACGTTAATTAATTCAAATCTCCTTTTGCGGCCAAGGAAAGAATTTCGTGACACGAATCAGCCCGGTTACCCGGGAAAGCCTCATGACAATATTTCTACACCAAATTTTTTCAACAGGTGCTGTCAAAAAAACCTTTTATTTTCTTGCACATTTGGAGGAGGGGGCCACGCCTTTCCACCCCATCCCTAAATACGCCACGGGAATGCGGGATATTTATACGAAGTAAAAAATGAGTGACACTACTGAGGGGGTGTTTATATGGAGGAGGGTCAGACCTCTTGGTAGCCCTAGTAACAAGGCTGGAATTTACGTCCTGTTTACAAATAGCCTGCGACCAAGACCCCAACCCCTTAAAACCGCCAAGTTAATGTGTTTGTCAAATCGTGTTTGCGAAAACATGATTTCGGGAAATTTCCAGCCCTCCTAGAAGAGATCTCGGGTTGTCAATGCGAGATCTCGCTTAAGAGGGCTGGCTCTCCTTAAACGCAAACAAATTTTAAGAAGGAATTACGCGGAGAGGCGGAATCTAGCCCTACCTAGAGGCTCTGAGAGGGCCCACCCACAAGCCACCCACGCAAGCTGAAGGCAGTCACTCGTGAATCCCGCATGACGTGTGTGCCATTCGCAGCTGTGCAACGCGTTGGCGTCTGAGTTCAAGTTTATTTTATCGTATTGGGAATATTTGTTGGAAGTTTTATTTAATAAACGTGGTATCTTTTGTGGGTTCTAAGCAAATACATTCTCCACAAGAGGAATGCCTAATTGCCCAAAGTGTAATAAACCAGTATATTTTGGTAAGTTCTCCTTCGCGTATGGATAATTCAAAATTTTACATTATCTTGACTTTGTTGACCTGATGTCTTGTTGATGCTCTTCAGAATTGAGAACTTGTGGCGAGAATGCGAGATTTCGACTGCATGACCAGGAAACATTTCTTTATCGCTTAGTATTTAAGTAGAATGGTTTTACAGTTGTTTTATCTCGGCAATAAAAAGTATGTATTTATTTGCAGCTGAACAGAAGCATTCGTTGGGCAAATCGTGGCATCCAAGTTGCTTAAAATGTGAGGAATGTGGTAAAGTCCTAAATCCTGGACAACATTCAGAGGTATTTAATACAGACTGTAGTTAGTCGTCTTACGTAAAATCTTATTAGAAAACTAATAAACTTAGTAAATAGTACATAAAATAAGCACAGACCTTTAGCACACAACCCGGCGCCGGCTTGCGAGGGCTTGATAGTCATTTGTCCGCCATCTGATTGGCGATTAGGAAATATCTTGACATTTTCTCCATCTAAAGTCACGGAAATCAAATATTTTAATCCATCTTTCCTCACCCCGCCAAAGAATAATATTTTGTTTCCAAAAGCACTGTTTTCTCTTGTTTGCAAGTGTCAGGTTTTAATGAACGTAAGGCGATACCTTAAGTATTTCAGCCACTACATGACATCTCGTGATTTCATTTCGTCTGTTCCGCTCTGACGCTATAAACCAAGTTCTTTTGTGGTCTCATGGATAATTTAGAAGAAAATCCAAAAATTCTATGTCCAAATTGTGCTGGGGATTCGACTGCGCGTGTAAGTTTATATCTTTTAAAGCAATTAATGCAACCTGTCTTATTTTCAAATCCTCTCTCGTTGTGTTATGGTCTGTTGTTGAAGGTTAACGTAGGCAGGGCAGAATAGTAGAAACCAAAAAGCGATAATTCGTAGCGTGATAACTCATAACTCGGGTTGGTTGGCTGGTTGTTTTATTACATGTAATCTTTTTAATCTGGGCAGGTTATCTGACTTTTCTAAGCAGTAATTTGACACCATATTTTGGGTGGCTGTCAGTTTTGGCCTCATTCCACATGTCCACAATAGCTCTACATTTTAGTGTAATTATTTCAACACCAGAGGTGATCACAAAGCACAGAAAAGTCATTCTATTCTACTAATAGTCAGTCTAGATCTAATAAAAGGGTTTCCCTCTTGTCCAATTTTCAAGTCATTGATTGAAAGATATTCTAGGCTTGATCTTTTGGATATTAATTGATATTTTGAACGAGTTGTCAAAACGTTTGGCGTCATAACAAGTATTTAAAGGAATTGGAATTATTTTGTATTCAAATTAGAATACTCTAGCTGCTCTGTGATTGGTTAAAGGTGAAATTAATTATTCATTGTTGTCATGTTGTGCTATTGTTGATGATAATGGACTTGGGAACAGTGAGACATATTCAAGGAAGGCTTCCTCAAACTGCTTCTTTATGGATGGTAAATAAGATTAGAATAATATCTTGAAGTGTTTTTGTAGTTTAGTGATTGATATTTAGTTTCAGTATGACTTCTTGATCTCCTAACATGTCCAGACATGTGGTCCTTAATAATCTTAATTGAAGTTGTTGTTCTGTTTGGTTTTGACTTGTTTGGTTTTGTTTCAAAATATGGTTTCATCTGAACAGTATGACACATTTCTTATACTCTTTCCATTTGTTCAACTTTCTATTGAATAAGTTTAGCTCTTTTACTTGGAATATTCAGTACATGATAAAAATATAATATTTGATCCTAAAGCCTGGATTCCATATACATAGTTGTAATTCAGTTGGCGATTGATCCGTGATTGTTTGCAATATTTCACAACAGTCGTGTTTCCAAAGAGTTGTAATTGTTGTAATTCAAATCACCGATTCTCTTGGACTCAGGACTTCTCTGAGCTAAATATGGTATTCAAAAACAAATTGGATGACTAAAACTTCATTTGTGATCACTCTTACAGCTTACAGTATATATAACAATATAACATGCATTATTTACTAGTTCAGTATCTTTGCCACTTGAGTCTCATGCTTCGTGAATGTTTAAAGACATTTGCGAACGTTCTTTGGTAGACTTCTTTAGCAAAATTGAGCGTTTTTTTTTAGGAATTTGGCTGGTTTTTGTAATTAATTTGATCTTTTACATTGCAAAAATCTAGGGAAGAATCACCGACTGTTGGCAATTGATATTTCCAACTTTCCATTAACTGTTGTTGCATCAGTGATTGTTGTAGTAGACCTGCCAACTCTAACAGTTTGACTGTGAGACTCCCGGTATCATGTTATGTGACTGCTATACGCAACAAAAAGTGTAACCTCAGCTGTTTGGTTTTTACATTTATTTAATTAACAAGAAACTTAGAACAAATATTGAAAATGTCTATAAAGATTAAAACTAAACTAAAGTTCAGAAACTTATCTGTCGTCTGCGCACAACGAAACAGTCAATAGGAGATTCCGGCAACAGGTTAACAATCCGTATGGACTTGAATAGGAAGGAATAATATAACCAATGGCAGGAACTCCAGGAATGATTTTGTAACCACTTTGATACATATAGCTCACTCTCATACATATGCATAAAGGATAAAGGAGGATAAAGGACTGGGTGGCTAATCATCCTTACTTGCAGCCAGCGGCTGAATTGCGAAGGACGCAGATCAACGTGGCCGTGTCGAGGCATATCAAAGGCGCTCCAGGCAGCCGCCATACGACACAGTTCAGACCACGGATCACAGCTAAGATGTTAGGTGTTGATTTTATGGAGGGAGGAAAACCGGAGAACCCGGCGAAAAACCCTCGAAGCACAGGAGAGATCAACTACAACTCAACTCACATGAGTCCAAACCCGAGAACGGGGTCATTCCCAAGCGGTCACCCATCCAAGTACTAACCCCGTCTAACCGGGCTTAACTTTTTGGTGAGAGGCAGCGCGCTAACAGCACACGCCACCCGTGCCTGATATATGTTCGATGGCTGCTTATATAGTTTTTAGAGTATATAATTATAGTAACTTACTGTACTTCATTCTATGTATAATATATTTCCGTAATTACTAAATGACATCATAGCTGACTCATGCCAAGTCACAAGTATTTACTAATTGGTTACAAGTACTAATTATTAAGTTCAGTGATCAAATAACGTCTAGTTAATTAACTGTCTTAGGATAGGCATACATGTATCTGTAACAATCAGACAACTTCTCCCGGTCACCCAGTATGACTGTCACTTCTCACGGCAAGCGAGAATTCTTAAAAATGCCAATAGAAATACTCTGAAAAATTTAAATAAAACATAAACTAAAGAAAAACATCAATAGCACTTCAGCCGAGGCACAGAGCACCTGAATACAGTCTTAATCATTAGGTACTGTATCAGTAATGCCTGCAATGCTTGACACTATTTGGTCAATGGGTGATAAAATTAAAAAAGTTCTGAGTTGTCAAAATCAAAATGATGCAATAAGTTACGGTAAGTGGTGATGAAGATCACATGCAGCAATCTCCAGATATATTATCATTATATCTTAAAATCTCCAGATTTATTGTTTGGTAAAGTTGGCAGGTCTGTTGTTGTAGAAGTTGAACTCAATTCAACTCTAGAACAGTCAGTGATCGATTGCATTACAACAATTACAACTCACGTTTCCATTAATAGTGACTGAATTACAACAATTACAACCACATGGAAACCAAGCTTAATGGGAACAGTTTTAGTTTTCTAGTAGTCTTGATGTTTCTTGTGATTAAGTTGAGGGAAGCATTGAGACTCAAGGGAAAACAAAACTAACTGCTGTAATTTCTTTTTGATCAGAGTGCTTTGTTATACAATTAAACCCCTATTTAGAGGACATCTCTGGGATGGTATACTGGGATGTCCTTATCATTTAAGAGAAGTGTCCATCTAAGAGAGGTGTTTATTTAAAAGGATCAGTCATAACTGTAGTGTTTTATAATGGCCATGACTACAGACAGGTGTCAACTAAGAGAGGTGTCTGTTAGAAGGGTTTGACTGCAAGAAAGTCTTTTTCATAATACAATTTTTCCATGCACTGTCATGGATTTGTTTGTTTTTATCATGAATCATCAATTAAAATAGTATAGTATAGTGGAACCCGGCTTATTAACAGACACCCCTTTTAAGCAGAAACCTCTTAAGTGGATGCCTAGGTGAGGTCCCAGCCATTTATTTAAAGTGCATGTTGAAAGCTGTTCACCACATGTGTACCCCCTAGACTGTGTAACCCTTTTTAAGCGGACCTCTTAAGCAGACATCTCAGTGAGGTCCCAAAGGTGTCTGCTTAATAGAGGGTTCGACTGTAGTAAAAACAAGTTGTAATTGTTAGGGGGCTGCCCCAAAGGATGGGGTTATGGGTATTTGACAACCTTTTTTGATCTGTGAGTGGAGAATCTGATCAGGAGAAATCAGTTCAAAGTTTAGATCTTTGAGCCTGCTGTCCCCGTGTCCTCCTTCAATCCTGCCATTCCCCCTGCCCTTCCTCTGCCTTTTCCCTGCTGTCCTTCTGGTTCTTCTTCCTTCCTCTTCTTGAACATTACCAGTACAGATGCCTTGATTATACTCTAGTTGCTAATTAAATACATTTACTAAAACTAACTAACTATTTGTTGCTATGGTTTTATAATTTTAGCATCGTGGGATACCATACTGTAATATACCATGTTATAGTTTACTGTTTGGTCCTGGTGGGTATGGTCGTGGTGGTGTGCAATCACATCAAAAACTTGGTTTTCAAGTAACGCTTACACCTGATCAAGAAGCTTTGAGGTCAGAATAATTATGTACATGTACAGTTGATTAACACTAACAACAATTAAGTCATTAGCCCACCCCAAGGATAGTGGAACTAGGGTGGCTATAGACCCTTTTTATAAGTACAACGTATGTCATTTTCCACCATTGATACATTCTCATCCCTAGAGCCACTTTGGTGCTGGCACATGGAAAATGAGAATGGCATTGACATCATTTTCAGTTTTTTTAATTCTATTGAGAATATTCAAAAGCTAAGACAATAAACAAAATTGAAAATAATTCAAAAGAAAAACTGAAAAGAAATTGACATCATATATTAACAGGGTCTATAGCCCCCCCTAGAGCATACATCTGGGGGGGTAAGTCCCTCTACAAATCTTCATACAGAGATACTTCTACAGTTCTACAATCCTTTAACTACGCAAAAACTAAACTTCTCTGTTGTAAACACTAGTGATATATTATAAGGTTATAGTTCATTCATTTTGTCTGAAATTTGTTGGCTTGTTTTCAAAATTCAAACATTTTGAGAGAGGCATGCCATAAAACTACCCCCCCCCCCCCCCCCCAGAAAGCTTGGGCTATGCTCTTGACATGTCAGAGACTAAGGCCATGCCCCTTAATAAGTTACTTTGCTACCTAGCCCCTCTACTTTCAAGCATGTTCTGTTGCCACTGAACAACCCTTTTTTTTGCACCCAAAATAATGAGCCAGTTTGCAGACTATCATATAATATGGAGGTTTAGATCAAGTGCGAGTTTGGGTTCGAGTTCTCCCATGAAGAGGACTAAGCCACACTCCAACTCGTCCTTTCATTGGATGGCATTCCCGCAAAATTGTGCAGATTTATTGTCCAATAGCAAACTCACACACTGGATCTAAACCTCCCTAACCTCCCTAATAGCGCTCCATTGTGATGATGTCACTATTTAAGTTTGTCCGCTTTTACCTATAATTCTTGCAGTCCAAACAATAGCTAGTGACTCATTTGCAATCATTTGAAAGTCAATTTTGGTTTGTCCACATTTTGTGCTATAAATTAAGCAGCTTGACGGTACACCATTGACAACAACATTTAAGATACATACTACATGTATTTATTAATTGACATTAATCAAATTTTGTTGGAATATTATAGGAATGAACTTCTTCCCAAATTAAGACAATATAATGAACATTATGAAAGTGACAATAAGAGAGCTTTACAACTGGCTAGTAAGGAAGTATGTCTATAAATTTATAATGCTGCTGTTCATGTGTTGAATTTGATGCAAATAAATAGAAAGACTTAGATGATCATTAGATTCAGAAGTGAATAAGATCGTCTGGTGTTTACCTGGAATAAAACACTAAACTGATTTAGATAGGGAAGAGATAAGACAGATGGTGGTGATATGATGGTGATGGTGATAGTGGTGGTGATTAGTTATGATGGTGATAGTGGTGGTGATGGTGGTGGTGATCATGATGATGGTGATGGTAGTGGTGGTGATGATTCTGGTGGTGATGATGATGGTGGTGGTGTTGATAGTGGTAGTGTTGGTGATGATGGTGGTAGTGGTGATGGTGATGGTGGTGGTGATTCATGGTAGTGGTGGCGATGGTAGTGATAGTGGTGGTGGTGGTGATGGTGATAATGATGGTGATTATGTCTATGATGGTTGTGGTGATGGTAAAAGATGGTGATAATGGTGGTGGTGGTGGTGGTGATGCTGATGGTGATATGATATGGTGATGATGATGAAAGAGGGGCCAGTGATAGTGGTTGTGTTGGTGGTGATGATGATGGAGATAGTGATGGTGATGATGGTGATGAAAGAGGGTTGCCCCGTGCTTAATCTACAACATGTAATTCTTTATATTTATTTTATTTTAGGCCAATGGCAAATTAATTATCGAAGGTGTTCTTCGAGTATTTTGGGGCTTAAAAAGGCCAGTAACATTAGCACCTTTATACTGGAGAAATGACAGAGCGTTTAAACTTTTTCATGTTGTACCAAATCCTAAAAAATTAACACGATCTGAAACTATGAAACAGGTAAACAGCTAGGATCTTATTTTTTTAGATGTATAACAGATTTTGTTGTTCGCCATAGTTTATAGTCAGTTTCAGCTTGCTTTTGAAATTCGTTTGTCAACATTCGTTGGAAGGTTGGGAACTTGGTAAGGAAGTTCGTCGTGAAGTTCGAATTTAATAAGCTTTTAATTGAATTCCTTTGGTAAAATCACGGAGAAGAAGATTATTTGTTGTATAGAATATAATAATAGATACTTGGTTAAGCAGAAACAAATTGCCGACTTAAATTTGTATCTACCTCGCAACGTAGTTCGGAACATTGCAACGTAAGTTCGGAATGTTCATTTCAATTATACGTATCGGATTTCAAAAGCAAGCTGAAACGGACTATAAAGCTACTCTATAGTTTAGAAATTTCTTAAGCTAGAGTAGCGTTAAACTATGTCAGATTCTTCACCTGGCTGCGTTGGGAATTTATTTGTGCTGTAAGCCACATTGGTCATACGTTTTGTTGAAAATCAAGATTCTTTATTTGCAGCAGAGAAGTAACAGTTTAACTAGTGAAGAAATGATACATGTACGTGTCCAGAAAAAGGAATCTTCTTCAAAAGGAAAGCATAGTTCAAACTCAGAAGGAAAGCTTACTAGACGTCATACTCTAAGTCATGCAGATCGTAAGAAAAGACAAGCTAAATCAACTTTAGAGGTTGGTAATAGGTCGTTACTTAGTGGCGCAATGGCTTATTCACACCATAGTTAGCCGGTCACTGTTAGTGGAGGGCCGGAGGGGGATGGTTTGGAAACTCGGCAAAAGTCATTGTTCTATGGTTTTGTTCAATTTGTCTAATTTCACGGTCACTGAACGTATTGTATTTTCTGTATAATGAAGCAGTCATCCAATAGCAACGTTCGGGTTTAATTAGTGTAGGTCCTTCGTCGTCACGTGTTGTAAGTCCTTTGTTCGTACATAGTCCTTCGTCGTCATGTGTCCATGGAGTTTCCTTTCTTCAACCAATTGCCTTCCTCCAACATGAACACAATAACATGACCATTGCATAATCTTGAAAGACAATGGATCTTCCAAACCACCCCCCTCCACGAACTATGTTCACACACGCTAATTTTGAAGCGATAAATATCGCCAACTTGTCATTTACTAGATCAATTTCATTTTGTTCCATGGTTTCATCTTTCTTGCTTTTCTGCTCGTTCGTAATGCACCGTACCGAAAAATATGGCGTCTTGTACATGTAACCACAATGCGCATATTAAATATTGTTTCTTGCAGAATAATCGGAACGTAGGGTTTTACTTGGGTAAACTTTGGTAGGAATGAAGTTCTTGCTTACTTAAAGTGTTTATGAAACGAAAATTAAGTTTGTTTTATTTGAAAGTACTTTTGAAATGACAAAGTAACATCTTTTGCTGTTTTTCGTTTCCTTGCTTCGTTTATGAGATATTTCAGTTTGTTTTATATGTGAAACTAACCAGTGACATCACAAGGTGCATAATGACTTACTGGGAAAGGTTATATATCTTTTCTGTTATCAAACGGAATCACTTCAAAGCAATTATGTGTGCGTTTTTCCCTTACAACAACAGAAATATACATTTTCAACTGATTCCGTTTAGTAATAGCAAAGATATATAACCTTTCCCAGTAAGTCATTATGCACGTTGTGATGTCACTGGTTAGTTTCACATATAAAACAAACTGAAATATCTCATAAACGAAGCAAGGAAACGAAAAACAGCAAAAGATGTTACTTTGTCATTTCAAAAGTACTTTCAAATAAGACAAACTTAATTTTCGTTTCATAAACACTTTAATCCATCTTAGCATGATACATGTAAACAGTGTTTACTTATTATCTCATTTGAGGTCGCAAAGCATTGTGATTAAGTGTACCGCCGCCATCTTTTTCAGTACCGTCAATTGATTACCATGCATCTAAACGAGAAGTTGGCGATATTTATTGCATAAAAAATTGCACGTGTAAACAGGACTTCAGAATTCCATAAAACAAAATACAGGCCAGCTTAGTATAAAAGATTTCTTCCAAAACTTGCATTCCTTTTTTTTAATTTAGCCAACAAGATTTATTCCTCCTTATGGTAATTCTACTACATTAAGGCTGACTAGTAAAATACCAACGCCAGATGTAGTTAAAATGATTCTTTCTAAATTCCAGGTTAGCTGACAACTACGGTAATAGTTAGTTGGGGTTTCTGATAGTTGTGGTCATTATGGTGATGGTGGTATAAATTATAATGGTGATGGTTGTAGTCTTAGGTGGTCATGGTCATTATGATGACGGTGGTAGTATGGTGGTATAAATTATAATGGTGATGGTTGTAGTCTTAGGTGGTCATGGTTATTATGATGATGGTGGTAGTATGGTGGTATAAATTATAATGGTGATGGTTGTAGTCTTAGGTGGTCATGGTCATTATGGTGATAGTGGTAGTATGGTGGTATAAATTATAATGGTGATGGTTGTAGTCTTAGGTGGTCATGGTCATTATGGTGATGGTGGTAGTATGGTGGTATAAATTATAATGGTGATGATTGTAGTCTTAGGTGGTCATGGTCATTATGATGATGGTGGTAGTATGGTGGTATAAATTATAATGGTGATGATTGTAGTCTTAGGTGGTCATGGTCATTATGGTGGTAGTATGGTGGTATACATTATAATGGTGATGATTGTAGTCTTAGGTGGTCATGGTCATTATGGTGATGGTGGTAGTATGGTGGTATAAATTATAATGGTGATGATTGTAGTCTTAGGTGGTCATGGTCATTATGGTGGTAGTATGGTGGTATAAATTATAATGGTGATGATTGTAGTCTTAGGTGGTCATGGTCATTATGATGACGGTGGTAGTATGGTGGTATAAATTATAATGGTGATGGTTGTAGTCTTAGGTGGTCATGGTCATTATGGTGATAGTGGTAGTATGGTGGTATAAATTATAATGGTGATGGTTGTAGTCTTAGATCATGGTCATTATGATGATGATATAAATTATAATGGTGATGGTTGTAGTCTTAGATCATGGTCATTATGATGATGGTATAAATTATAATGGTGATGGTTGTAGTCTTAGATGGTCATTATGATGGTGGTACAATATCAATGGTGTTGGATATAAGTGATGATGTCTACAGTATGGTATTATAATGGTGATGGCTGTAATCTTCCTTGGTGGTCATGGACTCGCAGTGTTGATGGTAGTGATATAATGTCAATTGTGGTGGATGTGATGAGTGGTGGTGATGTGTATAGTAATATAATGGTGATGGTTGTAATCTTCTTTGGTGGTCATGGACTCATCGTCACAGTGTTGATGGTAGTGTTATAATGTCAGTGGTGGTGGCTATGAGAGGTGTGGTAAAGTTTTCTATCTTTTTTCCCCCGTACTGTATAGATTGCTGATGCTTGTAATAAGTTCACTTTATTTGTAAAGTATGAAAATGGAGGTGAGTGCAATCCTGTTCTACACCGTACAGTATTATTACATAATGTCTGTCTGTCTGTCTGTCTGTCTGTCTGTCTGTCTGTCTGTCTGTCTGTCTGTCTGTCTGTCTGTCTGTCTGTCTGTCTGTCTGTCTGTCTGTCTGTCTGTCAAAGCTTCAAGGCTGGAAGATGTCAGATAAGTCGAATAGGATATCTGTAAAGTCGTTTTCTGGAGCAAAAATAGATGCTATGGAAGATTATATAAAGCCATCGATAAGAAGTAAACCAGATAACTTAATACTTCACATCGGGACAAACAACCTGAAGACGGACGATCCCACTGTTATTGCTGAAGAAATCGTTAAAATTTGTGAAACCATCGAACGTGAATCCCCTCGTACCAAGATTGGAATATCACAATTAACCACCCGACAAGACTCAGCCGAACTTGAACAGAAGCGCATCTCTGTTAACAGAACCCTATATTCGTTCGCAAAAACAAGAGATTGGAAGGTCATATCAAACGATAATATTGATTCCTCTTGTCTGAACGGCAGTAAATTTCACCTTAACATGAGCGGGACAATTAATTTGGAAAAAAACTTTAAAAACTATCCCAACAACAACAGCACTCACAAAGTTGTGAATGTCAGAAATATGCGAAAATTTAATGTAAGTAATTTTCGAAATGATCTTAGCAATCTCCCATGGGATGAAGTTAATAAACTGGGAGATGTTAATGATCAGTGGCAGTTGTGGAAAAAGATGTTTTTGTCTATTGTGGACAAACACGCACCTTTTAAACGTAAACGTGTAAGAAATAAAAAGAGTCCATGGTTGACTTCTGAAATTAAACAACAATTATTACACCGAGACCGACTTAAGAAACTAGCAATACAAACCAATACAGAAGGAGACTGGAAAAATTATAAAAATTTCAAAAATAATTGTACTAACAAGATTAAGAAAACAAAAATTGACTATTATCAGCATAAATTTCAACAGAACAAAGGCAATCCAAAAGAGATTTGGAAATCCATAAACGAATTAATGTCAAGAAACTCAACTTCAAAACCAGAAAATATTACTAGTCTGAAATATGACGATTGTTTTTTAATTTCTGATCTCGCAGAAATATCAGAAAGTTTTAATAAACACTTCTCTGAGGTTGGGCTAAAATTGACGTCATCTCAGTCTGAATCAACTAAATCTTTTCTTGATTATCTTAATCAAACAGAATCTGCCTTTGAAATTACTACAATTGAAACAAATACAGTTTTCCAATTACTTTCAAACATATCAGAGAAAAAAGCAACAAGGATCGATCAAATCCCATGTAAATTACTCAAAGTTGCCGCACCAGTAATTTCTGAATCACTGACTAATGTATTTAATAAATCAATAATTACTAGTACTTTTCCTGAAGACTGGAAAGTGGCAAGAGTTAGACCAATTCATAAAGGAGAAGCAAAAGATGACGCGAATAATTATAGGCCAATCTCAGTGTTGAGTGCTATATCGAAAGTATTTGAACGTATTGTCTATGATCAGTTGTATTCCAAAAATCAATCAGGCTTTAGGCCCCATCATTCTACTACTACTGCACTACTTGATGCAACAACTAATTGGCTAAATAGTATGGATCAAGGAAAACTGAATGTAGTACTATTTCTAGATCTTGCAAAAGCATTTGACACAGTAAGCCATGAAATACTAATTAATAAATTAAACGCTTATGGAATAAGGTCGAGATCATTAACTTGGTTTCAATCGTATTTATGTAATCGTAAGCAAAGATGCTGTGTCAATGGCTTTTTATCAAATGAACGTACACTCAGTTGTGGCGTCCCACAAGGTTCAATACTTGGTCCTTTATTATTTCTTATTTATATAAATGATTTCCCTCGTTGTCTCCAGCACTCTAAAGCTAGAATGTATGCTGATGACACGAACATAACTACAACGGGTTCATCATTAAAAGAAATGATAAATTTTGCCAATAAAGATCTTGAAAACATTAACGAATGGTTAAAGGCAAATAAATTGAGTCTGAATGTTACCAAAACAGAGTTCATGTTCATTGGGTCTGATCATAATCTTAAAAAAATAAGAGATATACCATTAATCTTTTTAAATGGAAAACCCATTAATAGAGTTAAGGTTACAAAATCATTAGGGATTTTGATAGACGAAAGACTCTGTTGGTATGAACACATTGATTCTATTTCTAAAAAAATAAGTTCTGCTATTGCAGGTCTACGTCAAGCTAGGCAGTTTGTTCCTAAAAAAACATCTATTACAATATATAATTCATTAATAAAACCTTTGTTTGAATATTGCGATATTGTCTGGGACAACATGCCTTGCAGTAGTGTGACGAGAATGCAAAAGCTACAAAACCGTGCTGCCAGAGTCATTACTAGACAAGGTTATGAAATCAGATCCAGTGAAATAAGGCAACAATTAAACTGGAAAACTCTTTCAGAATATCGAACTGACCATATGTTAATAATGATGCACAAAGTATTAAATAATATGGCCCCTTCATATCTGCAAGACCATTTTAAAATCTCTGAATTAAATGATACCTATTTACTAAGAGAACGAGAAATGACTCTCGTTCTTCCTAAGCCACGGACTGGATTTCTAAAAAAGAGTTTAGCATATACAGGAGCGAAAGTTTGGAATGATATGCCAGAGAATGCTAGATGTAATAGTAACCTAAATAGCTTTAAACGATATTCTGCAATCATCGCTTCTTCAATTGGACTAATTTATTGTAAATATAGACTTGTATACTGTATATATTCGGCTTTCTTGTAAAGCAGTTTTTTAACTGATGAATCTCCGAATTCAAATAAATATTTCTGTCTGTCTGTCTGTCTGTCTGTCTGTCTGTCTGTCTGTCTGTCTGTCTGTCTGTCTGTCTGTCTGTCTGTCTGTCTGTCTGTCTGTCTGTCTGTCTGTCTGTCTGTCTGTTAAAGCCTGGTTCTCACTTGTCGTAAGTATCGTGGATTTTTCCTGTCCCCGATCGTCTGGGATTGTTACGACAGGTGTGAACTTACTTGAAGTAACGTCCCAGACAGTCGCCGATCTGATCGGAAGCACCACAAGAATCGGAATCATTTCTATTGGAAAATGCATCCCAGACGGTCGCCGACGATCGGGGATTCTTACGACGAGTTACAACATGTGTGAACACTGAAACCACTCGTCTGGGACAATCGGGGATAGGAAAAATCCCCGATTCTTACGACAAGTGTGAACGTGGCTAACAGTTCGGGGATAGAACTGTCCCCGATTCTTAAGACAAGTGAGAAGTAGACTTTATTCATATCTCTATATCGACAGTGATACCGCCTTCACCATATTTTTAAAATAACATAATTATGTCTTTTCCCAGAAATTAAACGACTAAATGACGTTGAAACGCCTCTAATGGTGCGTCTTAAACTAGGCCCAGCAGAGGTATGACAATCTATTTCATTTTTCTTTGTTTGTATTGTCAAACTTTTTACTTTGCGAACACCCAGCGAACATTTACACAACACCCAGCCTACACCTAGCCAACACCTAGTCAACACCCAGCCAACACCTAGTCAACACCTAGCCAACACCTAGTCAACATCCAGTCAACACCTAGCCAACATCCAGTCAACACCTAGTCAACACCTAGTCAACACCCAGTCAACACCCAGTCAACACCTAGTCAACACCTAGTCAACACCCAGTCAACGCCCAGTCAACACCCAGTCAACACCCAGTCAACACCTAGTCAACACCTAGTCAACACCTAGTCAACACCCAGTCAACACCTAGTCAACGCCCAGTCAACGCCCAGTCAACACCCAGTCAACACCTAGTCAACACCTAGTCAACACCTAGTCAACACCCAGTCAACACCCAGTCAACACCCAGTCAACACCCAGTCAACACCCAGTCAACACCCAGTCAACACCCAGTCAACACCCAGTCAACACCCAGTCAACACCTAGTCAACACCTAGTCAACACCTAGTCAACACCTAGTCAACACCCAGCTAACACCTAGCCAACACCTAGTCAACACCCAGCCAACACCTAGTCAACACCTAGTCAACACCTAGTCAACACCTAGCCAACACCTAGTCAACACCTAGTCAACACCTAGTCAACACCTAGTCAACACCTAGTCAACACCTAGTCAACACCTAGCCAACACCTAGCCAACACCTAGTCAACACCCAGCTAACACCTAGCCAACACCTAGTCAACACCCAGCCAACACCTAGTCAACACCTAGTCAACACCTAGTCAACACCTAGCCAACACCTAGTCAACACCCAGCCAACACCTAGTCAACACCTAGTCAACACCCAGCTAACACCTAGTCAACACCTAGTCAACACCCAGCCAACACCTAGTCAACACCCAGCTAACACCTAGTCAACACCTAGTCAACACCCAGCTAACACCTAGTCAACACCTAGTCAACACCTAGCTAACACCTAGTCAACACCTAGTCAACACCCAGCTAACACCTAGTCAACACCTAGTCAACACCCAGCCAACACCTAGTCAACACCCAGCTAACACCTAGTCAACACCTAGTCAACACCCAGCTAACACCTAGTCAACACCTAGTCAACACCTAGCCAACACCTAGTCAACACCCAGTCAACACCTAGTCAACACCCAGTCAACACCTAGTCAACATCCAGTCAACACCTAGCCAACACCCAGCCAACACCTAGTCAACACCTAGTCAACACCTAGTCAACACCCAGCTAACACCTAGTCAACACCTAGCCAACACCTAGTCAACACCCAGCCAACACCTAGTCAACACCTAGTCAACACCTAGCCAACACCTAGTCAACACCTAGTCAACACCTAGTCAACACCTAGTCAACACCCAGTCAACACCTAGTCAACACCTAGTCAACACCCAGTCAACACCCAGTCAACACCCAGTCAACACCCAGTCAACACCCAGTCAACACCCAGTCAACGCCCAGTCAACACCCAGTCAACACCTAGTCAACACCTAGTCAACACCCAGTCAACACCTAGCCAACACCCAGTCAACACCTAGCCAACACCCAGTCAACACCTAGTCAACACCCAGCTAACACCTAGTCAACACCCAGTCAACACCTAGTCAACACCCAGTCAACACCCAGTCGACACCCAGTCAACACCCAGTCGACACCTAGTCAACACCCAGTCAACACCTAGTCAACACCCAGTCAACACCTAGTCAACACCTAGTCAACACCCAGTCAACACCTAGTCAACACCCAGTCAACACCTAGTCAACACCCAGCCAACACCCAGTCAACACCCAGTCAACACCCAGTCAACACCCAGTCAACACCCAGCCAACACCTAGTCAACACCTAGTCAACACCCAGTCAATACCCAGTGAACACCTAGTCAACGCCCAGTCAACACCCAGTCAACACCTAGTCAACACCCAGTCAACACCCAGTCAACACCCAGTCAACACCCAGTCAACGCCCAGTCAACGCCCAGTCAACACCCAGTCAACGCCCAGTCAACACCCAGTCAACACCCAGTCAACACCCAGTCAACACCCAGTCAACACCCAGTCAACACCCAGTCAACACCCAGTCAACGCCTAGTCAACACCAAGCTAACACCTAGTCAACACAATGCTTAGGTCTAAGCATGTCTGAAAACTTTATAATATTTTTCAGGATTTAGCAAAAATATACCTGATGGAAGACAATGAGGAAAATACTGTGAGGAGAGAGGTTAGTTTTTTTATACGTCTTGGTACATACCCTAATAATATAAGCCAACTATAGTGGACCATTCTGCTTGGCTGAGCTACTGACTAATCTCACTGTCTATTGGCCATTTCCCCAAAGAGTTGAAGACTGGTGACGGGTTAGGAACGCTAGGGTACTTGGGATCGTTTGGAGGGACAGATTTCACGCTTGGTAGCGTAAGCAAGCGTAAGCACAATGAAACTGTCCCTGCAAACGATCCCAATTACCCTGGCGTTCCTAACCCGTCACCAGTCTTCAACTATTTTGGGAAATGGCCAATTAGTGATGAGCGAGTCAAGTTTTGAATGCAAAACAATGGCAGAAAACTTGCGTTTAGCTGAGGTTTCAGTTTGTTTCTTTAAAATAATAGTTTGTCCGACTAGTTGGTTTATACTAAAATGATTTAAGACAACTCATCCTCGTTGTCTATGAACGATAGTCAACATGGCATCGTCTCGTCGACTATTTAACAAATAGATTCTATTTTGCCGTTGTCTGTTCAGTTATAGATGCACAGATGACGTCACAACGTGGTAAGAACAAAAAAGTGGCCCACGAGACGCAGTCGAGTGGGTGGGTCACTGATGTTCTTATCACATTGTGACGTCTTCTGTGCATCTATAACTGAACAGACAACAAAAAAAATGGAATCTATTTGTTTTATACAATACAAAAACTTAAAAGGTTTTAAAAAAAATCCTGTCGGGTTTTGGGGCATGAAGAAAGAAAAAAGCAAGTCAGCTGACGTGACCATGCGTCTGTCCTCTAATAGATCATGGGCAACAACCAATGAAAACACGCATAGCAGCAAGGGTATTGTATAACAACTCATAGACAACTCTGGCTCGTTATCTAATTGTTAAATATACATGTACAGTGAGAACGAGAGTTAGATATCCATGCTCATTCTATGTTTTTGTTTAGTATGGTGAATTTCAGTCACTGAACACATTTTATCTTCTCTATAATGAAGCAGTCATCCAATAGCAACGCTTATTACCAATACATATTCCATTACGTTATATTAGGTCGCTCAGTATATCCACTTTGCCACTCCTGTTCTTGAAGCTTTCATTCTGAAGTTTAACGAGGAAGAAGAACGTGAAATTCAAAAGATAAAAGACAGGTTAGAAGACCAATTCTTAATTTGAGCAACATATTCTTGTAACTTGTCTTTCTAATGACAGTCGTATTACTCGGTCGCTTGGGTTACTAAGTCAATTTTTACACCTAAAGTTGATTGATCGATTGATTGGTCGATTGGTCGATTGATTGATTGATTTCCACGACCGTTGATTTTCTACATCAAAAATTGATGTGGTAGCTGAGAAGTAGTAGTTTAGATTTAGATTTACTAACTTTATTGCCTATAGCAACTGGACTATACCATGATGTAGGTGTTGGTTTTGCGGAGGGAGGAAAACCGGAGAACCCGGCGAAAAACCCTCGAAGCACAGGAGAGATCAGCTACAACTCCAACCTCGTACCCAGGGTTTTTCACTCTAGCGAGAGAAATACATGAACGCAACAACCCCTCGCCCGCTTTTACATTCTTTTGCCATACATTATATATATATATATATATATAAACTATTTCCAGATTTCGTCTCCCTCGCTTTTTCTCCACACGTGTAAAGTGGACTACACGCATGTCGAGATTAGCACCCTCACCGGGCTCGCTAGAGTGAAAAACCCTGGGTACGAGGTTGCTACAACTCTACTCGCATTAGTTTCCAGCTCGACAACGGGGTCATTCCCGAGCGGTCACCCATCCAAGTACTAACCCCGTCTAACCGGGCTTAACTTTTGGTGAGAGGCAGCGCCCTAACAGCACACGCCACCCGTGCTCCCCCAAAAACTTTCGCGGAGAAATGTCCGGTTCGCGAAGTTCGTTTGCGAGGGTATTCCAGATACGCGACACTCTCACTACATAACCTGTTCTGAAGTTAGAGTGTCGCTTTATGCTTCGTATATGCTTTTGCTATATATCTTGTAAACATTTGTTCATGCCAGTTCATGTGTTGTTTTAGATATTGTGTTTACAAAACACGTTTACAAAAGGTAATTCGGGAAATCTCGACAGAAATCTAAGCAGATCTTTTTGCTGATATACCTGGCGTGAAGTGGAGCTGGATTCAAGATCATGATTGGCTACCAGATGAAAATACCTCGTTGTTGCAGTGGTAACTGCTGCCCAAGAAAGATAATTAATTGTGAAATTTCTTCAACAAAATCGATTCACTAATTCCTATTGGATTATTTCTTCTCTGATCTGAAGTTTTCTCCAAATGCAAGCCGATGACGGAGTGTAACCAGATGTTTCTTTGTGAGGACTTTGTCATCTGTTGTTCTTTCGAAGAAATGTATCCTTCCATTCTGAGAAACTGATATCATGATTTCGTTTCAGTGACGTAACGAAGCAGTGACGTAACGAAGCTGTGACGTAACGAAGCTGTGACGTAACGAGGGAAAGGGACGACCTTTTCTCTTCTGCTTTTAATAGAGAAATATATCATGATTTAGCAAAGTAAAAAGATGCTAAACTGTCAAGATGGTAAACTGCCAAAAAAACGTTACCAGCAAAATACTCAGCTTTCGAGAGGAGACTTTCATCAGAGTAAAAGGCCTCTGCTTGAAACGTCGGTCTTTCGTTACTAAACATGTCGGCAATTTACCATCTTTTAACTTTTCTCGATGTAAAACGCTGCTTACGCAACACCATATCATGATTGTTTCTCTTCTGTTGGGGTTAATCAAGAGAAGAGTAGAACGGTAAGAGAGAGAATGTATAGTAATGGTCTAGTTTTATTCCAATTCTTCTTAAGTTATTTCCAGTCAACTCGATTTTCATAACTGCAACACTATCTTTGGGGCAGAAAGTGAAGTCAGCTATAGACCCTTTTCTTTTCAGTTTTTCTTTTGAATTCTTTTCAATTTCGTTTATTGTCTTAGCTTTTGTATATTTTCAATAGAATTAAAAAAGCTGAAAATGACGTCAAGTGCGGAAAATGACGTACTCTGCACTTATTACAGTCAAAATGGTTGTGTATTTCTGTAGCCGCTACTGAAGTGCGAGGAAAGTCTAGTGATAAAAGTCGACAATTCTTGATGTATATTTGTCTGTTGGTATCGATTTGGGATAAACATCTATTGTATTATGATTAAATGCCATTTAAAGCTAAATTATACTATTTTATATGTACAGTTTTCAACAAAAAATTTCTCAGGCTTTGGTAGGGGCTACAGAAATCTAGTAATACGCAACAAACTACAGAAGAAGAAGTGGGAAGGTATTTCCATTCTGACTGTAAAAACGTCTATAGTCGTCGCTTTCAGTCCCCCTACAAACTGTTCCCTACGCGGCCAAAAGGTAACTTACAGCGTAGGAGACTGAATCCCACGTGATCTACGAAAAACCTGACTTCACTTTTGAAGCGTGCTAATGACTGAAGTTAACATTCCAGATCTGAAGAATGAAGTTCACTGGTTACTTTTTGCGTGGATGTCTACCACTGATCTCTATATAACTGGATTGCTCATCCTTTATGGTCAGCTGTGAACATTTTGAAGCCACTGGCGGCCATCTTGGTACTCCAAATTCGTCTTCGTTGGCTTCATTTTTGGGGTCGGATGAGCAGTCCAGTTACTACGTAACGTTTCCGGTTTGAGCGTGGACACGCGTAATTTGACAACACACGTTTCACGCGGGAAACTAACATGTTGCTAAGCGGAAACTGCGAAGTTACTAAGGCCAAACGGCATTGTTTCTTCGCGAAAACATCGCGTTGTGGGGTTTGTCAGCGAAATGGCCGATCGGAAAAGAACTGTAGAGTTCTTAGCTTCACTTGACGAAGATTTAATTGTGTATAAAGATGAGTTATAAACATGACAACATTTGCTTTGAAAATTTGGCGCTCATTTCAAATTAAAACAATACCGTTTGGCCTTAGTAACGTTACAGTTTCCGCTTAGCAACATGTTAGTTTCCCGCGTGAAACGTGTGCCGTCAAATTACGTGTGTCCACGCTCAAACCGAAACCGTAGTATGTAGACATCAGTGAGGACGTGAGGTCTACACATTCTTCTCGCGAAAGCAAAATGAGTTTGTCTTATTTGAAAGAACACTTCAAATGACAGAGTAACATATTTTGCAGTTTTTCGTTTCCTTGTTTTGTTCTTGAGATATTTCAGTTTGTTTGATATGCAAATTAAACATTTTGACGTCACATGTGCATAATGAGTTTTCTATTTTCAAACCAAATTAATTCGAAGGAAGCATGTGGGTGAGTTTCACCCAGAACATCAAACATGTAGATTTTCATGTGATTATTATATTTCATAATGGCAAAGATATAACTTTTTTCGATAACTCATTATGCACGTATGACGTCAGAATGTTTAATTTGCATATCAAACAAACTGAAATATCTCCAGAACGAAGCAAGGAAACGAAAAACTGCAAAATATGTTACTTTGTCATTTTAAGTGTTCTTTCAAATAAGACGAACTTAATTTTTGTTTCATAGGCACTTTAAAGTTGTATCGTTGTGAGTACATTTTATAGAATTGGATTGGATTCAAGAGGAATTAGGATAGAACCATGCATTCTTTCTCTTATCTTTATTTATGTTTTTTTAATATATAAAACTTGTTTTAAGAAACAAGATATTGTTGTGTTTAGTTCTTGATTGTTTTTCTCGGAGAAGTGTGGACTCCTGGATTCGTTTATGTTGTTCTGTTCATGGAAAACACGAGACTCTTTGCAATTTTACTGTCGTGGCGATAGAATCGTTCCTAAAATATTGTTGCAATATATTCCTCAAGTTGAACAATTCATTTGATAAAATTCCTGTTTTGAATTCTGTTTTTTGATTGGTGTTTGGCAAATAATCCTTTTTCTAATTGGTTGTTTAAAAACCAGAAACCAATCAAATTCAAAACAGGAAGTTAGCAATAATTTTAATCAAATGAATTGAACTTGAGGAATATATTGCAACGATATTTTAGAAACGCTTCTATTGCCACAACAGTAAGCAAAGAATGAAATTTAAATAAGGACATTTTTATTATAAACTACACATGACTCGTGTTGTGTTGATGTTGTCAATGGCTGGTCCATTTAAGACATTAATAATTACTAGGAAATATTTGAATATAGTATCGTTATGATATAATAACTTCATTAATATTATTAATAAAAATAATAACAGTAGAGATATTCTACATAATATTGCAAAATTGCATTCATCGTTAATGTTATTCACAAATGTCGCGAGTGGACTATTATGTGTCAAGTCAAATCGTGAAGCAGTGCTGTTTTTCAGGGGCAGTGCTATTTTTGTCCCCCTGACAAAAATTACGGTGGGGAACGCCGTTCCCCTTACAAAAATTTAACGTAGTGGAACACCGTTCAATACCGCACTATTTTTGCTTTGAGTCAATGAGTGTACTCGTTTTCAACCAAGTTAGCCAACCAGCTAGCCTGAGCCAGGCTTTTAGTAGTCTTTTAACACACCCATTAACTTCCACGACAGGAGCCACGCCCATTTAATTTTACGACTAGTGGCCACGCCCATTTGACTTTAGTGAGCGTTCCCCCACTTCTAAAATTTGGAAAACATCACTGTCGTGTAGTGAATAAGGCTTTGAGTGCTACAACTACCAAAATGCTTTGTTAGTATATCCTCTATTTATTACCAAATGGTCTATAAATTAGCTCATAATGGTCTATATATTAGCTCAGTGTGGCCAACTCTGACGCTTGTGATAATCTTCTCTGACTCTGCTTTTCATGGTGGTGGCACAATGGCACATGCGCCCCCTTAGGATGCCGTTACTGCACCCCTTTCCCGTTGTATAATATTATATTTGATATGTAGTGCAATTCCTATTTAAAAACCCGATTTTGGATTTATAGTCGTTTTACGTTTTAATCAGCATGGTACAGCTAATAGTATATTACGATTAAATAATATTTTAGTACGCTTCACGCAGCTGACATCCTGACACGAATTAGTCACCTGGATGACGACATGTCCTCATGATTTATGCCTTGCATATAAAATGAGTATATTTGAATTTTGTTTGGTATTTTATATCCTTCAAAACTCTTTCACACCCCCTCAAAATGCAGGAAATGCTATTTCAGAGACTCTAAAATTCAAAATTTTCGGAGAGAGCATGCCCCCGGACCTCTCTAAAAGTTGATCGCGCCTACGGCGCTCCGTGCCCCACACGTAGCAAGTATTGCCTGTTTTGCCCCATTGTTAAATATTCTGAAAGAAACCCAACGGCGCCCCTCTCCCTAATGGCACCGCCCCTAATACGAAGCCAGTCCGACTCTGGTGCTTATAGCTCAACGCGCGGAAACATGAAACGGCGAGCTTGATTTGGTCCTGAAATATATTTTACATTGTAACGCTCAAAATTTCCTTTTAAGAAAAGTCCTACGACATCTGAAGGTGTTTAATTAATCTAGTGAAATGGCAAATCTTTAAATTCTTGCTTTAATACTGAGGTGCCGTGCGAATTGCGGCATCGCGCGGTAATTATCTTTTTTCTTGCGTCATGTAAATGCGCGCGACCTTCCCTATATAAAAGCTGAGACGAGAACACGCCTTGCACATAATTTGAACTCGAAAAGAAGTTCGCGGAACACGCGTGGCGTGTTATCCCCCGCGCTGCGTGTTTTGTCGTTTCAGCTTTTCAATGTGCGCGCACGTTAGCACGTACGCAGAAAACGCAACTATTTCAAGTTGCGACAAGCAAGCTCCTGCAACATGTCCTCCTACCTAGAATTACCAATAATCAGTAAGTGTGAAACGGCCTTGAATTACCAATAATTGGTAATTGTAGGTAATTTTCTGTCCCACATGCGGGATGTTAAACTTGAAAACATAAAGCTAAAAATCCTAGAGGGCCGTTGTGCTCGGGGTATGACAGGGTCATTTTTCCGGAGGGTTGTGGTTAGGTTTAGGGTTTCCGGGGGGTCGCTGTGTGGGTTGGGTGGTGGGTTGGGAATTGGTTTTTTAAAATTAACGATTATTGGTAATTCTAGGCATTTCACACTTACTGATTATTGGTAATTCTAGGTAGGAGGATATGCTGGTGCGCAACGGGAAATTGATCATGAGGTTTGTAAATTTTAAGCCCGGCATACACTGAAACAAATTCCCGAAACACATTTTCGAAAAAGTTTCCGAAACTTGTTTGAAAAAATAGAACAGTGTTCTAATCAGGGAAACTTGGTTTCCAAACAAAGTTTCGGAAACTTTACAATATACACTGGAATCGCATATCGAAACTTTTGTTTCTGAAACCGTGTTTTGGTAACTTGTTTCGGAAATTTTCTCTTGTACATATGCATGTGTTGCCGGGCTTTGGCGGTGCATTATGGGAAATATGTCCCTCGAGAATCCCGCGAGCTTTCTCCCCCAGTCTTCAGGCCAAACACTCGGTCCACGTGTTGATTCATTCTTGTGCAAGAATATTTTTCACTCGCGTACCGTTGTTTTAAATTGTGAAGCTTTTAAAAAACACATTTTACCTTACAAATGAAACTAGAGAAAGAAATTGGTAAAGATAATTGTGTGGGAAAAGAAATGGACAACAGCAGGGTAGGATTTTAGATTAATTTTATAGTTACGATCACAAGAAAATGCCTTTACTCTTTAGTACCAAATTAATGAATGGTGGTCAAAATTACTATTTCAATTCTCTGTTCGACAATCGAAATATAGTTAGGAGTCTAACGTTTCGAGCGAAGGCCTTTGCAGCACGCTACTTTTATTTCACTGTTTCGATTATTTCTCAGTTCAGTTCACGTATTTTACAGTAATTTCAATTAATAATACCAGTAAAACTAGTCTAGTCTCATTTTATTATTTATTCAATGTAGAAAAATAATGAATCACGTAAACGAAAGTCAAGAGAAGAGAATGATGATAGTACTAGTTCAAAGAAAAGAAAAAATGATCAGAAAAAATTAACAGACGAGGATAAATCAACTGAGAAGGTAGGAAATTGGAAAGTTTTTATACTGTCAACTCATGGTAATATTTTATTTGGTGACTTGAATTGTTTAAAATAGTAATTGAATTTGTGTTATGGTCAAGATGGTAGAAATCTGTAAAATAATGAATATGTTTGGAAGTAAAACTTGTGTTTTAAGTTTTCAAGGATCACATTAGCCTATGAATGTAGATGTATATTTTTGGTTCTCGTAACCCTCTTGTGAAAAATGTACCAGTATGAGGATGGAGAGTATGCATCTGCATTCATACCAATCGAAATATAGTAGGGTTTGAGTACTGCCAAAATTATTGAATGTAGTTTTCTAACGTTTCCAGTGAAGGCCTTCTCTGATAAACAGCCTTCGCTTGAAATGTTAGAAACTACATTCAATAATTTTGGTAGTACTCAAATCTAGTATTATATTTTGATTTGTATTTCAATACTGCCTACAGTATGCAGCACACTACTTTTATTTCACTGATGAAAACCTGCTACTGGTAGCCAGTGAGAATGCTTATATGGTATTCTTAATATATGGTAGTGGAAAGAAATCTACTTTTATCTAGTATACAGCACTCTACTTTAATTTCAAATCGAAATATAGTAAGGTTTGAGTGCAGTACACTAGTTTTATTTCACTACTTTAATTTCATCTGGTTTTTAGCCAAAGAAAACAGCAGCAGAAAGTGAAGGAAAGTTGTCAAAATTTAGAATTTGCAAGAAGACAAGAAAAGGATTAAAAGGTTTTTCCTCCCATATCCCAAATCAATGTTTTCTTTGTTTTTCTTTATTAATTAGATATTTTATTATTAATACATTGTCTTTTTTATTGTTAACAGAACGTGGTATCAAATACCTTTTTCCAATTCAAGCCAAAACATTTGACCTTATTTATGAAGGCAATGATGTTATTGGCAAAGCCAGTAAGTGCAGTATATCTTAATTGGTTACATATACTGCAGTGTGATTCACCACCTGTGCTGTCACTCACCATATTTATAAAGACGGCTGGTAATATATCATATATATATATATATATTCTTTTATAAGCATTTCTACCCTTTTTGAAAACGTCAGTCAAACTTATGGTCCACAGATCTAGGGGGGTGCGGGGGCATGCCCCCCTGGAAATTTTTTGAAATTGGGGTCTCTAAAATGGCATTTCCCGCGATCTGACAGCACATTCGAGCAAAATTTTGAAACTTTTAAAACATATTTTTAATGGCACATTTTATCATTATTGCAAAATATTTTGTCCAAATTGGATGTTTCTTAAACTTTATTGAGAAAATTATACAGAATTATATATTTACAAAGCTAACTATAATATTAGTTAGCTAAACGAGACAGGAGCGAACACCCATGCAATTATTCATTGTCTCAAAGATTAATTTAATAAATTATATGTCATCTACCGACAACCTGATTACCTGAGATCATATTTCACGAACACGCCGTTAAAATATATCTCATCAAAGCAAGATAGCGAGACTAACAATACTTTGAAAACAGTATTCATTTAAAAATCATGAAAAGAAAGATCCAATTTAACGTTGAACTAAACCTGGGCTTAAGGATCAATTGATCCTTTGAGTTTCAAATTCATATAAAAGCTCCCGGCAAGCGTGAAATATGCTAATGCCGCCTGCTGAATAAATATATGTCTGAACTCTAAACTCAGACTTCACTAGGACGCAAAATGATAAATAATACGATACTGAGACTGGACAAAACACATATATTCGACACTAGACTGTTTGTAGATTTGAAATGAAAGAAGACGACCTTCACTTACCAGTCTTACTCTTACCTCACAGCAGTGGGGGAATAAATGACTCCGCGCCAAAATTGAGAAGCTCGAAATGCTTCCAATCGCGTCTATTAAATGTTACTCGGTTGAAACAAATCGATGACTGTTTAAGCAGCTAAAACTCATTCGAAAACGCTTACAGAACTCATGACTGAAACACAGCTGTGAGAAGTGAGAAGCTTCGATGACGATGAATATAAATCTAATTACGCAGTATCTCAGCTGACTCAGCAATCCAATTTTCAGCAAGCCATGGTGCAGATCCAGCAAAACGCTTGAAATCAACGCGAGAGCCAATCAGGTTTGAGGCAAATCCAGCAAAAAGTGGTTGCCATGGTGCAGATCCAGCAAAACGCTTGAAATCAACGCGAGAGCCAATCAGGTTTGAGGCAAATCCAGCAAAAAAGTGGTTGCCATGGTGCAGATCCAGCAAAACTCTCAAAGCAAACGCTGACGACCTGTCATCTCTGCCCGGTGTTTGCTGACTCGCAAACTAAGATAAAACCCAATCTCTGTGATCACTGAAGGCCAAGCCAAAGCAGTCGCACCATAACATTTTCTAGAAGACTCTTGAGATTAAAATATTGTCTTATTGCGCAATTATTCTTGTGATTTTTTACGTCAGTCGCGTGACTGGTCTGATGTATGCTAAATCCGCCCCTGCATAAAACAATATAAATTAGAGCCATCTTAAACATTGTATAGCCTGCTGTCACAAAAAAATGCTTACCCCAAACAGTGCTAACCTTTTTATTTCATTTTATTTCATTTTATTTCATTTATTTCATTTTATTTCATTTTTTTTCATTTTTTAGGAACTGGAACTGGGAAAACAGTGAGTACTTAGAATGTACAATAATTCAAATTAATTGTGATAACCAAACTAAGAACTGTATTGATAATTTTTATCTTGGTCAATAGATGTTCAAAGATAAGCCGGCTATATATTAATCGAAATATAGTAAGGTTTGAGTACTCAGTACTGCCAAAAATATTGAATGTAGTTTTGAGCGAAGGCCCTTCATCAGAGAGAACCGTAAAGAGTGTATACAAACAAAGATTTTATATAAGAAACATAATCATGTGACCAAAAATTAGCCAATCAGATAAAAATAACAAGTGCTTTCAATTGGCTTACTTTAAATCATTATTTTATTTTTATTTCTAGCTTGCATTTGCACTTCCAGTTATAGAACGACTTCAAAAAGACGATGTTTACAGCAAGAGAGGTCGAGCTCCAATGGTGAGTAGGGATCTACATTTACTGTTTTGAAAATTAATGATTGTTGTCATAAAAACAATTTTGAAAAGTTATGGCACAGCTAGAAAGATGTGTGTGGTTACATAGAGAATAGTACATGGATGTGTGAAAATATGAAATTTATTTTGAGTGCTCACCGGGCCAGGAAATCTCACTAGTTAGCAAAGTGAATGAGTGAGATTATTCTGTTCAGCAGGAGAAAGAATTTCATATTTCCAAGCATTCGTGTATTGTTCTGTTTATAAAAAATAGTCCTATTTCCCCACAAAAAAAAACTCTAATGCATTTCATGATAATCAACACATGTAAAATTATTGTGAATAATCACACATGTGAGATTATCGATTTTCTTAGTGGTGGAAAAATTAATAAACCACTCTATTTAAAATAATAAAATAATGCTTCTTATGTACCATATTTTCTGGGTGATAACCTGCATGGCGTATAACCCGCAGGATAACCCGCAGCTGCTAATAATAGGTTTGGGCAAGGGAGCACGCCAAACTGACTTGTATTTGTTCGGCATTCCTTCATTTATATTAAGCCATTTTTAATAATGCGGTATATTCATTAGCGTATCGCAGGCGCGGGCTACGTGGCCAAAGGAAACCCGAGTGTGTTCCGAAAATGAAATAACCGGGGCCGTAGCCCACGCCTGCGATACGCTAATGAATATACAGCATTATTCAAAATGGCTGAATATAAATGAAGGAACGGTGAACAAAGAAGAAGAAATACAGGTCAGTCTAGCGTCCTCCCTTGGTTTGGAACCACAAAATTATAAAAGTAGAATCCTTGGTCTCTGGTGTTCATGATGGCGTCGTCTTAAGAATTCAACAGATTACCCGCACCACCCTATTACCCGAACTAATTATGTTTCCTAGCAAAATTAAGAGATAACCCGTAGGTTATCGCCTAGAAAATATGGTAGTACTTATGTTAAAGTCTATATAAGACTTTTGACACATATATTTCATTGTTTTATAAAGGTTTTAGTGATGGTTCCAACAAGAGAACTTGCTAAACAGGTTTGAAAAACTAAACTGCACTAATCACACTAATTACAAAACTATACTCCATTGTAGTGTAGTGTACTCTGTGCTTCACTGTTATACTGTACCCTATTCTATTGGGTTGTATACTGTATTGTATTATATGGCTGGGTTTGAATTCCAGTCCATACGCAAAACAAACACACGCTTATTGGTTCCTGAGAGGTTGGGATTTTACGATATTGACTTCTGGTCTGTGTCCAGGTCAATACGCTTTCTTCTCGGCCCTGCAAGTTTTGGTGAGAACATTTCTGAGTTGATTTGAATACAAATAAAAGAGAACTGGTTATCTTTATTCAAATATTCTGAACAATAAAATGTGCTAGAACATTGCTGTTGGTTTTCTTTAAAGCTGTTTATCTAAAAACACGACAAATAAAGGCCAAACTGGTGTAAACAAGAAGGCCAAGTAGCGACATGAAAAAGTTAACAAGTAAGGTAAACAGCATACTCCGAAGACAAAAACAACGCTCGAAACTTAAAAATAGAATGAACCAATAGCCATATAATAATTCCTTATTAACCTCATTTGCTCGGTCTGTATGGGAAAGTATTTGCCCTTGGTTTTACCACACAAAACCTACAATCTCATGCAAAATAAAATGTGCCACCATGATTTTCAAAGGCTTGTCCCCCTTCCCCCCTTCAATGTTGCTATTTGAGCTCGAAATTCAAAGGAAAGCCTCCAACAGTGCAAACCATCACTAACCAACATTGGAGAGGGTTCGGGAGCATGGAGTGTCTCGTTTATTTTGCATGTGATTGTGTACAACAGGAACGTTTGGAATGCAGACTTTCGGGGCTTAATTGCGTCAGACGCGGGTGTAGATTATTACTAATAATACAAGTGAAATATGACGAAATTCATCCAAAAAAATTAGCACACATGTTAGAACAATAACACCCATGTATATTATGTTTATTTATGACAGAAAGAAATAATATGTAGCGCAAAAAAAAAAAAAGAATAAATGTACACATTATAAGTAGAAAGCAGTGATAATTGAAGTTATTAAATTGGCAAGACCAACATTTGACAGTTCTTATGCAATGCACATAACAAACGGAGTGCACATCAATCTTGTCACAGCAGTATCGATCAGAGCACAAGACATTGTGTTTGAGAAGGATTCCCCTATATTCTGCACGGCCAACGACCACTTCAGTTTTGTGCGAGGGGGTGAAGTCGACAGTGTTGAAACGGAGATGATGAGAGTGAGATGGCGTTGTTTTCATTTCTTTTCACAAATCCCGCAAGATGAACAAATCAGTATCTCATCATGTCCACGTTGTTTTGCAGAATTTATTCTTCATTGAACTCTGTGCAATAGGCGAGTTTCAGGGTATTGCGCGCGCATCATTTTTCAAAAAACTGGCAAGCTCCACTCAAAGTAAACATACTATTTAAAATAAACAAAGTATAGATACAGTTTCTGGATGTTCAACACTGTTATTCTGCTGTTGTTGGCTCGCTAGCAAGTCTGCCAAGAGCCCGCCAATTTCTTTGCAAATCGATGCGCGCGCAACACCCTGAAACTCGCCTATTATCGGGACATGCGTTTTAGCAGTATAATCCAATTAGCATAATCAGTATTCATATGCAGGATGGTGCTGTCAACGGGTCACCATTTTAAAAGCTCGAAATTTCATACTATGTTTAGGTCGTACAAGCTCTGTTTCCTAGTACATTTAAACATTTATATGTTATTCAACATATGCTGGGGTTTTGAAATGATTTGAAGTGTCTTACAAGGCACTAAACGACGGTTCACCATGGTGATCCGTAAAGATAAAGAAGATAATCCATATATGTTATATTCTATTTTGGTCTGAACGGGTCACCATTGCACAATCGGCTCGTTGTATAGTGATTTCCCACCACAATTTTAAAACACAAACTCCACCATGGTACGACGGAGCAGACTTCACATTTGATGTCTTTAATGTGCGGCTGGCGTATTCTGCAAAGTTGTTTTTGTACATGTTCATAGACGGTGACCCGTTGTGGTGATCCGTTAACTATTATCAATTCCACATTTAGGGGTGGGGTGGGGTGTATGAAGTAATTATTCTTTATACCTGACACAGAGACAGAGATGTTATACACAAAGCAGCGTTAATCATTTCACAAATAGTTATTTAGTCTATTATTGTAATATATAATAGTTATTTAGAATATTAATATTATTGCCTGTTAATGGCATATTTATAACGCTACTGTTTATTCCTGAAATATACGCAGGCCTGTCGTCTGAGGAAATAAGTATCGTATACAGTCAGGTCATATTTCATTGCACGTGTATTTTATTGACACTTAAACACATTAATTAATATGTACGATGTTGACAGTACTTATGAGTTCTTAGTTCTAATATCTTAAACGCTGTCCTTTCCACTTAATAATTTCTCGCACGCGATTTCCCATCGAGGCGATTGTCTTATTTATGATTTCTGTAGGCATCGATTGAATTGTAGATATCACTCTATCTTTAAATTCCTCGTACGTTTCCTTTGTGATTTGTGATTTTATTGCTTGCTCACGCGATGCATCTGAAACTAGTTTAAAAACATTCTCGATAGCATTTAAGTCAGGACTTCTCGGGGGAATTTTTAGAAGTTCACAGTTTGCACGGTCCATAGCTGCGCGAGCCAATGCTGAGTTTTGACTTGGATCTCCGTCTTGTAGCCATAATCGCCTTAGGCCTTTATCTGCAATAGCAAACATGCTTTCAAAGTTGTCGTCAATGAACTTTGCAAAATAACGGCCATCTAACTTCTCATAAGCCTTGCATAGGACCACACCCTTGTCAAAACTTATAGCTACCATCAGCTTTACCACTCTCCCCCCAGTGCCTGTTTTTTGTCCCTTCGCATTTCCTACCAACGTCATAACTTTCCACACCTACTTGACGTCGTATATATGTTCTTCTTCACTTCCGGCGCAAAAGACAATCTCATGCAAAATAAAATGTGCCACCATGATTTTCAAAGGCTTGTCCCCCTTCCCCCCTTCAATGTTGCTATTTGAGCTCGAAATTCAAAGGAAAGCCTCCAACAGTGCAAACCATCACTAACCAACATTGGAGAGGGTTCGGGAGCATGGAGTGTCTCGTTTATTTTGCATGTGATTGTAGCTCCTTCGTAGCTTGGTCTGTACGAAAACCTCAGGCAAATACTTTCCCGTACAGACCTCGCACTCGGTTAATAAGTCCTTAGTATTGCACTGCACCGTACCATAGTGTTGTGTATTATATTGTAATATAGTACTGTATAATATACAATACTTTATTTACCATTGTTTATCAAGGTGAGTGATGAGTTTGAAGCATTAAAGTCAGAATTAAGTGTTTACTGTATTTATGGTGGAACCCCATATGCTCCACAAGGTAATTGAGACATTTCTTTAAATTAGAATAGATCAGACTTAAGAAATTAAATTAATTTATGTCTAAAGAAGTCTAGTTTCTAACTGTAAGACCACTAAAAACATTTTGGGCTGTCAATCGGTAACAACCAAAGATATTTTTGGTTGTCTATAGTATTTTAATCAATATTTGAGTAATCAGCATTAAAGGGTATTGGCAATAAAAATTAAGTTTGCTTAATTTGAAAGAACTTGTAAAAATAATTGTAATAGAAGATCTTTTACAACTTTTTCGTATCTTTCTTCGTTTTCAAGATATTTCAATTTGTTTAATATGTAAATGAGATGGGCTCTGACGTCAGGAGCAGGGTACAGTATTTTTACACAAAGCAACATCAGTTATGAAATGTTCAGTGTCACAAGGCGTTTTTATGTGCACAGTTTCAAATGATTTCGTTGAACAAATTTAGAGATATAACTGATTTTTCTACGTGTCTCTGCTCCTAACGTCAGAGATCATCTCATTTACATATTACACAAGTTGAAATATCTTGAAAACGAAGAAAGATACGAAAAAATTGTAAAGGATCTTCTATTACAATTTTATGAGTTCTTTCAAATTAGACAAACTTCATTTTTGTTGCCAATACCCTTTAAAGGACATTGCCCACCACATTATTTTGATGTGAAAAAACTAAAAAAAAATTCTCTTAAATGTTGTAGAATCAGCAATTAGATCTGGATTGGATGTTCTAATTGGTACACCTGGCCGAATATTAGATCACATGCAAAGAGGAACTCTTGATTTAAGTAAATTAAAGTATGTTCAACAATCATTAATTCAAAGTGCTTATGAAATGAAATTTTCGCTAATTTCTTTATTTCATAATATAAAAATATAGAAATCGCTGATATTGCTACATATGCTCACTTTGTTTTTACGTGTTTAGAAAGTGCTTTATTTTTATATTTAAACTTGCCAAACCGTAGCATTTCTTAAGACGAAATGTCAGCAAGGACTGAGACGAGTAACGATACCTAAATTTATGATAATGATCCACCGTGTGACGTCAAATAGTTGTTGTGGCCGCGTTATTGTGTTGTTGACGTTTCACGGCCCTAGCTATCAACTTTGAACTGAAAATTAAAGTGTTTTCCAAAGACGTAAATATTAAATGAACATATGTACGAATATCAGAATTTTCTATATTTTTATATTATCAAATAATATAAAAAGTATAAATTCCATAAGCACATTAAGATGTTTTTTTATAATTAATTTACTTTGTAGACATTGTATTCTGGATGAAGTTGATCGAATGCTTGACATGGGTTTTCAGGATTCAGTTGAAGAAATTCTGGCTGCTTCTTACAGATCAGGTTTGTGTACACAAAATTATTAGTTTGTTTGTCAGACCTTTTCGGCACACGCGCAAACTCAACTACGCATGCTATTTATCGCACGCATGAAAGGCCACGTTCAATTGTTCATTCACATTGCAATTGTGAAAATGTGTGAAAGTTTCAGTAATGTCACATCTCACAACGCAACGTAAGGTCTCACAATGTAACCTAAGGTCTCACAATGTCACGTAAGGTCTCACAATGTCACGTAAGGTCTCACAATGCAACGTACGATCTCACAATGTAACGTAAGGTCTCACAATGTAACGTAAGGTCTCACAATGTAACGTAAGGTCTCACAATGCAACGTAAGGTCTCACAATGCAACGTAAGGTTTCACAATGTAACGTAAGGTCTCACAATGCAACGTAAGGTCTCACAATGCAACGTAAGGTCTCACAATGTAACGTAAGGTCTCACAATGCAACGTAAGGTCTCACAATGCAACGTAAGGTTTCACAATGCAACGTAAGGTCTCACAATGCAACGTAAGGTCTCACAATGCAACGTAAGGTTTCACAATGCAACGTAAGGTCTCACAATGCAACGTAAGGTCTCACAATGCAACGTAAGGTCTCACAATGCAACGTAAGGTCTCACAATGTAACGTAAGGTCTCATAACGTAACGTCTGTAGTATGGGGAAGAGTGGTTCTGAGACTGGTGGATCTCCTGATCCACCGATCACGTCATCATATTTTAGTCTTATATTAATTTATGCGTTAATTAGCAGCGTAATCTGCAGCGTAATTGGCTGGCACTCAACCATGACGTACTCTATCAATTATTTACAAGGATATATTGTCCCGGAGGGACTTTTATTTGATAATTAGTCCCGTTACAAGAATACACCTTGTCGCCTTCCATAGCCCCATATCCCCTCCTAACACCCCAGTTACTTGAAACTAATTATGGCCCAGAGGGCCTTTTTTGTGGTCCTGGTGTTTAAATAATTTCCTTAACTAGATCTACAACTAAAAGTCGAGGAGGAGAAGCGAGAAAACGTCGACCACATAGCACCCCCACTACACAATAGTTTTGACTCCAGATTATAATAGGCTGATACCCATAGAACATTGCTAGGTCAGTCGTACTCGCAAATTGTGTGGCCTGCTACATAGAGGGGGTGGGTGGTCCTTTATACGTTGACAGACTTAAAGTGCACATGAAACGAAAATTAAGTTTGTCTTATTTGAAAGAACACTTAAAATGATAGAGTAACATCTTTTGCAGTTTTTCGTTTCCTTGCTTCGTTGTTGAGATATTTCAGTTTGTTTGAAATGTAAATTAAACAACTTGACGTCACATGTGCATTGTCAGAGAAGGTTATATATTAGCCTGCGTAGCAGGCGTTACTGGATGAGGGGACTGGGGAGAGGGCTTAGAAGTAACGCCTGCAGTGGAGCTCTTTGGTTTTGTCAAACACCCCCAAGGCCCCCAAGTGAAATATGATCTCGGGTGGCCAATGTCTGAAGCTATTAAATTAACTGTTTGTATTAATTGTAATATTTCAAAATCCATGGCATTTAATTCGGTAAAATTTCGCGTAAATTATTATTTCAATAATTCTCTTTGTATAAAAAACAATTATAGTGCAAGGGAGTTAAAAGACTGAGAGTTGGTCGCAAATCTGTGGAAGGGATAAATTAAAATGTAACGGAATATGTCTGCAGTGTCCGACGGTGTCTGCTGACAAATATTTCTAAAACTGTGGACTGGAAATGTATGAAATTAGGTGTGAATGGTATAGTAACCCTGTTTCTATCAATGGCAACGAATATTCATGAAAAAAACAGTAATGACAGCGAGTGTTTACCGAAATAAAACAGTTGTGAAAGGTATATAAATAGTAGTGATTATTTAACGGAAATATCTGCGGCGTCCCACGGTGTCTGCTCACAAATATTTCTCAAACTGTGGCCTGAAAATTTATAAAATTAGGTGTGAATGGTAGAGTAACCCCGTTTCTATCAATGGCAACGAATATTCATGAAAAAAACAGTAATGACAGCGAGTGTTTACCAAAATAAAACAGTTGAGTGAAAGGTTACCATTATTGAACGGAAATGTCTGCGGCGTCCCACGGTGTTCGCTTTCAAAATCAAATTCAGGAACTTCCTGTTATTAAGATATATTCCAAACTCTCGCATGGAGGTTTTAAATATAAAACTTAGTTGAATGGTATGGGAGTCGAGGAGGCTGACACTCAGCATTTTCATTTGATCAAATCGCAAAAGCACTGCAAGATGCTGTTTAGATATTTCCTGTGATATAAATCGTTTCAGCTTTGTTTGAAAATTAGAATTGAAATTATTAATTTTACTTACTAAACCTTCTTGATTGACAGATTCTGGGCGCTAAGCGAATCACATTCGGCGTAATCAATAATTAAAATCCCGTTCGTCAGCGAACGGGTTTTACAAAACCAAAGAGCTCCACTGCAGGCGTTACTTCTAAGCCCTCTCCCAGTCCCCTCATCCAGTAACGCCTGTACGCAGGCTAGTTATATATCTTTGCTATTATCAAACATAATCACTTGAAAATTCTACATGTTTGGCGTTGTGAGAGAAACACGCACATATTTCCTTCGAATTAAGTTCGGTTTGAAATGATTCATGTAAACAGCCCCTAAAACGATAACGTATCCTTTTCGATATAAATGTTATGTTGTTTTAACTCATCAAAAATTGTATCCATAACGTATATGCGCTGTATACGTCTACAACAAGTCGTGTGCACACGACCAAAGTAGGAGATTAATTAATAAAGAGGAGTCAACAACAAGATATAAATGCAAACATATTTATTACCTATTAAATTAGAATACAAAATTATATTACCTTTTTACATTTAGATTTTACCACCGTTTTTACAGTAACAGTTGGCCGCATTTGCATTTTTACAACTTTTTGACAAAATTATATATTTTCAGTTAACAAATGTTCAGTTTTTCTATGTCTTCAGTCAATGCATCAACAGACTTTTGAAAAAGATACTCCTCATAGGCCTCTTTAGGCTCACTCTTTCTACTTGTAAATGATTCACCATTTATCAAATCTACGCCTTCGGGTTTAGGTTTTACAAATCGTACTTTCACGCTGATAAACCACTTGAGTCCGTCCTTCTCTTTCAACTCTTTGGAAAGGTGACTTAGGACCGGCTTGGATTTACCACGTAGAAACTGCGACATGTCGTGTTTTGGATCTTTTCTCGGCTTGAGCTCAACTTTTTTCACATCACTGACTCTTCGTTTTTTCGAGGTGGGAATGTCATCGGCTTCTTCTGGCTTTCTTTTACGAGTTTCTCCTCGGCAGAAAACCTGATGTTCCAAAAGGGCATCCTTACGGTAAAATGTTTTTGAACAATAACCACATTTATGGTTTATCACTTTTTGATGTTTCTTTTCATGCCGTCTCAGGGCATCTCTGCGTGTAAATGACTCGCTGCAGTTCTCGCAAACAAACCTCTTGGTTCCATGAGCAGTGCGTTTATGGCGATTCAAATTGGTAAGCTGACTAAAACTTTTTGAACACGTCCCGCATACGTGAGCCATCCTATATACAAAAGAAGTAAACGAGTGATAAAGAAAATAATACATTTATGAGTAAGAATCTTTTACAATATACGGATAACAGAATGAAAAAACCTTTCCAACCCGTGAAGAATTCCTCTTCCCGTTTGCAGTTGGTTAAGGCTCGGACCATCATTTGATAGATGTTTATCCTTGCCAAAAGGTTGAAATATATATTAATACATTTCTGTCACTTACCTTTTGCACATAAAATTGAAAAGCGTCGAACAGATCAATTCGATTTCTCTCGCTTATGGATGGATCGAAGGTTTCCACGATAATAAAATTTCTGTTCAAGATGTGGACATATATGTCCAAAAAGTTCACTAACCACATGTGCGATAGAAAACTAACGTTTTGCGCATGCGTAGTTGGACATTCTTGGACATCACTTGGACGCCACCTCTTTATTCCTGTCGGGGTTTTTTCTACGATACATCATAACCAGGGGGACGAAGGTGTTACGCACGCAAGGTCTCGAAATAATATTATGAGTAAATATAATCAATGTTTATACAGATAAGTGTGCTTTCTTTTGTTCGTTGAGATCATAATTCAAGAGTCTGGGTCACCAAGGAACTATAGTATAATCATTACAAAATCCACGTCTTTGTTCACGGATTGAGCGAAGCTGGACAAGTTCTAATTTATTCAAATTATTATTATTAATAATAATAATTATTAATTATTATTCAGATCATCTAGGTTTATGTTGTTTTCTGCCAATGTCTCTATCGCTCTGGTTTCTCCACTCACGTTTGTTCGCTAATCGACATCAACCTCTTTCGATTGATGAGAAAGAGAAGGAATCAACGATGTTACGTCAGTTAGTTAGATAGAAATGCATTTGTTTCTTTAGTTTAGACTCGCTAAAGTTTTGGCTAATCGGTTGCTAGGGCACGTCATGGCTGAATGACAATGCTGTTAATCTGTTATGGTGAATAAATTGATACAAGACCACAGGTGGCCCATTCAAGCGACTTGTCTAAAATGTATTAAATATGTCATCACAAGCACTTAAACTATTAAAAATACATTTAAATATAAAATATCTGGTGTTGTGTTGTTCCTTTTTGTATTTTAGTCTGATACCTGTATATTCGAGCAGTATTGCTCGCTTTGCGGTATGCTTGCTTACCCTTGCACAGACAAATAGGGAAAATAGTCTCATACCTGTATAAGCATACCGCAAAGCGAACGATACTGCTCGAATATACAAGTATGAGACTAAGATACAAAAAAGAACAACACAACACCAGATAATTTAAATGCATTTTTAATAGTTTAAGTACTTGTGATGACATATTTAATACGTTTTAATAAATATCAGTCAGACAAGTCGCTGTAGTCTTGTTATCTTGTATATCAATTTATTCATCATAACATGCAGTATTGCCATTCAGCCATGACGTGCCCTAGCAACCGATTAGCCAGAGGACCAAGGGAGCGCAAGCCGGGAAAATATCTACCAGGCAAAATTCGCAAAAGAACAGCATACTCTGCTTTTAAAAAAACTTTAGTTGGCGAACCTAAACTAAAGAAACAAATGCATTTCTATCTAACTAGTTGATGTAACATCATTGACTCCTTCTCTTTCTTATCAATCGAAAGAGGTTGGTGTCAGTTAACGAACAAACGTGAGTGGAGAAACCAGAGCGATAGAGACTTTGGCAGAAAACAACATAAACCTAGATAAACTAAGATTTGAATAAATTAGAACTTGTCCAGCTTCGCCCAATCCGTGAACAAAGACGTGGATTTCGTAATGATTATTAAGGAATTACATGATCTCAACGAACAAAAGAAAGCACACTTATCTGTGTAAACATTGATTGTATTTACTCATAATATTATTTCGAGACCTTGCTGTGTAACACGCAGATACTGGTGAATCATTTACAAGTAGAAAGAGCCTACAGAGGCCTATGAAGAGCATCTTTTTCAAAAGTCTGTTGATGCATTGACTGAAGACATAGAAAAACTGAACATTTGTTAACTGAAAATATATAATTTTGTATTCTAATTTAATAGATAATAAATATGTTTGCATTTATATCGTGTATTGTTCACTCCCCTTTATTCATTTACCTCCAGCTTTGGTCGTGTGCATGAACACGGCTTGTTGTAGACGTATACAGCGCGCATACGCCATGGATACAATTTTTGATGAGTTAAAATGTAACATATCATTCATGTAACTAAATATGTAACTTTATAATATTTTATCATTGTAACTTGAGTTTTTCAGTTTAACGTTTGTTAAATTGCCATTCAAATATTTTAATAAATCTAATCTAATAACATTGATATCGTTAACTGCCAGATCTTCGTTGTTGGTTGGAGGTAGGTGCCATAGGTAGCCAAGGCTAAGCAATCTAGCCGTAAGCAATGAGCAAAGCAACATAGCAAGCAATTGAGCAATCCCGACGTTCGGGGCAAGCAATTGAGCAATGCCGACTTCGGGGCAAGCAATTGAGCAATCCCGACTTCGGGACAAGCCGTAAGAGGTGACCATGACAACTCTGCCAAGGCAGACCTCCCGGCACCTGTCACACTGAGTAATCAGTGGAATATGTATTATGTATAACACGAGTCTATAACTTACTTACCTGAAAAGGGTGGGGGAAGGGTGGGTTGGAACAAGCGACAATCCAAAATGCAAATACACGAGAGCTGAGGAACAGGCTAGCAAGCAAAGCCAGTAAAGATAGCAGCAACGCTACAGACACAAGCCCCGCCAAATGGGAACCGTGCGTGTGCGCCCCTGGGCCTCCTCAAGACCTTGGGACTCCCCAAGATCGTAAGGGGTAGTCCGCTGGCTAACTACATCGGCAGTTAACTTTGCTTAAATTACATTTAACTGCACATATAAAGATACGTTATCATTTTATATTCAGACATGTCTTGACGAACATCGACACCTGTTTGATAGTTTTAGCGATCAATTAGATCGTATGAACCTTCATCACATCTATGAAGAAATGGATCAGAATAATTTTGGAAGAATAGTTGCTTTTCCCGCTTTCGTGTACAGAGTTAGCGATTCGTACGATAACCAAACGGTTCGAGAGGTCATACGACGAACGGTGAAGGATTTTCACAACGTAGATTTATCACAATATAAGAGGCGTAAGAATTCTTCGTTACGAATGCTTGGTCAACTGTTCCTGAAATTAATATATGCATATATCGCCTGAGTGTATATATGTTGCGTCGTTGCCTTTTTTTCATTCATTTAAGTCTAACCTTAATTGTGTGAACATGATCTGCTGTGGCGGTTTACCACAAATAGCCCTTCGTAATATTTTTCGAATGATTCGCTGTATTTCAGCGTGCTGTTGGGGGGGGGGGGGGGGGGGGGGGGGGGGGGGGGGGGATTGTACAGGCATCCTTACGCAAATATCACTAGCGATGCCTTTATTACGTAATATATTCTCTATAATATAAATATCAAATAAAATTCCCTCCGGGACAATATATCCTTGTAAATAATTGATAGAGTACGTCATGGTTGAGTGCCAGCCAATTACGCTGCAGATTACGCTGCTAATTAACGCATAAATTAATATAAGACTAAAATGATGACGTGACCGATGGATCAGGAGATCCACCAGTCTCAGAACCACTCTTCCCCATACTACTAACGTAAGGTCTCACAACGTAACACGAGCTCTCAAAATGTAACGTAAGGTCTCACAACGTAACATGAGGTCTCGAAATGTAACGTAAGGTCTCACAAGTGAGTCGCAACGTAACGTAAGACCTCACAATGTAACGTAAGGTCTCACAACGTAACGTAAGACCTCACAATGTAACGTAAGGTCTCACAACGTAAGTACGTAACGTAAGGTCTCACAATGTAACGTAAGGTCTTGTAACAGTAAGGTCTCACAATGTAACGTAATATCTCACAACGTAACGTAAGGTCTCACAATGTAACGTAAGATCTCGTAACGTAATGTCTCACAACATAACGTAAGGTCTCACAATGTAACGTAAGGTTTCACAACGTAACGTCAGGTCTCACAACGTTACGGAAGATCTCACAGCGTAACGCAGATCTCACAACGTAAGGTCTTTCAATGTAACGTATATCGTCTTTAAGCGTAGGCTACTGTAACAGTTTTCACAGCGTAGTAGCTTTTACGTTTGCTTTAATTGATCAGTTGAAACGCAGGCGCAAAATTATTTACGTGTGTGAATTACCGCAGATGTGGAGTTTTCCTTATGAAAAGGCTTGGTTAGTGAGTCGATGCAATTGCATGTATTTAATAATTGACTGATTGATTGATTGATTGAACAGACACATACACAGCTAGATAGACAGACAGACAGGCAGAGACAGACAGACGGACGGACAGACAAACAAACAAACAAACAAACAAACAAACAAACAAACAAACAAACAAACAAACAAACAAACAAACAAACAAACAAACAAACAAACAAACAAACAAACACACACACACACACACACACACACACACACACACACACACACACACACACACACACGCACACACACACACGCACACACACACACACACCACTAGTTTAAACATGTAATGAATGGAACATCCATTCCTTGACACTGGAAATGTCAGTGTTTATATATATTATAGACAATGAACAAAGATGTCAAGAATAATTGCTGCTACCATAAAAATATTTGAGAAAAAAAAGACATATTATTTTATAGAAAATGATAAGAAGCCTCAAACATTATTATTCTCAGCAACTCTTCCTGACTGGGTTGAACGAACTGCTAGAAAATATATGACAAAGGACAGAAAGTTGATTGATGTTATTGGAAATGAAAAGCAAAGAACAGCATTAACAGTAGAGGTGAGATGGATTTGAAAATGTTAACCCTTTGACTACAGTCAACTCTCGTTATAGCGGAGACCCTGGGGACCGTCATTTGGTGTCCGTAATAACGAGATTCCGCAATAGCGGGATGCGATGAAAATATCCCGATTTCAGGTTGTAAAATGTCACTACTAACTTCTTATTAACCGAGAGTGCGAGAGTGAAAAATATCAGACCGAGATCTTGACAGTATAGACCGAGCCCGTAGGGCGAGGTCTGTACATAAAGACCGAGGTCTGATATTTTTCCGTAATGACCAAGCGGACGAGGTTAATAAGAGGTTTATTATATGGCATTTTGAAACAACACATCTTACATTACCTTGTCTGGGACGAAAAAGTTATATATCTTTGCTATTATGAAATATAATAATCACTTGAAGATCTACATGTTTAGTGCTGTGGGCGAACACATCCACATGCTTCATTCAAATTAATTTTGTTTGATAATAGCAAAGATATCTAACCTTCTCCGATAGCTCATTATGCATCTACGACGTTAAAATGTTTAATTTGCATATCAAACAAACTGAAGTATCTCCAGAACAAAGTAAGGAAACCAAGAACTGCAAAGATGTTGCTCTATAATTTTCAGTGTTCTGTCAAATAACACAAACTTAATTTTCATTTTAACCCTCAGTTAACATTTTGACTACTAGAGGTTCCCACTTGACGAGTAAAATCATCTGGTGTTAGACAGAGTAAAATAATTAAGGGGCTGTTTTGGGCCAGTTCAAAGAGTTAAACCAATTATTTCTAGGTAGGAGTATGTTGTTAATTGGTACAGTAGTTCTCATGATTTTCCAAGGCTGTTTGTGTAGTACTGTGGTTGAATTTGATTTTCAATTAGGTGCCTTTGCCTTAAAAATTAATGCTAACACTTAGCTCTAAGAGATATTCAGGTTTGTTTGATATGCAAATGTCATACTTATGATATCACACTGCATAATGAATTTTTTAAAGAGCCTCAATTTAAGGATGGTCCAAATATTTTACACACGTTTAGTGACCAGTCATGGCTACATACATGTAAGTGCAAATTTTTATTAAGTACTTTCGATAAGTACTCTCATAGAAAATCATACTTTTCTAAAAAGTCATTATGCAGTGCGATGTCATAAGTATGACATTTGCATATCAAACAAACCTGAATATCTCAAGAATGAAGCAAGGAAACGAAATTATACAAAAGATGTTACTTTGTCATTTTAAGTGTTCTTTCAAATGCAATCATAAAAAACTGGGGTGAAATTTCGCTGCATTGGCACTTTAATTTTCACTTTTGGCATCATTTTCAGCTTTTTATTTATTTATTAACTTTACAACCATATAAGTGTGTGAAAGAATTAATACAAGTTAAAAATAAAAACGATACAAGACTTGATCATGGTTGAAGGTATGGTCAACAGGACAGGAGTCCCATGTGAAGACCAACCTGACAAAAAATACAGAGTGGACATAAATTAAAGACAAAGACTAATACACTATTTACATACGATAGGACAGATTAAGAACAACAGCTTAAGTTGTAAGAACGACACTTAGAGCAGTAGGTTTTCCAAGTGCCCATTCTATTTACTTCAAAAGTGGAATCTAATTGAGAAGAGTAGTAAATATAAAGTTGGTGCTTAAAAGAGGAAACAGACGTACTATTACGGATGATCGGAGAGAGATTGTTCCAGAGAAAGACAATTCGGTTAAAAAAAGAGTTCCTAAAAAGAGAAGTCCTGCAAGGATTGGCTTGAAGCAAGTTGTCCTTGCTTGAACGGGTGCGAGACGAGCGATGAGAAGAAAAAGAGACAAAAGAGGAGATTTCTAGATCGTAGAGGCCTTGTTTGCATTTGAAAAAAAAGATAAGAATTCTACAAAAAGTTAAGACAATAAGCGAAATTCAAAATAATTCAATAGAAAACTTGAAAAGAAATTGATGTCATAGGGTGAAAATTATGTATTCTATACTTATTAAAAGGGTCTATATGCTCAACCATTTCTTAATCCGAATTTTAGCATTCACACCAGTATTACCACACAGAATGACATTACAGCATTTCATTTCTCATGTTGTATTTTTTAGCATAAAGCTATCAAGTGTCCTTATCAAGAAAGAGCTGCTACAATTGGAGATGTTGTTCAGGTAACATTGCATGCTGATAATTATTATCATTATTTTATTTTTGTTATTATTATAATTATTATTATTATTTTAATATTATATAAAGGACATTGGCAACAAAAATTAAGTTTGTCTAATTTGAAAGAATAAAATTGTAATAGATCTTTTAGAATTTTTTTTGTATCTTTCTTCGTTTTCAAGATATTTCAATTTGTTTAATATGTAAATGAGATGGTCTCTGACGTCAGGAGCAGGGTACAGTATTTTCACACAGCAAAATCAGTTATATCTCTAAATTTGTTCAACGAAATCACTTGAAACTGTGCACATAAAACCGCCTTGTGACACTGAACATTCCATAAGTGATTTTGCTTTGTGTAAAAATACTGTACCCTGCTCCTGACATCAGAGCCCATCTCATTTACATATTAAACAAATTGAAATATCTTGAAAATTAATTTTTATTGCCAATACCTTTAATATTTATTTTTAGCAAATATTAAACATGGTGTTTCCACAAAACGTATCTTGAATACTATTATCACAAACTTTCAAAGAATTAATCAAAATAAACTTTTTTTAACTTTTAATCAGTTTGCAAGTATTTAATCTAAATTGTGATGTTTGTTGTGTGTAGGTGTACTGTGGAGCACATGGTAGAACCATTATTTTCTCTCAGACAAAAAAAGAAGCCAATGAACTAGCACTGAATTCAATATTGAAGCAGGTAATTGACGACAATTGAGCCACAATGCTAGTTCCAAGTCTGAAATATTAACACTTTGAGGCCTGGACCTCTCCCTGTGCTGAATAAAATCGTCTGGCGTTAGCCAGAATAAACCTTAAAGGTCAACTATACCTTTTGAGGTTATATATATTTTCAAAGCAGTTATCATTTATTTTCGCAAAATTGAAGAAAAAAATGAATTTGGAGTAAAAGCGCATGACTTACTGGGGGGAGATTCTAAGTACCTCTTGATGCACGACCGAGTTGTTTAGAAGAATGGGTACTACATATTCGGTGACGTCATACCGGTAAGTTGCCTAATTACCGCAGAAATATTCCAATGTTCTAGCTTTGGTTTGCCACCTATTTATACTCGTGCAAATACGTGTATTAGCATTATTTTGGGGGCATTTTAAGGTATATCTTCTTCACACTCTGTCAACGAGTCTTCTTAATTGTATTTGGGTGAGTTTTGCGAAATTTAAAGTGGAAGGTGATATAGATGAAGCTACGGCAGCAGATCCAATTTCGCAAAAGCAAAACTATACAGTTCTGACGAACAATGTATATATATCCAGGCTTCTGTCAAATCAATAGTTAGAACTAACAATATACAATAGTTTAAAACTCAATAGTTTTGTCTTATTAAGACAAAAATGAATCGTACCCTTCTTCCCCTCCATACTTGGCGTAGTGTTTTTCTCTTGCGAAAACCCGTTGTACTGCTGTACCGTTTGGTAAGCTAAAATATCATAGCCATTCTTGATAAGTCGTGGAGTCTACGAGCTTGTGGCCGGGTATCATTTCGAAAAACTCTCCTGGTCAGCATATTGACAATGTTGTAGCCTTTTGCCGAAGCGAGCTCTGTTTTACCGGTATGACGTCACAAGTTTGCTAGTGCCAGACTGCCTTTTAACGCGGTCGTTGTTTAAATATGGTTCAGAAAAATGGCCAAAACTCGATCTTTCACAGAACATAAAAACAGAACCGAGTGACCGATTTTAAATTTTTCTTCGGTTTTGGAATAAACGTTTTCGAATTTAACAGAAAATATAATAACCTCAAAAGGTATAGTTGACCTTTAAAGACTCGTCGTTAGGCTTCAAAGTGTTAAACAGATAGGTTTTAACACTTTGAGGCCTGGACCTCTCCCTGTGCTGAATAAAATCGTCTGGCGTTAGCCAGAATAAACCTTAAAGACCCGTCGTCAGGCTTCAAAGTGTTAACCCATGCATTGTTAAAAATATATGCATAGCAAAAACTTGTTTACCATGCTTCTAATGACTTTAATAATCTAAATAACGATATAAAACAGGCAAGATCTCTTCAACTATTTAAAACAAAACTTAAAAATCTACCTTTTGTTTAATTTTATTTTGTGATAATAAGCTTTTGCATGATATGCATGTATATTGTAATTAATTAATGTTTATAATTTTTATACCATGTATATATTTCATTATTTTACAGGGCTCCACTGAAAAACACTTTCGTGATGTGGATATCCTGAATAAATATTATTATTATTATTATTATTATTCTACTCTACTTGCACCACCCTACACATCACTTTCCTTAAAATGGATTCACTCTCCATTAATATGGTCTTTTGCATTTCTTTTAGTACCCACTTCTGTCGGGATTTCTCTTTTATCATCTTCTCTATCTGTTCTTCCAATTTCTTCAACCCTCCTCCTAAGCATCCGGCTACCAAAGGTACTATTTCAACCATAAAGCCTGGACGCCTCTCGCGGATTTCAAATGCCAGCTGTTGGTATTCTGCAATTTTTCCCTCCGTTTCTCTGCAATGTTCACCTCTGCAGGATATGCCATGTATACTATCCAAATTTTACCTTCCTCGACGTCTTCCAGAATCAGATCAAGTCTTCTTGCTGTAGTTGTCTTTCTCGTCTTGTATTCAAAGTCCCACACAAGCTTTTTACCCGGCTTTTCAATAACTGTTCCTTTCTTCCATGCTGTTTTGTACCACACTACACTCTCTTCAAGCAAACCTGCCTCTTTTCCCCATTCCACAGCAAACACCATCAGTGCATTGTTATGTCTTCTCATGTTCTCATTACCAGCAAGAACCTTACATCCAGCCAACAAATGATGTACGGTTTCTCTCTTATCAGAACACAATCTGCAATTCTCCGATTCTATCTCTATTCCCCTTAAGGCCTTCCAAGCTCTGGTCTCGACCATCTGCTCTAATCCCCATCACTGCTGCCGTCTTTCTGGAGTCTAGGTTGCACTCCAACCACTGGTTACATTTCTCTTCTTGACCCATGAAAACCTCACTTTGTAACTTCGTCTCTCGATATTGATTGATACGTCCTTCTTCCGTCTTCGATTTCAGCAAGGTTTTCAACCTCCTCCAGGCATCCTTCCAAGTTCCACAAAGTAGGGAAAAGATTAAAAACTATCTCGTTAATCCTTTCCCTGCTGTTGGTGGGCCTGGTGACCTTTTAGTATTTTACTCTGGCTAACGCCAGATGATTTTACTCGTCAAGGGAAGAACTCTAGTAGGGAAAGTGTTAAAAACTATATGGGCTGTTTTAGGCCAGCTCAGGTAGGAATGGGTTAAGTCTAAATATTTATTATCTGATAAAAAATATCCCTCTCTAGGACACTCAGGTACTTCATGGTGATATTCCACAAAAACAAAGAGAAATAACATTAAAGGTTTGAAAGAAATAATATTTATATAAACTGCATGGTATTTTTGCTTACTTGAACTTGTTATTTTTGGTTTGTGTTTCAATACTTGTATTATTATTATTATTATTATTATTATTATTATTATTATTATTATTATTATTATTATTATTATTATTATTATTATTACTTTATTAGTATATGAATAATCATTTAAATTATTACTTTGTAGGGTTTTCGTGAAGGTAAATTTCGTTGTTTGGTAGCCACTGATGTTGCTGCTCGTGGACTGGATATTCCAGAAGTTGATTTGGTTGTGCAGTGTGAACCACCAAAGGTGAATATAGTCATAAGAGGCTAAGCTGCTGATTACATGAGCGCGAGCTAGCCCCGAGGTAGCCCCGAGCTAGCCGGCCGGGTAACCAGGCAACTCGTGACTCGCGTCACGAAATTCCTTCCTCGGCCGAAAAAGGAGATTTGAATTAACGTTTAGATTTATTTACATCTAAACTAAACCAATTATTTGTAAATTTAGTTTATACGAGTTTTAAAACCACAGTAAGATCCTAATCAATCGCGTGAGCCAAGTTAACCGGGTCATGTAATCCCGGGTCATGTAATCCCGGCTCATGTAATCAGCACCGAAGTCCTCTTTTTCAGTTATTGCAGAAACTTTAACCTGCAGCTCATTGCGCATCTATAAAATTAAAAATCTCCCCATGGTTGGTTGTTTTGTTGGGGTTTTTTTTTTGGGGGGGGGGGGGGGGTTCTGCTCTGAGTTCTTTTTAATTAGATGTAATTAGTTATTTTTTAACCAGAATCCACAGAGACCAAACACAATCCACAAAGGCCAAACAAAATCCACAAAGACCAAACAAAATCCAGAAAGACCAACCAGAATCCACAAAGGCCAAACAAAATCCACAAAGGCCAAGCACCATCCACAAAGGCCAAGCACCATCCACAAAGGTCAAACACCATCCACAAAGGCCAAGCACAATCCACAAAGGCCAAGCACAATCCACAAAGGCCAAGCACAATCCACAAAGGCCAAACAAAATCCACAAAGGCCAAGCACAATCCACAGAGGCCAAACACAATCCACAAAGACCAAACAAAATCCACAAAGGCCAAGCTCAATCCACAGAGGCCAAACACAATCCACAAAGACCAACCAGAACCACAGAGGCCAAGCACAATCCACAAAGGCCAAACACCATCCACAAAGGCCAAGCGCCATCCACAAAGGCCAAGCACAATCCACAAAGGCCAAGCACAATCCACAAAGGCCAAGCACCATCCACAAAGGCCAAGCACCATCCACAAAGGCCAAGCACCATCCACAAAGGCCAAGCACCATCCACAAAGGCCAAGCACAATCCACAAAGGCCAAGCACCATCCACAAAGGCCAAGCACCATCCACAAAGGCCAAGCACCATCCACAAAGGCCAAGCACCATCCACAAAGGCCAAGCACCATCCACAAAGGCCAAGCACCATCCGCAAAGGCCAAGCACAATCCACAAAGACCAAGCACAATCCACAAAGGCCAAGCACAATCCACAAAGGCCAAGCACAATCCACAAAGGCCAAGCACAATCCACAAAGGCCAAACAAAATCCACAAAGGCCAAGCACAATCTACAAAGGCCAAGCACAATCTACAAAGGCCAAACAAAATCCACAGAGGCCAAACAAAATCCACAAAGGCCAAACGCAGTAAAGGCCAAGGAACAATGAGCCGCCATCCACAAGGGCAAATGACACAACCCTTGAAAATTGTAAAAATTCTCTAAGTCCAAAACTTGATTGTTTTAGGATGTGGATGCGTACATTCACAGAGCTGGTCGAACTGGAAGAGCACATCGAAGGGGAGTTTGTATTATCTTCTACAAATATAACCAAGAAAGCTTACTGCAAATGGTTGAGAGAAAAGCTGTAAGTTAAAACATGTCTTATGTGATATTTTTTTATAGATCTGTGAATTATTTATTAGCTATACCAATATAATACATTCAAAAACTCATTAATAATTCATGAGGAAAACACAAAGGAAATCAGTACCAAGTCCGTGGTTTTATATCTGATAAAGAAACTTCCTGATTTACATAAACTTTAGCTTTTATTTTCTCGACTTAAACAACGTTAATTTTCAAACTTACTACGCCAATGAACTTACCAATGGGTCGTTTTTGAAGCTATTTAAAACATTCGCAGTACGTGTTTTATCAGATCTAACAACTCGGCTAGCGTCTCGTGTTTTAAATCTAATAAAACACTGCTGCTCATGTTTTAAATATTACTTAACATACTCATTAATAATTCATGAAGAAAAGACAAAGAAAATCCATGTTTAATGAGGGTCTATAGAGCGTTTTCACTCACGTGATCGGTGGCCCCATGGGGGTGGTGAAACAATACGAAATATTTGAATAAGAAAGAGCTAATTCCCATACCGTACACCAATATGGCCGCCATTTCATTGTTTTGGTACACCAATATGGTCGCCGTGACGTCAGATGAAAACGCTCTATATATTGATATAGATTCCTCTTGATTTACATAAAACTTTAGCTTTTTTTAGAAAAATTACTAGGCCAATGAACTTACCAAATAGATCGTTTCAGAAGTAATTTACAGAATGAGTGTCCGTTCTGTATCGTGATACAGGCACTTGGCTTCACCTCGTGTCTGTATACCCCAATACAGAACGGCCACTCATTATGTAAATAGTACATACATACAATTGTATGAGTAGAACTATTAGCAAAGGCATTGACTGTTACTCCAGGCCAATTATATTATAACTAGTACAATAAGTACATATTTACAGTATGCATTTTTAAGATGTCCATTTTTTAGGGAATTAAGTTTAAAAGGATTGGAGCACCTCAACCAGAAGATATTATCAAAGCTTCTGCTGAAGATGCTAAGAGGTAAAAATGTTAGGGTTTTAGTAAAATAATCGCATGGTTATTGATTTACTGGACGGAAATCGTAGTCTTAGAATGAAGACAAGAGCTGAGCTGGGTTCTTATCTGCATTTTAAAAATAATCTGGCGAGTATAGTAAAGAGATTGTTGAACAGAAGAAGGAAAAATAGAAATGTTCTGCCTTTGGCTTACAAGTTGGTTTTAAAATAGTCTAATCACTTGCCGGAATGGTCTTTCCATCTCAGAGAGATATGGCATGATTTACATTATATATCGTATTTCCCAGACTATAAATAGCAACTTTCCCCAAAATATCTAACGTCATGGGGTTTATACACCAGTGCGGTTTATATGTGAATGAATTAAACACTTTTTAGATTTCTTACAAGATTTCTTTTTCCTATTCTAAAAATATCTCACAATTACTGTAGATGTCGCGCTGTAAGACGTTTCGCTACGTTATAAGTCGTTACGCTACGTTGTAAGTCGTTACGCTACGTTGTAAGACGTTACGCTACGTTATTAGACGTTAAACTATATTAAAAGGTGCTACACTACAGTACGTCACTACATTAAAGTTGTTAAGCTACGTTGTAGGACGTTATGCTAAGTTATTGACATTACGCTACATTGTAGGACGTTATGCTATGTTATAAGACATTACGCTACATTGTAGGACGTTATGCTATGTTATAAGACATTACGCTACATTGTAGGACGTTATGCTATGTTATAAGACATTACGCTACATTGTAGGACGTTATGCTATGTTATAAGACATTACGCTACATTGTAGGACGTTATGCTATGTTATAAGACATTACGCTACATTGTAGGACGTTATGCTATGTTATAAGACATTACGCTACATTGTAGGACGTTATGCTATGTTATAAGACATTACGCTACATTGTAGGACGTTATGCTATGTTATAAGACATTACGCTACATTGTAGGACGTTATGCTGTGTTATAAGACATTACGTTTAGGACGTTATGCTGTGTTATAAGACATTACGTTACGTTGTAAGATGTTATACTACATTATAAAATGTACGATAAGTCGCTGCGTTGTAAGACATCCCAATGTGGAAATGTGGCTTATATAACGGTGCGGTTTATCTAAATAAAATTCCAAAGAATTACCACTGAAAAACTGCCACAGCCGTTTATATGACGGTGCGAGGTATAGTCGAGAAAATACAGTAAATGCTTCAAATGAATAGTTGTCTTTTTAATTCTTAATATGTCATTTTGTTTGCTAGATTCTTAGCTCAAGTTCCAGCTGATGCTTTAACTTATTTTCGTGAAACTGCTGAAGAATTAATAGAAAACCGAGGTGCAGTTGATGCAGTTGCTGCTGCTTTAGCTCATATCTCAGGAACTACAGAAATTAAATCTAGATCACTCTTATCTTCAGAAGAGGTAAACAATACGTCAATACGCATGTTTTTGTTTTTAAACAGCGTTATTATATACTGTAGATAAACACAGAAGATTACTTAAACGAAAAGGGTGTAAACAGGACTCGAAGACCTATGCGAGACACCCTATTCTATTAAAATTATACCTATATTATAAATACATGCAGTTACCGTAGTGCATGCCCTGGAAGGCCGCTTGTCCTGCCAGACCAGCAAGCATTGTACCAAGAAAGATTGGCATCGGTAGTGGCAGCGACTTAATGTGCAGTCCCAGCAGTGGCCATCCTTGAGCCAAGATAAATGCCCACCGCGTGGACACGCGTGATTTGACGACACACGTTTCACGCGGGAAACTAACATGTTGCTAAGCGGAAACTGTAACGTTACTAAGGCCAAACGGTATTGTTTCAGTTTGAAACGAGCGCCAACTCATCTTTATACACAATTAAATCTTCGTCAAGTGAAGCTGAGAACTCCACCTTGCTTTTCCGATCGGCCATTCGCTGACAAACCACACAACGCGACGTTTGAGCGAATAAAACAATGCCGTTTGGCCTTAGTAACTTCGCAGTTTCCGCTTAGCAACATGTTAGTTTCCCGTGTGAAACGTGTGTCGTCAAATTACGCGTGTCCATGCTCAAACCGGAACCGTAGTATATTAGGCAAACCTGACGAACATTTCACCCGACTTGGATGACCACTGCCGAACATCAGTCACCACCACCACTACTACCAACAGCCTCTCACAAGACCACACACTAACCAACCCAGGTGACCATGAACCTTGCACCAACAAATAAGTAAATTAGTAAAGGTTAGAGAATGGTCACGTGTGCTCTATGGGATATAGAGTCCTGAGAATTAGATAGAAGGCCACGAGGGACCGGATGGTTGCAACCACGAAGAAGTTTCAATTTTAACTATAAATGTGGTTTTTTTTGCGTCTAACACGTTTACTGGAGAATTTACTCTATACAGACTACAGTGTATTCGTTAATGACTCTATTGAATTCATTAGTGACTCTATATAGAGAGCTCACTGTGCTATGACAAAAGAAATTATAAAATAAGGGTCCTCTACGCAATAATAATAATATTTAATACTTATATAGCGCAAATTAACATACAGTGTTATGATCAAATGCACTTTACATACTGCTATATCTAATATAAAGTAATAAAAATAAATAAACAATGAAAGCTATTTACAATTGATATAACGGATCAGTTCTAAAATTATACATTAAAAGCTTCTCTAAAATAGTGGGTCTTGAGCAATGACTTAAAAATACTAAAATTCTTCTGATTTCTTATTGAAACAGGAAGACTATTCCATACTTTTGCTGAGGCATTAGAAAATGCTCTATCTCCTAGTGTCTTTTTCGACCTTGCAGTGTTGTCCTGTAATTACACACGCTCTGATTGGGTCGGCCCCGTACATTTATAAGAGTATGAAGATCATGAATGACGTAACGTGGCGTAGGATGGCGTCACCTGGCGGGAAAAGCTAGCGAACCTTCAAAACTGTCCAACTTTTAGCTTGTTTTCCCCCTTATTTTATAAAACAAATAAAACATACCGCCCCTGTGCATATGTACTCTTATAAAGGCACATTTTACGTGATTTGAACACGAAACTAGTATGTCTAATCTTGATGAATCAAAACACTATGGAATATAGAGCGTTGAAATACTCGATAGGGATTGCCTGAGTGGATGCAACCATTCTCTAATAAATATTAAAGTACAGACATACATACATACAATTATGTTAAAATATTGGGGGGGGGGGGGGGGGGGGGGGAGATAATTATCAATTTTCACGTATAGGTATGTCATTTTGAATTTTTTGAAAATATTATTTCCACAAGGTTTAAAAAGTGTAATTTATTTTTTGACTCTCAGGGTTACACAACATATACTTTAAAACAAGACAGAATGGAGCTACGTTCAACTGCGTACATGTGGAGAGTGTTAGAAAGCAGTTTACCAGCAAATATCAAATCAGAAGTGAAAGGAATGACGTTATTTGAAGACCGTTATGTAAGTCATACGGAATTCAGTATTTTGTGTGATAGTGTAAACTCAATATTTTTATAAACTAAGTCAAAAGGCATTTTACTCAGTCCAGTGCTCATACAGACAGTAGCCATGGGAAGCAGAGAAAGTGCGAGTGCGAGACAGTAGCCAAGTGCGAGGGGTGAAGCACTCCTGAAAATCTCGTACACCTTTTAATAAAAATCCGAACATCTCAGAAAGTTACCAAAAATCTCAAAAAAATCTCAAACATTTTCCTAAAATAAAAAAAACACCATCCCATGGGATTTTGAAAATCCAAAAAATATTGTACGCTTTTTCGGGAGTGATACACCCATTGGCCAAGTTTGTGTTTCATTGTGGCTAACACCAGATGATTTTATTCAGCAAAAGAAAGAGCTCTGGGCAGCATGGAAATGAAGTTAACTGTCAATTATGTAATTGTAGAAACAAGTGTTTATTTATAACTAAATTGAACAATAAAGTTTAAACTATTTTTTAAATATTTTTCAGGGTGTGGTGTTTGATGTTCCCAGTGATTTGGATTCTACAATTGAGGTATATAGATACAGATACGATTGTATTGTCTGATATTGTGTAGTCTGTCTAACGTAAATCTTGACATATGGTCCCCGAGCCCTGGTCAAGTCATTAAGTCAAGTCATTAAGTCAACCCTTGTTTACATGAAGAAATTGACAAAATTTTCACACCTTCGCACCTCTCCAACCCGGGTCTTGAAACGGGTAACCCGGCAAGACGGGTTGACCCGGCTATCGTGTAAACGCTAACAGGAGTTTATTCGTAGACGGGTTGACCCGGGTTGGCGAGCTAACCCGGGATGGCTCTCAACCCGTTCTCGTGAAAGGCCCCCTTAGGTAATTACGTATTAAATTCCAACGTACGGATCACAGCTAAGATGTTAGGTGTTGATTTTACGGAGGGAGGAAAACTGGAGAACCCAGCAAAAAAAACTCGAAGCGCAGGAGAGATAAACTACAACTCTACTCATATGAGTTCCAAGCTTGAGAACAGGATTCTTCCCAGACGGTCAGCCATCCAAGCACTAACCCCATAGGTGGACTGGACTGGACTGCAGCGATGAGAGACAGCATACGCCCTCGTGCTTCCCTTTACTCAAAGGGAGAACACCCATGCAGACATCCTAAATCACAAAAATCTAACTGTTTAGGTAGAATACCAGACAGTATACATTAGCAATGTTTTGATTTATTTGTAGAGTTTCTGGTCAAACTCTGACGGAATCACTTTAGAAAAAGCAAAAGAACTTCCAGAACTTGCAGCTCGTACAGGATATAATGATCAAGCAAGTGGAAATCGCTTTGGTTCAACAAACTTCAGGAATGGTCGAGGTTATGAACAAAACTATCGATCAAATGGATTTAATAGATATAACAATCAAAGATCAGGTGGGCAGTATAGTTCCAATAATTCACGATATCAAAGAAATGGAAGGCAATAAAATTCTGGCACAGTTCAAATGCTATATGTATGACAAGGTTCTGACTACTGTAGACTAACAATGTAGTGTGGAAGTCAGGTCCAATCTACAGTAGTCTAAAAAATGGCATTGCGACACTCGAAAAGGTGAGGTAATATGGGCAACATTTTCCCTGAACTTGCAAGTTGAAGTTGCACGTATTACCACCCACCTTAAAGGGTATTGGCAATAAAAATTAAGTTTATCTCATTTGAAAGAACTCGTCAAATGGTATAAGAAGACCTTTTACAATTTTTCCGTATCTGTTTTGGTTTTGGAAATATTTCGACCAAACTCAGCGTGCTGTCCGCCATCTTGGAATTATTTTCGATATGCAAAATTATGCATGTGACAACATAAGCAGGGTAAAGTGAAATTTTTATCTTGCCAACCTTATGACATTATGAGCTAGAAACTCGATTTTTTGTTGCGCTGTTTCCATTTTAAATTGACCCACAACATTTAAAAAGCCTTCCGTGGAAATTTGGGCACCCACAGAGTAGTTTCATCAGGTTTACCCTGCTTGTGACGTCACCAATTTCCTAGTTAATTAGACCCAATATTACAACAAGATGGCGGACAGCACGCTGTCTTTGGTCGAAATATTTCAAAACACAAGAAAGATACAGAAAAATTACAAAAGGACTTCTTATACCATTTGGCGAGTTCTTTCAAATGAGACAAACTTAATTTTTATTGCCAATGCCCTTTAAACATTGTCACGCAACAATGATTTTGTTGCAAGTTGAAAACATTTGTTGAAGAAAGTAGACTCCAGTTCTACTTGCTGCAACATGCTGTTTCAACTTGCAACAAAATCATTGTTGCTTAACAATATTTGAGGTGGGTGGTAATACTTGCAACAACGCTTTTCAACTTGCAACGCAACAATGTTGCAGCAATTTGTTGCTCGTATTACTTCACCTTAAATACCATAACTGGCGACAGTTGCAAAAGATAACACATTAACTGTCATTGTCTGCTGTGTCTATTATGTCTTTTGAATAACAAATTCAAGAATGTCATTCTTCACAAGCGTTTGTATTATTTATGCTCCACTCGCAAAGACAGATCTTAGCCAGAATAAGATTTTTAACAGTTCCTAAGCTAGCATTGTTAACATTTTGTTGTCTTTTTGAAGGAGGCATAATTATTATCGCAATATTACCTATTATTAGGCAAAAAAAACTTTCTGGTTCTGGTCAGGGCACATGTCAAAAATCGACGCGGGTTTATTTATTTTTGCTAATCTTTGTGTCCACTGACCTTATAAGGTGCACACTAAGCCAACACCGACCTTGTTACCGATGACGTCACAGTTACGAAATCGAACCGATGTTTTTAGCGACTATTTACGAATCGGGCGCATGTGTTCTTAATTAAAAGGAAAGGCCTTTGTTTCGAATACTATACAGGGTGAATAAAAAAAAACTGATGCCTTTCATATTCAAATTAGCCGCATAGCGGATGTAATTTGACAGAAGTTCCCTAAATATCTCATGGGTATACGAAGCATATCAAATAAGTGAACCCTAAATATCTCATGGGTATACGAAGCATATCAAATAAGGTTCACTTATTTGATATTCACTTATTTGATATGCTTCGTATACCCATGAGATATTTAGGGTTCACTTATTTGATATCGGCTTCGTATACCCATGAGATATTTTTTTATTTATACAATATTTTGATATATGAAAGGCATCAGGGTTTTTTTATTCACCCTGTACAGTGTGTATAAAAAAACGGAACCCTTAAAAAATGAATTAGTATTCTTTTAAAACAACCTATTGTAGTAGTTTGAAAGCCCTAAAAGCGCTGCGTTGTAAATTAATCAGCACATGAGTTAAACAGGAAGAGAAAAAGCTTTTAAATACTTTCACCATGCATACACTTCAAGTTATCTTAATTTCCCAGGTGTATAAGACCGTGTTTTTTTACGCATCCGTGGCTCAGAGGTGTTTGAACAGAATACTAATTCATTTTCTAAAGCCTGGTTTCCATATAGCCGTAAGCGCCGGCGGCAAGGGGCAATGGTCCAATCGCATACAGCTTTTTATTGCTGGCTAATTCAACACTGTCTATGATTGGACCATCACCCCTTGCCGTAGACTTGCTTCAAGTCCGCCTCTTAGCGCTAGTTTTTGCGGGCGGGTGGAAAGGCCGGAGAGCGGAAAACCGGGAGGAAAGAGGCCGACTTGTTTCGCTTGCAGGTTTTTGAATCTAATTAAATATTCTGGCGGGAAATCGCTGAAATGTACATCGCCCTGTTTTGACGTGTTTCGGGTTGTCATACATGCAATGGAAAGTGGTTCTACCCCTACTAAAACGTTTTCAAGAGTTGTTCAACTCCAACTTCCAAAGAATGTTAAATCACGGATATTAGATACTGTGGATCCGAATTACGTCACCGGTCGAAAAATTGACCGGTGAATTTTGGCGCGCTGCAGGTGGGAAAACCGAAAGGTCAAAAATGTCGAAAGGTCAAAAATATTTGAAAAGGACTTTGAGAAAGTCTACCCTTGCCGCAGCCATGCCGCCGGCGCTTACGGCTATATGGAAACCAGCTTTCATAGTAAAAAAAAAAACTTACAGAAAAAACCCAAAAAAACTAACAGACGTTCCTTGGAGGGTCGTCAAGCTCAATGGTTCGAACCTTCTAATCGAACCTCTGTTCGAACCCTGTCTGGGGCTCAGAAATCTTTTCTGAGTAATTGAGCTTGATGAGCGTCTACCAAACATCTGTTACACTACACCAAGCTCGCAAACGTACCACATGCACTACATGTATATGTACAACTTATCATAATATTATAGTTCAATTTGTTGAGTGGTTTGTAGGAACAGTATTTCCAAAAGAGTTAACTGTATTTATGTATGTACTATGTAGTTACAAAAAAAAACTTGAGGGACATTTTATATCATGCCTTCTTTACAAATGAATATCAAATTGTAGTTTAGTGACCTGGGTGGAAAATTAGTTTATTATTATTATACAGTATGTTTGTTTCAAGCAAATCATGATGCTGATTTCTCTAACTTCTTAAATCTTGCCTCTGAAAATCAAGAATATTTCAAAATCAGAAATTTCACATAATGGAGAGGAGTAAATGCAGTTCAAATTATTTTTACCTAATTCTTTGGAGTAAGTATCAAGTTTGTAAGCTGCTTGCTCAAGATTTGTAACACTTGTATCCACTTTGTCAATCATGGCTAAAAATGGTTGAAGGTTTGTATCTGTAACACAACAAACACAATCTTGTCAAAGACAATCAAACTTTGAAAAACCAAAGGCAATTTTACCCATCAAAGAGAGAACCCTCAGACATCCTAGGCAGCAATGAGCTAATAATAAAAAGGTGAAGTGATACAGGCAACATTTTTCTTCAACATACAACAAAACATTGTTGCATTGTTGCATGTATTACCACCCATCTTAAACATTGTCCACACAACAATGATTTTGTTGCCAGTTGAAAAAAAGTAGACTCCAGTTCTACTTGCTGCAACATGCTGATTCAACTGACAATGTTTAAGGTGGGTGGTAGGGTACGTGCAACAGTGTTGCAGCAATTTGTTGCTCGTATTACTTCACCTTTAATCTTTAATATTTTGGTTATACGTCCATGTCCTATTTACATGAATTGCCATCCTTTAGGTTAGGTTGTGTGGTGGGGTAAGGCTTTCATGAAGTACTTGGGTTATGTAGGACATGGAATTATTACCAATATTTTTTTGTGGTTAGCAAAATCAAAACACATACATTTCTCATTGATACCATCCATTCTTCCAATCAAAGCTTTTGTAATATTATCCATCTCCTGATATTTTTGTTTTGTTAATTCATTTAGTTTTTCCAATAATTCATAATCCTCAAGAGAACCTAAAATTATCCAAAAAAACACCCCAACTTTTTACAAGATCTTTTCAACACTAATGAAACACGATTAATTTATAACCAATCAATCATATAGTCAATCAATTAATCAATCATTTAATCACTCAGTCAATTAACCAATCAATTCAATCCATCAATCAATCATTTAATCAATCCAATCAGTTAGTCAATCATTTAATTAATCAATCCAATCAGTCAATCATTTAATCAGTCAATCAATCATTTAATCAGTCAGTCAATCCAATTTGTCAATCCAATCAATCATTTAATCAATCCAATCAGTCAATCAATTAGCCTCCTTGATGGCAATTTGCTCAGATATACTCCATTAAATAATTGCAAATTTCTATTTCATAAATTGAATATCCAAGGGATAAACATCAAATGAAACAGAAGTTCGAAAGGAAAGTGAAAAATAGAGGAATTTCAAGTTTCTAAGATTCAGTACAGGTACAGTAGCTTCCTGCTTTTATAGGGAAACAATTCTATTTAGATAATTCGCTTTAAAAACAACCTTTAATATCATTGAAAATAAAACTTGTTGCTCTTTCTGCTTACCAGATAGTTCACTTTTTAAGTATTCTGAAATATTTTCAAACATTTTCCTAAAGGAATCTTGTAAAGTGTCATCTGCCTCACTCTGTACTGTCGACTGTACATCATTGCTTGTTTCATTGGCGCTTGCTTCATCTCTCCCCTCTTTGGTTTTGTCTTCGTTTGTGGAAATGGCGTTGAGATCTTCAGAAGATGGCGTTGTGTCAGAGTCAGTCATGTTTAGGAGACCAAAAGGTGTCTTAAATATCTTAAACTTTATTTAATTTTATAAACAAAATTAAAAATACTTTCCATCCGCCATTTTGAATTTTAGTCACTCATTTAGAGACCGCTGACTGAGATTTTGTAATGCCAGAAGCCGAGTTCTAATAGTTAATAATTAAACTCTAATTAATAATTAATTAGTTATTAACTAATAATTACCTGGGGGCATTTAATACTAAGTTTCAGTTGGTGGAGTTGAACAAAAAACATTGTATTGTAAAACTGCCCTCATAGTTGTACAGATAGTATTTCAGAGCTTGAAAAATCAAAAACTTCCATGGAGACCCCCTAGTTGTTGCTTGCATTACATTTGACATTTGCTATTAGCAAATTACCAACCCCTTTTTAACAAATCCTAGGTCTACCCCCCCCCCCACACACACACACACACACACACACACACACACACACACACACACAAAAAGTGTATTTTACAGCTAAACCAGATGTTTGTTTCCCTGGAATATTGCAATTTGCAGGTTGCTAAAAATTTCCACTTAAAATGTTGAATTTCACGTATGTGATGTTCAAGTTTAACTTGATTATATTAACTTTGACTAGGTCATCACATTATGTGAAGTTCGATGTTTGAAATGGGTCTTTTGAGCAACCTGTGAATTGCAATATTGCAATCTTTCAGGAAACAAACACCCAGTTTGGCTGTAAGGTAAACAAACATTTTATCAATGGTTAAAATTGTACATTTATTTCTAACTTCTACTGTTCTACCTAGTACAAATCCATGAATATATAGTATCATATTGTCTTTTAGCAGAACATGCTCCAAATTATATATTTTCACTTTCTGCTTGAAACATTAAATTTTATATACAGTACTAAACCTTAGCCTGCGTTGCAGCCTGACTTTACTTTCACCCTGTAAAAAGTAAAGTCGGGCTGTGATGCAGGCTAACTAAAAAAGTTGGGCTTTTATTTGGTTAATGGCCTTGTCTTTACTGGACTTCAATAGACTCCATTTCTGAATAAGCAAGATCAGCCATAATTAGCAAAACATATTAACAGTGTAATTAGCAAAACATAGCAGAATGAAGAGATTCAAGTCGATGACGTTGATCATTTTCACGAAGCTAAAATTAAAAAATATAAACCTAAGTAAGAATATTCTGTATTCAGAACAATTAAAACCATAATATCACATGCATATAAATATTAACAAAATATTTGTGGTACTTTGATCTGTATTATTTAATTTTATTTACACATATTTATTCATTCATTAACTTATTATAGAAAACAGCTCAGGAAAATTTGATTTTAACACATAGAAACAGCACAAATATCTTGTTAATACTATTTATTATAATCATCTCAGTGGTATTAGCCAATTAATAGTGACAAAATAGAATATGTTTTTCTGCATCTGACACTCAGACATTAGCCAGAGTAAAATACACCAAATCGTAGTTTCATTTAGGCCCACATGCAAATTAGTTTCCTATTCAATTTGGGCCCTATGCAAATTACATTGTGTCTATTAATAAAAGCATAACAGGAAGATAACATAGGCTGGGACTGTTTTTTCATGTTTTGAGTTCATTATTTTTAAACACTACGTTTAGGATTATTGTCAAGGATAATCGATAAGCAAATTTTATCCTTGTAGAATACCTAAACATTAAAAAGTTTCTGAAATCAGAAATGTTATCAAGTTTACTATGGCTGCTTCAGCCTCATGTTATATAAATGAACTACATTTTATCCCGACTCAGATTGTATGCACAGTCGAAACTCTGATTTTGTCTACACGTGTAAAAACGCACAACTTGTTCACGGTTGTCAACAGGCGTGAACAGTGTTGTGCTGCTCACTGTGAACAATGTTGTGCTGCTTGCCATGAACAAGTTGTCAACAATTAAGTTGTTCACTTATGGTTCGAACAACTTGTTCATGGATAAATCAACAGTCATGAACAAGTTGTTCCAACAGCACATTTTTATAGCCAACAATGTTGTTCGCACATGATACAACATGTTGTAACAGCATGATGAAATAACAACGATGAACAACAATGTTACAACAATGGTGAACATGGTTGATGTATCAGCACGTTCTTCGGTTGTTCCAACATGCATGAACAATGGTTGTTGTTCAATGACTTACTTTGCGCAACCGAAGTTCTTCATATTCTGGGTTATCTGTTGGTAGTTCATGACGACATACAGGGCATGAATTTGTCTAAATAAAAACAGAATATAATATTGCCATCTTATGATAAATATAAAAAAAGATAATTATTCTTCACCAGCAATATAATTATTTTCCTGTAGCTTGTGAACTGACCTTATTTAACCATGAAAGGATACAGTCTTTGTGAAACATGTGAAGGCATGGTAGCTCTATAAAAACATCTTTTTTCTAAAGTTGATTTATCATGCAAAAGAAATGAGTAAAATATTAGCTTGTTGGTTCTTTAATTATATTATATAAAACATGTTTTAATATTAATTGCCTGGTTGATATGAATAGTAAAAATCTTGCTTTCTTTCACAAATTATTAAACGATATTTATCAAATTTAATTCATTAAAAATTCATGAAGAAAATTAAAAAGAAATGAATATTTAAACAATATTCTGTAATTCGTCTTGATTTACATAAATTTTTCCTCAATTTACTTAGCTAAAATCACTCCAACTTGAAAAAATAGTTTAAAAACATGGCTATTTAGATTTTAGATGCGTCCATTTTATAAGTAATAGATAAAGCATTCGCAGCCAATCTGTATCTGATTTACTATGGCTGGCTTGCAGCTCAGTGCTCACCTTGTAAATCAGATACAGATCACTATATACTCATGCTTTATCTATTACTTAATTAAAGCTATTAACTAGCACAACTACAGGACCGTAACAAAACCAGGTGTAAAATTTACCTTGCAGTTTTCCAGACATATTGGACAACTTGTTTTTTCTACATAAAACAAAATTAGTTTTCTACGGTAATCATGCAATTACAAACAACACAAATCTGATGTACATGCAGTGTTAGCTCGTGGTTAGCTCTAACCTGTTGTTGTATCTTTTATAATCTTTCTTGGCAGTTCTTCAACAACTTTCTTAGAAGCAGGAGGACCTTCAAGTTTATCCAAGCTGGTGGAAAAAACACAACTACTGTATGTACCAGTAATTACAATTGAACTGGCCCACCCCACTTACAGCTGTGTAATATTTTAAATTGTGAAGAAAACCTGTAGTGTTTGGTAGAGTCAAATTGGAACCACTTTTTCACATGTGGCCAGGACCAAACCGGTGAGATCTATATATATAACTGTAGTGATATCTTTGTGGTGGACAACGTGCCGCGGGGCATGTAGGCCTGAAGTACGTATAGTTCCAAGCAGTCTGGTCAAGTCTGATTTGGTCAAAAGACCACATGGAACTATACATACTTCAGGCGTACATGTCCACCATGTTTGGCTCCAATCTTTGCCCAGTCAATGACCAGCAGATATCACTCCAGTTATATATAAAGCTCACTGGACCAAATGTAACAGAGGTGAAAGGCATATGCACTAACTAGTGCCACCCCACCTCCCATGGGGTAGGCCACTGAGGTTGCAACCCCCCTTGTAGGCTATAACAATGAAACAATGAGCTCTATAATATATAACTGGAATGCACGGCTTGAAAATTTAAATTTTCGGCAGTATCCAAGTGGGATACCAAGCTTCTGAATTTGGTATCCCTCCTTGAAATCTGGTATCCCACTATTGAATACTATTAAACATCTCAACTTGCAATATCTAAAATTAACTATAACAGTTTGTGACAGTGCCTGTAGTTACGTTACGTTTTAAGACGTTACGCTACATTATAAGACGTTACGTTACATTATAAGACGTTACGCTACATTGTAAGACGTTACGCTACATTATAAGACGTTACGCTACATTGTAAGACGTTGCGCTACATTATAAGATGTTACACTACATTGTAAGACGTTACGCTGCATTCTAAGACGTTACGTCACATTGTAAGACGTTACGTAATATATCCAACACGAGTCAGTGTTCTTCCTCTGATTTCTAAATACAGCCAAGCAGGTTGAAAATACGAGGCAAAGCCGAGTTTTTTTAACCAGCTTGGCTGTATTTAGACATCGGAGGATGAACACTGACGAGTGTTGGATATAGCTTCTCAAACGGTCAATATTTTAAGAGAAAATCTATCTCAAAGTTTGCTAAATTTGACCGTAATCTTCCTCCGATTTCTAAATACTGATTAAATATTGATTTCCCTTGAATTTTCCTCATGAATTATTAATGAGTTTGAGAAGTTACATTCTAAGACACTACGCTACATTCTAAGACGTTACGCTACATTCTAAGACGTTACGCCACATTCTAAGCATTAGGCTACATTCTAAGACGTTACGCTACATTCTAAGACGTTACGTTACATTGTAAGACGTTACTTCACATTCTGTGGCTGTGCGCTATCGAATTTTTATTGTATCCCGTGGGGATACTGAAGTTACGACTTCTAGTATCCAAAACTAAAATCTAGTATCCCGTGGATATCGGGATACCGTAAATTTCAAGCCCTGGGAATGACTGCTGGTCATTGACTGGGCAAAGATTGACTTAGCCAAACATGGCAGACATGTACGGTAGGCCTGAAGTACGTATAGTTCCAGTCTTCTACGCAGTCTTTTGACCAAATGGAGCTATACGTACTTCAGGCCTACATGCCCAGCACATTGTCCACCACAAAGATATCACTGCTCGAGTTATATATAGAGCTCACTGCAATGAAATAGCCTATAACATTATCATTATGGTGGGTCGTTGTGTATAATCATAATTTATATATTTCTGTTGTAAACCCACCATCAAATCTAGGAAATATCATTTCAGGGGCTTCATTAAACATTACTCACACCTACTAACTACCCCCCCCCCTACAAAATCCTTGATCAACATCTAATTACATTTTTTGTCACCTGCCAATATGCCATATTGGAAGTGCTACTATTCTGGGGGGGGGGGGGGGGGGCATCAACCACTCTCATATGCTCCAACATAACTAAATAACTTTTTTTTACTCAACATCACGTGTGTCGGCTCACGAGATACTACACACGTAAAAACCAGCAAGCTGTTACATGTACCTGCAAGCAAGTTGTTACAAGGCTGTTCAACAGGCTGTCACCATCATGTGTTCGCACTGGTTGTCCCAGTCTGTTAACATGTCTGTAACAGGTTGTTGACAACTTGTAACAAGGCTGATGACTCCAACAGACTGATGACAAGTTGTTCCAACAACCTGTTACCATTCTTAGTGTTCTGCACTCAACAAGTTGTTAACAGGTTGATGCTAACAAGGTTGTAGCAGCTTCTTGAATGAACAGCATTGTTACAACCTGTTAACATGTTGACAAGCTGTGAGATTTTTACCTGTGTGGCACCATGGATAGTAAAATGAGTGGATTGGAAACTAATAGTCACGTGAGGTGTTTCCAGGCCACTGATTGGCTGAAAAGCGTTTTTCTTTGCTCGAGAGATGTTGAAACCTAGTTGCAAATTGTGATGTCACGAATGGCGTGAGTACGCTTGTTTTACTGAGGTTTTTAGTGAACTTTTCTTCAAATTCTTCATATCCTCACATTCACATGACTATGTTGACGTTTCAAATGATTTTATCGCCTTACAAACCTGCCTAAGCCACAATCGAGCATTCGGGGTAAGCGTTGTTGATCTTTGTTTTGATGATTCCTGTGTTGTTTTGAAGAAACTGGCGTCCCCAAATTGTGCTTTGTTTGCTCGGAATTTGGGATGCATATTTTAACTAGTAAACCTTGATATCTTCTTTTAAAATGAGTAAGAATAGATGGGCATTTTGTCGTATTGTGGCTTTGTCGTATTTACAGACAATTCGATTATCATTTTAGGCTGTATTAATCCCAAACTTTGAATATACTCAGGTTTTTTAAGCTTGTCAATTGCAACCAGGTTGTTATGCTCACGCCATCAAGTTTCCAATCCAGTCTTTTTACTATCCATGGTGGCACACAGCAATAATGCAAGGCTTTTTGAGAGATTTTTATTGAAAGCTAAGCTTGTTGAAATAAATGAATAGAAGTCTTTAAGATGAATGTATTATTACTAAAATCAGTAAAGTTAGTGTTCAACTTTCACAGGAAAAGCAAAACCAAAAAAGAAAATTGTCTATTGGTATTTTAATTTTTTACCTGTCAAGTCCGACAATTCCTTCGTGTCTCAAAAAGATCCTTTAATAAAAAAGAAGGTTATTTGTGTTTATCTACTGTGGCTAGCAGCTATAAACTGAGATATTAAGCTGTAAAATTGGTTTGAAAACACTGTGTGTTTAAATGCCAGCAAGTTTGCTTACCTTGCTAATAGTAGAAGATCGATTGACTCATTCTGTCTTCCAGATTCTGATTCTCCACAATCGTGTTCATCAAAATAGCAAGACATATTTTTCAATTCTACTTCGTCTTCAAACAGTTCTTCCTTGTCTCCAGTTACTACGCCAAACTCTGCTCGCACTGATCAACGAAAACGACGTACCGGCACGAAGACGTATTGACGCTATATGTCTGTATAAAATATAAATTAATAAATGATCTACGGACTACGATATAATTTCTACGATTTTTAGTTCACTTTTTTGATGACTAAGCGTACTTGTTACCATCTATCAAACTGACATGACGTCATTTTACTATATTATCTTTGTTCTTAGTTTATTCGTATTTTATTGGTTTGGATAATTGGATTAGTGTTTACTTGAGGTAGGATTAGGTTTTAGTATTCGGGATTTGTTATAAATGACACTTTTTATAAAATGACGTCATGTCAGTTTGGCGGTTAGAAACAAATGTCGACTAGCAATGACTATTATATTTTGATACTGGGGAAATATCTCCTTTCTTGTAGAGGGATGGATAACTATATATTAAATACAGCAGTGTGGGGCAGTACAATTCATAGCACCTCAAGGCAATATACGCACCTCAATCAATAAGTTGTCAATATTAATCACGCCCTAAAGAATGCTCATTACACGTGGCGCTCCTCAGGTCAATTCTCGTTCTTATCTCCGCTCCGACTGCATATCGGAGTGCGTGCCTTCTTTACACTTCTTCCTGGGGGGACACTCCTGCTCGACACTAGCTAAGAACGGCCGCGAACGGATCTCATTTGGGGAGTTGGGGGCCCCAACAAATTTTGAGGGGGGGGGGGCGGGGAGCGTTTGCTTGGCGACGCGAAACCAGGGTATCCATCATTTTCGATCTGGCGGGAAGAATGGGGACGCAAAAATCAGCAACACACAAACACAGACAAATATAATTTGGGGTTAAGTTTTTTGGGGCGCAACAAATTTTAAGGGGGGGGGGCGTTTGCTAATTTTCTCCCTTCAACACCTTGGCGACAACTGACAGTTACTTCTTGGCAACGCTTTGAAACTAGGTTATCCATCATCGTCGATCTGGCGGGAAGAACGGGGGGGACACCAAAAATCGTATTTTGTGGCCTTGGGAGTGCAACAAATTTCTCAAGGAGATCCGATTGCCGTTGGCTCCTATCCTTGGCTTACAGGAAGTGAACATAAACTTGTTATTTAAATCTTGTTAGAAATCTTGGATTATTATATTGATAATGAGGATGTGGAGTTTGGCATTAAAGATGGCAAAAAATGTCAGGAATTATGAATGAACCAATCAGCGTCTTGATTTTAGTCATGGTTCGCATAGCTTTCTGGTCTCGCAATGCGCGCGCACATTACTCGGTTCTCGGTTTGGTTCGAAGAAAATCTTTTGGCATGGAGGGACAAGTTTTAGGATTAAATGGTGAAAATAATGCTGGGCCAGGCTCGAATATGGCAGCTAAAATGAATAAGGACAACGACGAAGGGTAAGATAAGGTTTATGGATTGTTTTGAGGCGGTGTTGTTGCTTCTTTTAAATAGTTCATCCGACTTTCGTTTAGTTCACTTCCCTGTATATATTCTGATCAATGCGAAGGAACTTATGACGATACTGTAGAAATGATTTTGATTCAATTTTATCTTTGTAATCTCTAGTGAAACGTCTAGATATCTTTATTATATAAGTACCTCGTAAAGAGTTTCTTCTGCTTTTCGTTTTAAAATATTCTAATTATATATTTCCACCAGGAAACTATTTGTCGGCGCTCTCAGCAAGGAAACGACAGTTGGTAAGCAATTTTATAAATTCTCTAGACTTTTCTTCACTTCCAGAAACGCTTCCCTGACAACCCAAACTATTTTGAGTCTAAATCATGGGTTTGTTTGCCATTATATTTGTAAATGTCAATCGATCTCTTCTCTTCCTTCCATCGTGATGGCTGACGTCGTTTTTTTTCCTTTCAGAATCCATGAAAGCTTATTTCTCGTCATATGGAGAAGTTATTGACTGTAATGTGAAAATAGACGCTGTGACTAAACGACCAAGGTAATAATGAATTCGTTTTGAACGAAATAGTGATATTTCTCGTCCAAAATAACGATGTTTTTAATGTTTTACTGAAAAGAATATTGCTTGATGACAGCTCTATATGAGCACGTGATGAACTGTAGCAAAACCGCAATTGCTTTCACTATTATTTCTCTCATATTTTAGCCTTTCTAATAGCCAGAAAATGTTGATTTTCTTTGAGAAAGTAATTTTAAACACATATAGGTTACTAGAAATTCAAAAAGATCAAATTTTGTTTGGTGTGTGACTCTGACCAACGTCTGTCAATGTGTCAACATGATAAAAACTCGCCCACTCCCCTTGGCCTTCCTCGAAGATGTTGTTTGCATGTTTGCACACCATAGTTGTGGTTTCCTAATTTACATTTTTACCATACTTTGATTAAATTGGGGTTTTTTCTCTTTAAAACAATTGCTGATGCCAAGAAAATTTAGGAAGGAAATGTCAACCTTCTCACTTGCACTTTGATAAATTAATTTATTAAAAAAGCTTCGATATGTCATGGATATTCTCCTACACCTCCATTTTGGGAGTGGATTATGCTATAAAACTAAAAAATAGCTGAAATTCATTCCTAAACCTAGCTGATTCATTGGATGAAGTTTGTTGGACAAAATATTGTTTTTGGATTTGATCCGATTCAAACTAATAGGAAATTGGTTTATCATGGAAAAAACACTTAATCAAAGCAGGAAGTTGTTAAAGAAACTTCTTCAAATGAGTTGGTCAATAGAAGTGATCTGATAAAGGGTTCTTTTTTTATTTATTAAGGTAGTACCGGAGGCTAATTTTTGAAAAAATTCTGAAAATTGGTATTTAGAAAGGTTTATGGTTGTCTAAGTTGTTGGTGCAAGTAAAAAATCGTTTTGAGTCCAGGGGGGTGTGGGAACTGAAATTTGATTTCCAAAAATAGCCATCTTTGATCATTGATTGCAGCTTTCGCTTTGAACTTGTTGAGCTGAAACAAAGAGGACTTACTTTATGTATCAATACGAGGATTTAATCCCAGTGTCCACCATCACTCAAGTATTTGTCTCTGAATTATAAGTGTTACCTTATTTTGAACGATGACAGATATACAAAAAATTCTCAACCAAAAGTAATAAGGTGGACAATTGCAAACACTGAGATAATTTGTTTGTTACAGTCTTGTGTGCAATTAGGGCAAATTTTGTTGAAATACATTGAAAAGAGACAAAGATACGGAACTTTCACGTGTTCCTCTGGTATAAATGGATCACATTTTGGCAATATTATCTCGATTTAAAGCATTTCTTTTCAAAATTTCCTGTTGTCAAAAGGTTCTTCTTTATTCTTGTGAGCCAACAGTGAAAGGTCAGTGGCTGATAGCTAGAATTTGGCCCCCATATAAGTATTTATGTCCATAAATAGCTCAAGAATTTTGCTGCAAAATCGAATGCTTAGCAACAACACCTTTTCGAGTGATGACAAGCACACCATCTTGGATCACAGCAATTGATCACAGCTTGAGAATTGATAGTTGCTATTTTTGAAATATTCAAGCACTTGAAGCATAGACTTTCTCAAAGTCCTTTTCAAACATTTTTTACCTTTCGGTTCCTCGTTGAAAAGGACTTTTCCCACCTGCAGCGCGCCAAAATTCACCGGTGAATTTTTTGACCGGTGACATAATTCGGGAAGTAATTATATTCAGGCTAAATTGCTATGCAAAACGTTTTAGTAGGGATAGAACCACTTTCCATTGCATGTACGACAACCCGAAACACGTCAAAACAGGGCGATGTACATTTCAGCGATTTCCCGCTAGAATATTTAATTAGATTCAAAAACCTGCAAGCGAAACAAGTCTGTCTCTTTCCTCCCGCTTTTCCCCTCAACTGCCTTTCCACCCGCCCGCAAAAACTAGCACTAAGAGGCGGACTTGGAGCAAGTCTAGTTGAAGCAACATGGCTACGAATATGAAAGATTCGATTGCAGGAAGTAATTTGAATAGCTTTCTAAAAAATGGGATCGGTTCTAGACTGGATTTCAACAAAGACAAGCTTGTAGCGCTTGGATGGACCATGACTGAGAGAGAGAGTTTGAGCGACGGATGGAAATGAACAATGGTCTCCTTCATAGATCCGTCTCGGAAGAAATTCAAGTCGGGAAAAGATGTGGAAAGACATCTGAAAGAAAATGATCTTTGGGACAATGTCCAGAATCAAAATGAGGACATAATGAACCATTCAGAAACATCACCCATCAAAACATGTTCTATTTCAATGTCAAACATAAAAGTTTTCCTTGGAAACATAATTATTATGTTTTCCTTCAATTTGTTTGTGCTCTTAGCCAATCATGTGTTGCCAATCCCACGGTGTCAATTTCAAAACGGTTAACTTTTGAACATGTTTATAAACATGATTTGAACATGTTTATAAGGGCAGTGTTTCCACTTAGGTGCAAATGACAGTACTGAGTTGGTTTCATCCAAATAGTGAAATAAAAGTAGCGTGCTATGTAGGCAGTGTTGTAACAACAATCGAAATATAGTAAGGTTAGATATACTGCTGAAACAGAGAATGTAGGGTCTAACGTTTCAAGCGAATGCCCTTGACATACTGTATTTAGAAGTTTGTTCTGAAGTTCGCAAGTTTGTATTGAACTATGCATTTAATGGCTACTAAGAACTAAGTAGGCAATCAAATGCAAAGGTAAAAAAGAACTTGCGAACTTCTGAACGAACTTTTAAATAATTTCCAGCAACCTAAAACCAACTGTAAGTACTAACAAGAAATCCTTCTGACAAGAAATCCTTCTTGTATGTATCATATGCTTCATGTATCTTGCACCCAGACCTTTATGTGTTCAATAGAAAAACCATTTAACTCTACAGACTACTAGCCAAACCAGTAATGACTGTAAATCAATGTTGTATGTAATTGTAGTTGATATGAAAATTTTTAATTTCAAGGAGAACGGAGCAATACCAATTCTCGAATTTTTGCAAATTGGCAAACATTATTAACACTATTTCAGCCTCAAACTCTTCTGTCAAATGAAAATTCACTGTTATTACAAAACACCTCACTGACAAGAAACGTTGAAAATACAGAGAAAAACCGTGATAACTGCCATTTTGCATGCATCTGCCCTGGGAATGAGTCATCGCCCATGCAAGATCATGCAATTTTAACATGCAAAATGACAGCCAACATTTGCATTGCACATTTTAATAAATTTTCCTCTGAACGAGTGAAGAAGAAGGTGAAGAAGAATATATCTATCTGCAAAGTTTGTAGGAATAAACCAGTTCATGTGAGCAAGAAAGAAATTCAGGCTTCCAACTTCTCCAGGACAAGAAGACATCACGAATAGTGATTCTGAAAAGTCTTGCTCTGTATTGAATAATAACGTAAAATTTTCTAGCTTACTACTGTTTTTATGTACATAAAAGTTATGAATGATTTTTCATTATTAACCACTTCTAAAGTTTTTTTATCATGGCATTAAATTGTTGTCTATCCTTATAACAAAGCACTTTAATTTCTACAACTCTGCTTACATAAAACATAATCATGTGCCCAACAAGTTTTACCTGCGTGATTAACCACACGTGTAATTTTCTGAGTTTGAAAGCCCTGTAGGCCTCTGAGTCTTTGCTTTTGCATTCATTAAGATCATAATTTGATTCATGAATCACAAACCATTACTTTGGCTTTCAGATCTATATTTTGTAAATATTTATACTTTTTAACAGAGTTTTTAACATCTGTATATATTTTATTTATTCTAGAGGGTTTGGGTTTGTACAGTTCAAAGATCCAAGCAATGCTCAAAGGGTATTGAAATGTTATTTTGTATTTAGTAATTTTTTTTTATTCCTGAGATTTTTGATATGAAATAAGCACCAGTAGTTTGGGGGAAACAGCTCGATAAAATAGTAAAAATTCAGGAAAATTCGGGAAATTTTTTCAAAATATTTTTAATGTAAAATTCAGTGAGTGGGTAGATCTGTCTGCATCTTGTCTGATGAAGGGTCCAGTCAACCACAAGGTTCTTAACAGCCAAACTCTAAAGTGCCTACACAGGGTTCTGCCCAGGAGCATGTGAGTGCCGGGTACCTACAGGTCTCCCCCCCCCCGAGAATATGTGAAAATTAATCATCTGAAAATGATATTTTCCAAATGTGAGCAAGTGAAATTCATAATCCTTTACATCATGTGTCTCACAAAATATTACTATTAAGTACTTATTTATTATATACCGGTATTTATATACATGCTAGGGCATGCTAGAATATACAGCATGACGAATTCTCTATATACATGTACAGCTAGGGCAAGGTTCCCTGCGTATGTTCTACGACTATCAATGCCGGTGTATCATCTTACAGGCATTAATAAACGAAGTGATTAGAGCCTTTAAAACCCAAGTATCAGACAATCCAATCTGGCTTTGAAGGAATATCGTATTTCACCGAATCACAAGTCTGGTAGCTAATATTGTGTGTGTTGTGGTGCTGAATTTCACCAAATAATATTGTTTCAATAAAAAAAAATTCACCAAGGACAAAAAAATACAAAATGATGTATATTAATTAAAAGATATATAAAAAATACAACACATGGGGTTTTCTTATTGCATATTTCGAGTGCCGGGCGGCACCCTGCCTACAGTTGCTAGGTGCTTGCAACTTCCAAACATTTTTATTAAGCAAACTGCAAGTATGACCACAATTTGGTATTGTTTGGTAATAGGTTATTTCTGCATTGTAGTGTGTATTAATCAAGGCACATCAAAAGAATTGATGTATATAATAAATGAACTAACTTCTGCTATTTACAAAGTATTTATTAGATTTTAATTGTATTTTAGGTACTAAGTGAAGGACCTCATATATTGGATAGCAAGAAGGTACAGTATTAGTATTATTACCAAACCCAATGATGCGTGGCATGGCCCCCAAAAAAACACGTCATGATTTCTGCCCAAAACATCAACAAATCTGCCTGCATTCCTGAACCTTTTTGGCTGGAGAATTCAAAAGTAGCAAATGGATTGATCATATCGCAGTGATCTCACGGTGTCAATTTTTAAAAGGCTAAGGAATGCAGATGGATTTGTTAATGCGGATCACCGGTTTTTGTAATAACTTTACTGTATTTCATGGCATATTTAAGTCAAATTTCTAGGTATTAAAATTGATTTCAAAAAGTTGACCTAGACTTATACAAAAGTGAATAAATTATGTATAAAACGATAGACTGGAAATATGCATGTACTAGTACCCAGTCCTCATGATGTGTACATTATTAAATCAAAACGCAATTGAATGCAATTTTATGCTGTGTGAAGGAGTTACAAAACAAGATTCTACTTGAAGATTGTAGAATTTGCCAAGAAGTCCAACAACTCTACTGTTGGGTGTAAGTTTGGTGTAAATGAGAAGCTTGTTTGAGAGTGGCAGAAACAATCTGACAAAATAGAAATGCTGTCAGAGACAAAATGTGACGTTTGTAGATATCTTAAGCATTAGTATTGTTGATTTCAGCTCACTTAGTCTTTTCAACGCACGGTTCAGAAGTTCATTGCCAAGTTTCAAATTATGTTTCCAAATTTAGTAGTTCATTATGAAGTTTGATTTGAAGTTCGATTCGAAGTTCAGCTTTGCACTGTTCTTTGGCTATGCAGTTGGTAACTTTGAATTGTAGAATGATTAAGAACATAATTATTTTCTAAAAGAAATCATATCAAAAGAAAGTCTGGTTGACCATAGGTTTTCCATAAAGGTGAACTTCAAATCGAACTTCATAATCAACTTCTGAATTTAGAAATGTAATTTGACACTTGGCAATGAACTTGGCGTTGAAAAGTGAGCTGAAGTCTAGCTTGTGTCTGGTATTTATTTAATTTGAGGGACTCAAGTTATACTCAGAGTATTGTAAACAAATTACAGGGCTTGACTTACAGTATACACAACATTATATGTTGACTTAAATGCTGTGAAGTACGGTGGAAATATTGATTTGCTATACCAGTAGTGAATAGCTCTTTAGATAATTTGGTGTTCTTGTTTTTTTTTCTTTAATTAACTGTTACTTAGGCTTACTACTGAGGGTTCTCCCATTGATGAATAAAATTCTGTATAAAACTGTAAAATAGTTGCTATTACCACCATTTGCAGTTGAGCTTGCTATAAAATTCAGACGTTTCATTGTTTGAAACTCTGCGTTCATTGTACCGCAACGTATTGTTGCCAAGGGCACAACGTGACGTTGCTATGGAGCTTTGACAGGGTTTTATCATCTAATAGAGCTTTCCCAACATTATATGTCCATCCAGCCTTGCTAAATCATTTACTAAGACATTTTTTATAATATCTATACTTGTCATGAATTGAATAGCAACGTCACGTTGTGCCCTTGGCAACAATACGTTGCTAATTAATGCAAGCTGCAAGCTCAACTGCAAATTGTGGTATTTGAGCCTATAATTATTATGGCTGTTAAAGTGTTTATGAAACAAAAATTAAGTTTGTCTTATTTGAAAGTACTTTTAAAATGACAAAGTAACACCTTTTGCAGTTTTTTGTTTCCTTACTTTGTTTTTAAGATATCACAGTTTGTTTTATAAGCGAAACTAACAAGTGACGTCACGACGTGCATAATGACTTACCGGGAAAGGTTATATATCTTTGCTATTATCAGACGGAATCACTTCGAAGCAGTTGTGTGTGTGTTCTTCCCTTACAACAACAAAAGTATACATTCTCAACTGATTTCGTTTAATAATAGCAAAGATATATAACCGTTCCCAGTAAGTCCATTATGCACGTTGTGATGTCACTGGTTAGTTTCACATATAAAACAAACTGAAATATCTCAACAACGAAGCAATGAAACAAAAAACGGCAAAAGATGTTACTTTGTCATTTTAAAAGTACTTTCAAATAAGACAAACTTAATTTTCGTTTCATAAACACTTTAAGGTTTTTCAAAATCAAAGTGTAGTATAGACCCTTATATAAGAGTTTGTCATTTTCCACCATTGACATCATTTTCAGCTTTTTGAATTCTATTGAAAGTATACAAAAGTTTACCCTGCAAGTCAGAGCCCCTTTCCAACCTACACAAGCTTCAGGGGAAAGTAGGCTCTGCCAACGAACTCAATATTTCTTTTTGAGCATACACAAACGGTTGCCAAGATACTATTTTGGGCCCAGGCTCTAACATGTTATTTGCTATTTTCCTGCCTGTGGCAGGGTGCTCATAAACTAGAACTTGTTTGACCAGTTCAAAACGTGACTGACTTGCCCCAAACTTGCACGGAAGTTCAAGTTTCTTGGCAGTCATAATCATAGGGTGAAAATTGTGTTTTCTATGCAAGTATACTTATTAAAATGGTCTAGACTACTGTTCTCTCTAAAATTTTTGTTATTGATTTCAACTTTAGATTGATCCAAAGAAGGCATCACCTGTAGGAAGGGTATTGAAAATTTCTATTATCTTGATCTATTGTTATATAATTTTTATATATATACATGTATACAAGGCTGCAAATAAATACTTTTTCTTGATAGGACATGTGTCTGATCCATTTCCAATTTTGGTCAGTCATTACAAAAATTTGTTCGGACATAAAACCATTATCACTACATTTTGTTGGACATATAATTCTTCAGAATACAGTTCTGATTTCATGATATGAAGCCAGTTTCCATGACGGTCGTCTGACTTGTCTGTCTAGCGTCGCGCGTGTGTGTTATACTTATGCATACCAGAGTAATTAAATACTATCAGTTTCTCTCAGAAGACCGATTCAGTTATGGAAGATTTAAAATTCAAACATGCTCAATCTAGTCGATAGAATTACGAAAGGAAATCGGTATTTTACTCTCAAAAAGAGAAGTTTCTCTTTCAACAACATAAAGTCGAATTGCTTGATCAGACAATGTATTTTATTTGCACGGACACTATGTCCAATGACAATTTGGTTTTGTTCTGACATTTGCCAAATTTGGTCGGACATTGTCCGACAGTAGAATGTCCGACAGTAATTTGCAGCCCTATGTATGTATGTACGTATGTATATATACTGTATATATATATGTGTGTGTGTATCTTTTGTATTTATTTGCTTATGACTAAATGACTGTAAATATGGTTGATTATAATAAATTTTTTTTGTGTTAATTTTTTGATTAGTTGTTTTCTGGTAAATTGCAGTCATCAAGTGCAAAAACAAAAAAGATTTTTGTTGGTGGGTTAAAACCAGATGCACCAGAGGATATTGTGAGGAATTATTTTTGTCAGTATGGAACAGTAAGTCAATTGTGTAGCTTAGTTCTTTGGTATTATTTAAAGAAAAGCAAAGCATATTATTATGGAAACCGCCAATGTGTAAAATGACGTGAAAATTGCTGTCACGTCCACAAACATCAACGAATTTTGGAATAAATGAGCTATTTTGGACATTTGTTTTTAAGTTTGAAAAGCTTACGTTTGACGAATTAACTTCCTCGTTTTGACCAATGAAATGCTTGTGTGTTTTTCACATGTGAATTTCACGTTAACAGATGCATTTCATTGGTCAAAACGAGGAAGTTAATTAGTCAAACATAAGCTTTTCAAACATAAACAAACATGTGAAACAGTTCATGCTTCAAGCTTGAACGTACATTGAAAAAAATTGAAACTGAAAACCGACAGGGAGAAAAAAAATATGATAAAACGGACATAACCGATCTTCCGTTTTGGGCCTTCGTAATCAGCGCCTGTGATACGCTAATGATTCACAGATGGTGCCCGTAAACCTAAACGAAGGAAGAATATTCCTGGAAGAAGACCAACTTTGGCATGCTCCTTTTTGGTTTTTCTCCGTGAAAGAAACTGGCAAAACATAGTATAAATATATATTATTAATCTGGTTGATGCTCGGCTAATGACTATCATTTGATTATGATTTGATGTACTGTAAATCTTACGAGGAAGAATAAGAATGCTTTGTCTATAAAATATGTCATGTGAAGTCACTAAATAGTTTGCTTGTGAATGGTAGGTTGTTGATGTTGAAGTCACTAAATAGTTTGCTTGTGAATGGTAGGTTGTTGATGTTGACCTTGTGAAAGAAAAAGAAACAAACAGAAGACGAGGTACAGGTTTTTATATTGTTATAGTTTTTATTACATCTTTCTCTCCTTTTTAATCTTTCTTTGTATCTATATTTTTCATTTGTTTTTAAAATTTCCAAAAATGTATTTATATTTAGTGTGACGCCCCTCATTGAAATCAGCTTTTGTTGTTGAGGCTAGCGTGTTTAAATAAAGTTTTACATACATACATACACACTACAGTACTTTTATTAAGTATAGGTTAGTTACCGAACCCAAGGTAGCTACGTCAGTTATTTACCGAAGGCCCGAAGTAAGTAACTGACGTAGTTACGTTCAGGATCACCGAGGTTGCATAAGAAAACTGAGATACTGAGTTTGTTATCACAGAGTTTGCCTAAAAACACTTCGGTCGCGATGATAAATTCTTTATCACATTCGTGCCCATTGATTAACCCTTATTTTTCCAACCAGGCATAAATCAAGTTAATTGCCCCAGGCTAATATATATTAGCCCGGGGCAATTAACTTGATTTATGCGTGGTTGGGAGTAACTATGTATAGGTTAGTGACCGAAACCGAGGTCACTACGCTGGTTATTATCGTCATGACACAGACGATATTTGTCGTTATTTAACAAAAAAATGGTATTCTAGACGTAGTTTTAAAGCGATATAGTAGGTCATTTAATATGCAAGGTCAATAACCTATATATTGACCGCGGCACATCAAAGATAATTTATGCATGAATAAACTAATCTAAATAAACAACCGCGGTACATCAAAGAAAACCAAGGTATCGTGAACTACACTGTAAGTAATAGATAAATCCCGAGAACGAGGGATGTATGCTATATAAAGACCCAAGGACGCGCAGCGTCCGAGGGCTTTATATCGCATACATCCCGACGTTCGAGGAGGTTTTCCAACAAAGTTTTGTCTAATTTTTCCACCTTGGACAAAAAATTTACCTTGTTTTTTTTCTTCATTTCGTATCTAATTATTATTCAAGGGCTTTATGCGATATAAAGCCCTTGGAAGAACAAAGAAAACCGACTCAATAATAAATTAAGGTTAAGAGCACCAGGACTATAGATCTGTTTCACAACCAGGAAGATTTTGAAGTGTTGGGGCCTCCAGCCTGGAGGCAATAGGCGGAATTAGTTGTTTACCAAGATTTTTTTTCAGGACAGGAGTGAGAGGTTATTAGGCTTGCTATAATTGGCTGTTACTGTGCTTCTGTCACCTTGTAATCCAGGTGTTACCTTACTGTAGTGCCTAGACTGCTGGTATCATATGGTAACCCAGGTGTTACCTTACTGTAGTGCCTAGACTGCTGGTATCGTATGGTAATCCAGGTGTTACCTTACTGTAGTGCCTAGATTGCTGGTATCATATGGTAACCCAGGTGTTACCTTACTGTAGTGCCTAGATTGCTGGTATCATATGGTAACCCAGGTGTTACCTTACTGTAGTGCCTAGACTGTTGGTATCTGTTGGTATCATATGGTAACCCAGGTGTTACCTTACTGTAGTGCCTAGACTGCTGGTATCATATGGTAACCCAGGTGTTACCTTACTGTAGTGCCTAGACTGCTGGTATCATATGGTAACCCAGGTGTTACCTTACTGTAGTGCCTAGACTGCTGGTATCATATGGTAACCCAGGTGTTACCTTACTGTAGTGCCTAGACTGTTAGTATCATATGGTAATCCAGGTGTTACCTTACTGTAGTGCCTAGACTGCTGGTATCATATGGTAACCCAGGTGTTACCTTACTGTAGTGCCTAGACTGCTGGTATCATATGGTAACCCAGGTGTTACCTTACTGTTGTGCCTAGACTGCTGGTATTCATATGGTAACCCAGGTGTTACCTATAATTACCTTACATTAGTGAGTAAAATCATCTGATCATATATAGATAATTAAGGGCCTGTTTTTTTGGATAGTTTATGCAGAAATGATTGAATAAAGTGTAAAACTGACAATTGTAAAACATTGTTTTTATTAAAAATACTTTTTCTAGGATTTTGTTTTGTGGAGTTTGACAATGAGGATGTGGTTGACTTGGTTATGCAGAAACAGTATCATGATTTAGCTCAAGGCATCAAGGTTCAGTTGTTTATCTTATTTTAAACGTCTACAGTATATGCAGTGATCACTTTCGAATAGTTTCGCCCGTGAGATTCTTGACTACTTAATGAATGAACACGATACAGTGACATTCACTGAGAAAGGAATTACAGAAAAATCTCTTTCAGGAAGAGATATCCGTATCATATAAGATATAGTCAATCGAGATATGGTCTGGAAACTCAGCTAAAGTCTTTGGTCTATCTTTTTGTTCGCCTTTATGCATTTTTGTGCACGGTGCACGGTCACTGAACACATTGTATTTTAGTATAATGAACGAATTGTCAAATAGCAACGTTTCAGTTCAATCACTCAACCGTGCTATTTTTAAAATATTAATAAACCTAAAACAAAGGATGTGCACAGTGTAAGGTACGATTCAACATAAAATCCCAGCTCATTATAGGCGCTTTGAAGTTTGCTGAGTTTCCAGACCATATCTCGATTGACTATGTATAAAACTATGCTTGAGCAAAGACGCATCTGGTCACGGGGTTGCGTTTGGATAACTAGGTGAAACCAGGAAACACCCTGGCTCAAAACACTACAATACATTTCATCGGCATATATAATTAGGATATTTGAGGAAGATCACTAGTGAGCTTATTACCAATGCAAACTATACTCGTGTTCATTTGAGAAGCTATTGAAACAACTCGAGCTCGTGTCCCACCGGGATATCCAAACACTCGAAAACAATTAACAAGAACACTCGTGTTTTCATACATTGTTTTCTCGTGTTTGGATATCCTGGTGAAACACTCGCTCTTGTTGTTCAAATATTACTTCTGTGTTCATCTGACGTAGCCGCAGGCTCTTTGCAACTCGCTCCGGTTGGGTTTTAAACACATACTTCCAATTACACCAAATCGTAGTTTCATTTAGGCCCACATGCAAATTAGTTTCCTATTCAATTTGGGCCCTATGCAAATTACATCGTGTCTATTAAAGCATAACGGGAAGATAACATAGGCTGGGACTGTTTTTTCATGTTTTGAGTTCATTATTTTTAGACACTACGTTTAGGATTATTGTCAAGGATAATCGATAAGCAAATTTTATCCTTATAGAATACCTAAACATTAAAAAGTTTCTGAAATCAGAAATGTTATGTTTACTACGGCTGCTTCAGCCTCATGTTGTAAATGAACTACAGATTGTATGCGCCGCCGAAACTCTGATTTCGTCTATATAGTTTCGCAATTTTTGGAGCAAGTCTAGATCAGAATTCAGATGCGTTTTACATCAGTTGCGGAAAAATCAGTAGTTATAACCACCACCCTCTCTTAAACTGTGTCGTTGGCGGCTGCTTGGAGCGCCTTTGATATGCCTCGACATGGCCACGTTGATCTGCGTCCTTCGCAATTCAGCCGCTGGCTGCAAGTTAGCCTGGTACCCTGGCCCAATCAAAGAATATGGGCCAGGTAACCACTAAAGACTTCTGCTTTCCTCTTGGTTGAATTTTCGCGCGTTTTTAGTGGCTATGAGTAAATAAACCCATCGGGAACTGGTCGTGATCTATTGTTGCAGACAAACTTGAGTCCATATCAAGTAACCTCAATAGATAGTTGATAAGTGGATTTAGCCCTGATGACGCGAGAATGAGATTAGTGGTTACCTGGCCCATATTTCTTTTGAAATTGGGCCAGGGTACCAGGCTAGCTGCAAGTAAGGATGATTAGCCCCCAGTCCTTTATCCTTTACAATAGGCCAAAAGCTTAGCAAATAAATATTAAACGTGGTGTTCCACCAAACTTATCCTGAATGTCAAGTTCTTTTTTTATTATATAAACTCAACCACTTCACTCTTTTATAACAAACGATTAGTCGCTTGAATTCCTCAAGTGTAAAAGAATCACAAACACACAATTTGAACCCTTGATTATCAGTTGAAATACACCAAAAGCAACATTTATGTTGGGTTTTTAATAAAAAAAACCATGATGGTTTTTTAAATATATTTATGGAATAAATACAGTTAACAACGAACTTTCCGTGTAGTATGTGGCGTGGTGGAGTAGTTTTTGAAGGCCTGGGCCCTATTTCCCCCCTTTTCCCGCGCTAACTGGTCACGTGGTTAAGGCCTATATAAACAACGTCAAAAGGAGGCTCAGGTTCTTGGTTGTGTCAACGCCAAACAAATGCCAAGGTTGACTTGGAATAGCCGTTTAATCTATGATTGATTTACACTATCTTCTGTATGCAGTGCCGGATTAACCCTATGGCAGAAGTGGCATATGCCAGGGGCCCCGCGATTTCTTTCTAAAAAAATGAAAACGCGGGACCCCAGAAAACGCGGGGGGCTCAGAAAACGCGATTATTATCGATATGTAAGTTTGTATAGATTAGTAATTAGCAGTTGCTTTACACAAGAGTACAAGATTAGTGCGTTCAATTTCAGACCAAATTATTGACGTGTATTTTCATTTTTTGTAAACACACACACATGGGACTAAGGCGCGAGGAACAAAAGAAACAAAATTTAATCCTTCATATATTCTCTCTGAGACTCCGAGTTTGGCCCAATTAAAGTGCCGATTTCACCCTTCCACGCGTGCCCCCCCCTCCCCCCTCCAGTAGGGCAAGGGGCCCCACGCAAGCTTAATCCGGCCCTGTCTGTATGAAACTATAGTTGTGTACTAACTATACGATGTTTAGGTTGAAGTGAAACCAGCGCTAACAAAAGAACAACAAGCTGCGAAGAAAGCTCAAGAGTTTGGCTTTAGAGGTGTTGGTAAGTATTTTGCTTTTCAAGGGTGGCTCGTAGCGAACTATAATTATCAAGAAGCGAATATTGATTACTTTTTAAAAGCTGTAGCAAACTGCATTTTTTCATTAGCGAAGTAGTCAGCTACTGGTGGCGAATACGAGCCTATTACTTTGTCAAGTTTTCACAGAACGTTTACAACACTTGTAGTTATATAATAAACTACTTATTGACCTCGCTGGTTCGCTCTGTACTAGTGAAATATCGGACCTCCGTTTCCTGCACGGACCTCGCTGCGCTCGCTCGGTCCGTACTAAAAACGTCAGTCCTATATTTCACTAGTACAGGCCTCGCGCTCGGTCAATAGTAATTCTACAATTTCCTTCATGTCCAGTTATTTTATGGGATCTCAATTGAAGCTATGCTAAAAAAAAGTGCTGATCTAAATTTAAAGTGCTGGTATAATTTTGTAGGTCGCGGTGGTATGCCTGCTGGTGGATATGGCTATGCAGCTCCAGGCCCCTCGTATCAAACGGCATTCCAGCAGCCATCTTTATACGCTCCTTATGCTGACCCTAACTCGTACCCAGTTGCCTACCCAAGCTATGGTGCAGCAGCAGCCACGTATGGTGCTGCTTCTGCTACTGGTTATGAATTTCAATCGCCATCAGGATTTGGTGCTGTCCGTTATCCAGGTAAGATTATAAAAACTGTTGGATATTTTGAGGTGTTTTTATTCAGTATTTTTATACTGAAACTTGGGTGTTCTTTTTGCCAGTATAGATAAATAAATGAGCTTTTTTCATTGGTGAAATTTATACATTTAGCCTAAGTTGGGGTGTTTATAAGAACTATTGGATTTAGGATAAGGTCAAGCAGTGATGGATTTGCGGGGGGGGGGGGGGGGTGCCAATTACTGAATTAGTGCCTTGCTGCAGTGGGATGTGGCTTTTCGTTATTTTCTATAATTTTAAATGTATTTGTATAATAAAACGTCCACTTTATCCCTAAATTTATTTGACACCTTCCAGGTTTGATAAAATGCGCTCTTGAAAACACGATTTAAAACTTTTAAATCTTTCTTCAAAGTACCGTCAGAATGCAGGAAATGCCATTTCAGAGGTCCAAATTTCAAAAATTTTCTGGGGGGCATGCCTCCGGACGGACCCCCCTAGGAATGGCTTGACTAAGGTGAAAAAAATTATAGATCCGCCCCTGCAGCACGCACCCCCCCCCCCCTACCAGATCAAGCTGGATCCATCACTGAGGTCAAGGTTTATGGTTACTGTCGTTTGCACCTAAGTGGAAACACCCCCCGTCAAAACATGTTCAAAATATGCTCAAAAGTTAACCGTTTTGAAATTGACACCATGGGATTGGCAAGACGTGATTGGCTAAGAGGACAAACATGTACGTATGTTTGATGTTGACATAGAACTTGTTTTCACGGGCAGTGTTTCCACTTAGGTGCAAACGACTGTAGCAGTCTACAGTAGTGGCGTCGTGGCAGCTGTTCATCAGGGGGGCTCAAGTCCAACATTTTCTGGCACGTGTATACGTTTAAGGGGTCACAAAGCATATTTTACTGACAACCACAAAATTTCTGACAAATATGGGCTCTGGGGACTAACCCCTCCTGCCCTGGCCAAGATGCCACTGGTTAGCAGTCCTTATAGTCCGTTTCAGCTTGCTTTTGAAATCCGATACGTATAATTGAAATGAACATTCCGAACTTACGTTGCAATGTTCCGAACTACGTTGCGAGGTAGATACAAATTTAAGTCGGCAATTTGTTTCTGCTTAACCAAGTATCTATTATTATATTCTATACAACAAGTAATCATCTTCTCCATGATTTTACCAAAGGAATTCAATTCAAAGCTTATTAAATTCGAACTTCACGACAAACTTCACAACGAACTTCCGTACCAAGTTCCCAACCTTCCAACGAATGTTGACAAACGAATTCAAAAGCAAGCTGAAACTGACTATAATTACATGTATGTTTTTAGAATTATTGCAAGTTAGTATTGCCTAATTTTCTACTATAAAGTTTCTCTAAACACCGCCCTATTTTAATCAAATCTTTGGGTACAAGTAACTAGACACGTAAACACCGCCCTATGTTAATCAAATCTTTGGGTACAAGTAACTAGACACGTAAACACCGCCCTATTTTAATCAAATCTTTAGGTACTAGTAACTAGACACGTAAACACCGCCCTATTTTAATCAAATCTTTAGGTACAAGTAACTAGACACGTAAACACCGCCCTATTTTAATCAAATCTTTAGGTACAAGTAACTAGACACGTAAACACTGCCCTATTTTAATCAAATCTTTAGGTACAAGTAACTAGACACGTAAACACCGCCCTATTTTAATCAAATCTTTGGGTACAAGTAACTAGACACGTAAATACTGCCCTATTTTAATCAAATCTTTAGGTACAAGTAACTAGACACGTAAACACCGCCCTATTTTAATCAAATCTTTAGGTACAAGTAACTAGACACGTAAACACTGCCCTATTTTAATCAAATCTTTAGGTACAAGTAACTAGACACGTAAACACCGCCCTATTTTAATCAAATCTTTAGGTACAAGTAACTAGACACGTAAACACTGCCCTATTTTAATCAAATCTTTAGGTACAAGTAACTAGACACGTAAACACCGCCCTATTTTAATCAAATCTTTGGGTACAAGTAACTAGACACGTAAATACTGCCCTATTTTAATCAAATCTTTAGGTACAAGTAACTAGACACGTAAACACCGCCCTATTTTAATCAAATCTTTAGGTACAAGTAACTAGACACGTAAACACCGCCCTATTTTAATCAAATCTTTGGGTACAAGTAACTAGACACGTAAACACTGCCCTATTTTAATCAAATCTTTAGGTACAAGTAACTAGACACGTAAACACCGCCCTATTTTAATCAAATCTTTGGGTACAAGTAACTAGACACGTAAACACCGCCCTATTTTAATCAGATCTTTAGGTACAAGTAACTAGACACGTAAACACCGCCCTATTTTAATCAAATCTTTAGGTACAAGTAACTAGACACGTAAACACCGCCCTATTTTAATCAAATCTTTGGGTACAAGTAACTAGACACGTAAACACTGCCCTATTTTAGTGTTGTTCACGTGACTTGACTTGTTTCTTCTTTCTTTCCGCAAAAGGGCGCCTCGTGTTCAAATCCGACCACTTGTACGACCACTTTAATTTACCTAAAAAGTAAATCTTGTGCACAATTGTGTACTTGCTTTTTGTCTTTAGAAGACAAAAAAAGATTTTTAAATGAATCAGAACTTTTGTATATATTTTATAACTCTATATGTTACATATAGATCACTAGTCAGACTGGTTTTCTGACTAAATTCTAAAAAAAAAAAATGATGTGTACATATATCTCTATACATTTGCTACAAGATAATTTCATAGAAAGCACCATTGTAGCATAGAACTTTTCTCAAAGAGAAATTTTTGTATATATAAAAGTTCCGTTTAATGGAACATAAAAAAGATTGTACCTATACATATCTTTAATATTTCGATAGAAGTAATTTTTCATTGAGTCGTACATAGAAGCGAAATAAGTTAGTTATTGGCTTAAAAATATTTATTGTTGCTGGTCACGTGGTGTTTTACTAAACCCAGTCGTTCCCCGGCCCACAGGCAAGTGGCCGCGTACCTTCAGATGACATCATGACAGAGACGAGTAACGACACCTCGCCTATATAAAGTGCTAGACGTGGTGAGGTAAGAACCATAGCTCAAAACGAATCGAAAATCTACAGCTCGGTATTAAATGGTCGTTAAAAAAACAACACTAAAACATAATCTGGTCTTATAGAGTATTAACCTAACTTATTATGGTCCTAATATACTGGCAGATTATTGGTTAATGACTATCTAAAGAACATTAACTAATGCGTTTGTTATTGGTGTAATCTGCCGGAGAGGTTGGTGGTAAATACTATAAAGAAAGCATTTGTTATTTATTTAAGGTTGTGCTGAACTAGCCTAACTAACTAAAGTCTTAAAGTGCCTCGGAAACGAAAATTAAGTTTGTCTTATTTGAAAGAACACTTAAAATTATACAGTGTGTATAAAAAAAAACGGAACCCTTAGAAGATGAATTAGTATTCTGTTCAAACAACCTATAGATCGTTTTCATCTGCCGTCACGGCGGCCATATTGGTGTACCAAAACAATGAAATGGCGGCCATATTGGTGTACGGTATGGGAATTAGCTCTTTCTTATTCAAATATTTCGTATTGTTTCACCAACCCAATGGGGCCACCGATCACGTGAGTGAAAACGATCTATTGTAGTAGTTTGAAAGACCTAAACATGCACTTCTGAGCCACGGATGCATAAAAAACACGGTCTTATACACTTGGGAAATTAAGATAACTTGAAGTGTATGCATGCATGGTGAAAGTATTTAAAAGCTTTTTCTGTTCCTGTTAACTAATTATGTGCTGATTAATTTATAACGCAGCGCTTTTAGGGCTTTCAAACTACTACAATAGGTTGTTTTAAAAGAATACTAATTTATTTTCTAAGTGTTCCGGGTTTTTTTATACGCACTGTGGAGTAACATATTTTGCAGTTTTTCATTTCCTTGCTTTGTTCTTGAGATATCACGTCACATGTGCATAATGAGTTATCAAAAAAGTTACATCTTTGCTATAATCACTTGAAGATCTACATGTTTAGTGTTGTCGGCAAAACACATCCACATGCTTATGTAAACACATCCAAATTAATTTGGTTTGATAATAGAAACGATATCTAACCTTCTCCGATAGCTCATTATGCACCTACGACGTAAAAATGTTTAATTTGCATATCAAACAAACTGAAATATCTCAAGAACGAAGCAAGGAAACGAAAAACTGCAAAAGATGTTACTCCATAATTTTTAGTGTTCTTTCAAATAAGACAAACTTAATTTTCGTTTCATATGCCTTTAAATTTAAATTTTGCTTATTATATCAAAGTCGTCGTGTACAGGTGGGGTAGGTAGTATCAGCATGTGATAACGAATGCTTCCTGCCTAAACTTCTGATTTCAACACTCCTTGTTTTTTTTAACATTATGTTTGGGGTTTTTCCCTTCTTCATTTAGAAGTTGGTCGTGGTGGTTATGGTGGTGTCGGTGCTGGCTCCACTCCGCGGTATCACCCTTATGCCCGATGAAGAAGCACCATTTTACCAGCATGTGATCTTCCAAGTTGTTTTTTAAAACCAGTGGGTAACCTTGATGTATAGCTGGGGAATGACGTCATACTGACGCAACGTATTGTTTAATACGAAGCAGACATTTTATGGCAGCTAAAACAGCAAGTCCGTTTGATGTGAACGTTATTTTATTTCAGAGAGAGAGAGAGAGCTCATTCTCTTAAACACTTGCACTTTCCAATCAAAACAAGACTGATATGAATGGTGTTTAATTTATTCAATGTAGTTCAGGGATTGTGAATGGTAGCCATTTTTAGTTCCAGTTTCTCTTCGATACAGGCGTTCATTCAGATTGTTTTGATTAATTTGTTAACAAAAAGTGAAGATGTAATTTTGATTTAGTTTTAGTTTTAAAAAACAGTTTTCTTTTAATATTGTTTACAGCGTTTGTTAATAATCCTCAGGCATACCCTTAGGCCATCTTTTAAAAAAAGCGGATCAGTGCCGGATTCACAAAAAGTGAAGATGTAATTTTGATTTAGTTTCAGTTTTAGTTTTAAAAAACAGTTTTCTTTTAATATTGTTTACAGCGTTTGTTAATAATCCTCAGGCATCATACCTCTTTAGGCCTTCTTTCAAAAAAAGCGGATAAGCGCCGGATTTAGGACTGTGGATGCCCTTGGGCAGTCACTGACCAGCACAATATATCAATTCTATTTCTGAACGAGATAATTTTGCTTTACGAACTAATACAACTTCGAAGGCACAATTCCCACACTGAATCAGGTTTACAATAACTTGTCAACTCCATCCATCAATCTGTCATAATCGTATACACTTTTAGAAGTGACCCTATATATCATCATAGTTAATAGAAACATGGTTTGGAAGCTCAACAAAAGTCATTGTTTTATGTTTTTGTTCAGGTTTATGGAAATGTGTGCACTTTCACGGTTACTGAACATATTGTGTTTTCTGTATAATGAAGCAATCATCCAATAGCAACGTTTGGGTTGAATCGCTCAACCGTACTGTTTAAATATTAATAAACCTAAAACAAAGGATTTGTGCACCTTCGTGTACCTTTCAACATGAATCGTAGCTTGATTGTTGACCGCTTTGAAGTTTGCCGGGTTTCCAAACCATGTTTAGAATAACTATGATATCATCCATATATCTTTTGTCTTGTTTTTGACTCGTATTTTGGGCTCTCAAGATTTTTTTCATTTCAACACCTATTTTTTCAACTTTCAAGACATTTTTGTGGAGGCCCCCCCCCTTAAACATTATTTTGTGGGGGGCCCTGGGCGACCGCCCTGTCCTAAATCCGGCACTGAAGCGGATTGACAGTCGAATCGGATCCGAAAAACACCAATGTCACTCGTGCGTATCAAGTCATTTTCAAGTGTTTACTTGAATCCGATTGGAGACATTCAAGCCGATTCAAGCCGATTCAAGCTTGAATCTCAAGTCAATCCACTCCACTGCGTGGATTGACTTCAGCCATCCGTTTCGATCAGATCGAAAACATTCAATGTTTTTCATGTAAACACAACAAGGAGAAACAACATGCGAGATTTGACTTGAACACTCAATCCGCTTCATGTAAACACAACAAGGAGAAATAACATGCGAGATTTGACTTGAACACTCAATCTGCTTCGTGCTTCATGTAAACCGGCTTACTGTACTATGAAGATATTTTACAATTATCTGAACTTAGCTTCTTTTCCTTGGGGCCTGTTTACTAGAGTTCAATGGGTTACCCTAGCTCCCGGAGTTACCCTAAGCTCGTACATTTCTTGTTTTTTTGTTTGTCGTGTTTACAAGGACGCTAGGGTAATCAGTGGCGTAGCGTGACCATTCTGAGCGGGGGGTGTACCTCTATTGCGCTTCCTCAATTACCGACCAACTCATTTTGATGTCAAAATAAAGGTTTCATGAGTGTTTTTTTAACTTTGTCACGGTACATAATATTTTCGGGAAATTATTCAGAGCGGCTGGCTGAGATAGCGTGACTGCAAACTTGCGATGACTTGCGTTCTCGTTTGATTAGGGCTTAATAAGGAGGCTAAGAATTTTCTTGCAGTTGCAGTCAAACTGGATGTTGTCTTGCATGCTACTTTGCAATATTGCAATTTAGCTTGAGCAAGTTGCAAACGTCTCGTGAACATTCCTTTAAAGGTTCGTCTTTCCTTTGAGTAAATATACAAACTTATGTTTAAAATATTACTGTTGATGGATAGATCGTACTCGGTCATGCAAATGGTAGTTTAGTAAAGAAATGTTGAATTTCGGAAGTAAATATTCCGGAAACGTTTGCAAATTGCTCACGGCAAGAGAAGTTAGGGAACACCCGGTTTGACTGCAAAAAAAATTCTACAAAAGCAAAAGGGCATGTGTATTTAAAAAGCTAGATCTTAAAAAAGCTCAGGTCTTGTTTTCAAATGGGAAAACTTAATCCTATGTTTGTCCTCGTCGGCCAATGGTGAGTGACCTCGTGGTTGCTCTTGGATACCAGTGTTGATGGTGGCGTGCGTGTTCACTACCACAGATTATTCTCTTCTGAGTTTTGGATGAGACTTCACAATAGTTGAAAATGAGAGGCTTTGAAACGAGGTAAATAATCACTATTTTATTAACTACCCACAATATAAACGAACTGTGTTGTTGGAACACATTAGAATTTAGATTGGTTTATTCTAATTGCGGTTTTGCAATCATTAGCATTCAACATATAAACAATTCTGGTGTTGAAGGTAATCATTATACATGCTAGTAGATCTGATGTGTATTTTTATATTCTTTTACGTGAATACTTCTGAAAGTGTTTTATTCAAGCGTCCTAAAACACGTGTTTAAATTGGGAGAATACCAGACAGTTCATAATTGTTATTCACAGCTTGCGTTGACCCTTGCTTGGTATTGAACAGTATTTACACTGGACTGAAAGTTATTAAACAGTTGGATATTTTATACAACAAAAAGTAAATATTTTTAACATCCATGCCCGTATTGAGAATTTTTCTCTGAAAATGAAATTAAAAGATCAAGGAATTCTAATTAATATTCCAGAAATAATTTAGCTTGGAAATGTATCTCGCCAAAAGAAGAGGATTTTGTAGTTCCATCAGACTGTATGTCTATCTTTATTTTGCTGGTTGAAGGAAAATTTAAAAATAAAGTTACTTTAAAGTATTTCAGATCTGATCGATGTACAATATTTTATAAAAATATAATATTCTTTCAATATTTCCTGCATTTTGAGGCAAGTATTTAAGTGTAATCTGAAAGCCATAAATTACACAATTTTGTTACAAAACCAGAACATAGAATGATTAATGATACACGTCAGAATATCTTTAGATTTATTTATAAAATGTAAATGTAAAAACAAGTTAGAGCTGTGGTGTAGCCAAGGGGGGGCCTAGGGGGGCCTGGGCCCCTCAACTACATATTTCCCCCCCCCCCAGTCTCCTGAATGTCTGACGCTAAATTCAAGTAAGAACTTTTGCTTCTTTGAAATTTGAAGTTTGTTTCTGTTGCTAATGATAATCGTGATGCTGATACACTGTCACTGAAGTTTCATTGGTTAAACTGTGCAGATCGAATTACGCTCCCAAGAGCCCTCGGTCCTTTTGACTGCGGGAAATGCCCTCACATGGCTTCGAGAACTCAAAATCTTCTTCGGGGATGGACGATGCCCCCATACCCCCCACATTGATGATTGGTCGCAGCTAAAGCCACGATTCTACACCATCTAATAATTCTCATCTAAAACTGCACCCCCAAATTTTCCGTTGCTCCCCCAAAATTTTGATCCTGGCTACGCCACTGAGTTAGAGGCATTTTATGTAAACCCTGTGTGTTACCACTCTCACTTGGCCTTTAATGCACCTATCAAGGTTAAGCCCCAGGGTGGGGGGCACCCATGGGGATATATAGATTTTTGGGGGGAAATTGTCAAATTTCCCTGCAGTAGAACAGCCTTGTTGGTCAAAATACCCCTCCCTGGGAAATATCAAGTGCTAAAATATAATATTAAGATAATTTTACGTGTCAAAAGTCCCGTCCCTCAAGCTTGTCAAGAAAGTCAAATTTCCCTGTCTCGGGATATGTCAATCAGTCAGTATCCCATGGGTTGCCCATTCCCCACCCTGAGGCTTATAACATTGATAGGTGCATAAAACAACTGTAACCCCCCCCCACACACACACACACACACACACACCATTGGGGGGGGGGTTACAGTTGGCCATGCCACTGCATATTGGTGTTCATTTTCTTTCAATTCAGATGTTTTCCTAAGCAAGTGAATGATGATAAAAAGTTCAGGACCTTTATGACCACATCAGGAATGAAGACATTCAGAATACAACCATCAATAGATAACTCAGCATTGGCTAAGGTACATTCTCAATTCTTTAATACCCCCATCATTAATATTGGTATTGAACAATAATATATTTATATAATATATATTTTCTATGTTAGTAGTGTTTTCAGCTTGAAGTTAGTAAAGTTTTTTCATTTCTTTTTGCTGTACAAGCTGTCGTATAAAATTAAACTTAGAGAAAAACTCCTCTCGAACCCTGACAACCTCCCGAATGCCAGCCAGGCACTCTCACCATTGAACCACTGGAACTCAGATGGTTGACCAAGGTTGTTTTTCAATATTTATACCTGAATGGAACTAGTTCATCTGAGTTCCAGTGGCTTAATGGTCAGCGAGCGTCTGGCTGACATTTGGAAGGTTGTTGGTTCGAGTCCCATCTGGAGCTCAGAGTTTTTCTCTGAGTTTAACGTACGGTCAACAGCTTGTACAGCAAAAACAAATGAAAAATATATATATGTATATATTTTATCTTAAACTAGTACCAGGCAAGATCAGAGAGGCCCCCATTGGCACATAGTACACCCGAACCACCATGCAGCAGTGGTACACAGACAGGTGTAAGATCCAGAACAACTTCCTGTAAAGAGAGAAAAAGTGTGTTACCAAAATCATTTGAAAGGTAATATTTACATAATTATGAGTAGATGGGATCTTGCATCCCAAATCTGGACCAGGGTGCATTCCATGTATGCTACGCCGGATATCTCTGGTGTGGACTTGTCCAGGCTCATGCTTGGTGTGCTCAGTGGTGTGAGTTACCCAAAATTTGATATCTTGGCATATTGGCGTATGCACTTCAATGTTCAGTCCTCTTGGCATGCAAACAAATGTGACCAGCACTTTGCCTCTTTTGGTGTATTATTTTCTTATTATTTTGCGTATTACTTATTATTTTCAAATGTACATGGTGTACCAAAAGGTCCGATAAAAAATAATTGGTAGCGGCTTGGCATAAAGCTCTGAGCCTCATTGCCAATCTTCAGTGTGAGACTTGCATGGAATGCACCCTGGAATCTGGATCATGGTTGCAGAGTCCATGCATGTAGATCATTGGTCATGCAACCTTGCACCCATTCAAGCTCTTTACTCCAACCCATAGGTGTAGCAGCCCAATTCTGTTGGGGGGGGGCAGAGATTTTTTCCAAAAAATGTCAGGGTTAAATATTGATTTTTAAGTCGTATTTTCCAGCCTTAGCTTAATGTATGAATTTTTCTTGAACATATCACAGCAATACATGTCAAAATTGCCCAAAATTCCTAGCAAAAATCCTGAATTTTCCTTTTTCAAATATTTTGGGAGGGAAATTGCCCCCCCCCCCCCCCCCCATATTACACCTATGCTCCACCCTAAATCCTAATGCATGCATGCTCGCTGAAGAGCCAAGTAAATATCAACTTGAGTATGAGGTTCGTCATTGGCATAGCATGACTCAACCTCGTACCCAGGCACAGCATGACTATTCTGAGTGTGTGTGTGTGGGGGGGGGGGGGGGACCTGTATTGCTTCCTCACATTACCAACCAATTTCTCATCAATTTATTGAAAAATCATGTTTTTCGATCTCTACAGAATTTCTGTTTTGATACTGACATTAGTTTTCCATGTTACACCCTCCCCCCCCCCCCACACACACACACACACTACACAGCACCCCTGTATGCAAGGTCTTAACTTCACCATACAGGGGCAGGGGCCCAAAAAAAATAGTTCATAAAATTTGTTTAGAGCAAAATAAAATTTCTTATACTTTAGATATAATCTTGTATGGCTAGGTATCTCGGTACAACTGTTTGGCCTTCAGCGTATAGCCTATGCCTATGTAGAGTACCAGATTAAACATATGGCAAAAGCAGCATATGCCGTGGGCCCCAGCGCTTTCTGATTGCACAATTTTGCCAGGCACTTGCTTTCTAGAAGCGTTGGGCCCCAAAATATGCTGGGGGGCCCACACAGCCCTAATCCAGCCCTGCCACCCTAATACATGCCACACTGATAATCAAAGCAAGTAAAGAACTTGGGTGTAGGGTACCGGTACATGGTTGATCATTGGTCTGAGATAATGGGTTAGTCTAAGATTACCACTTTCTAATCCTGTAGGCTAAATAAAATTTCCAGGCCTCGTAGTGCAGTCTGTGAAAAAATTATATATAGTGCTGTATCCAGAGATAATTTGGGTACCCAGTCACCATCCAATGAAGACATTTCAAAGTTTCCTGCAACTGAACTTAACCACAACGCACCCCAAAAAACTGGATATCATCAAAATCCATCCTAAAATATTATGGCTAAAACCACCTAAACTGCCAAACTATCAAATTTTGACAAATTTTTTCCTTCCTTCCTTCCCGCTTCGTTCTTCGCGCCATTGATCAATTCATCACGTGACCTCGTGTTTTACGGACATGATTACATGAAGTACTTGGGTAACAATCTGCGTCGCTTATAAAAACATAAATAAACAATTTTGTCATATTAAAACCACGTACGTTCTGAAAAATTACCTACATGTACTGTACATTCAAGAAAAGTAGTATGCTATGTTCGTCACGCATTTTTTCAAAAATGAACTGCTTCGCGGTTTTCAGAAATTTTCACAATTGCTTCGCAATTTGCGAAGCGTTGATTCGGACCTTGACTTAACAAACAAGATCAGAGCTAACCAATTGGAAGAATTTAACTCTAGTTTTTGAAAGCTTCAGCGAGATTCTGTATTAAAAATAATAATAATAATGCTAATAAAACAAATGTATTCACTGTGGAAATCATGGGCCTTTTGCAAGCTGGGTAATCCGCTATGGTCTTTCTTGAGTTTTCTTTCATGCAGGCACTTATTTCACTTTATAATTTTGTTATTCTAGTTCTTCAAAGATGTCTACTATTGGTTCAAGATCTGCATCTCCTGCTTCTCGCAGTTATAGTCGTCCATCAGGTATGATGATTTCATCAAAATGATCATTTAGTATGGTGTCACTTACCTATATATCGTACACAATTGTAATGAACATGAAAACATTGTAAAGGCACTCGGCTATCGCCTCATGCTTCTACTCAACTTCTTCCGTGTTAAAATGATGTTACACGAGTACGTATGCACGGAGCTTTATGTTTTATTTGTTAATTATATAAACATATCATAAACTTTAATTCTGGGGAGTCTCAGCAACTTTTCTCAGTAATACTGAGGAATTACCTTAAGGACTTCGTTTAGGTTTGCAAGGTCATTTCGGTCATATATAGTCAATCGAGATATGGTCTGGAAACTCGGCAAACTTCAAAGCGCCTATAATGAGCTGTGATTTTATGTTGAACCGTACCTTACACGGTGCACATCCTTTGTTTTAGGTTTATTAATATTTAAATAGCACGGTTGAGTGATTGAACTGAAACGTTGCTATTGGATAATTCGTTCATTATACTAAAATACAATGTATTCAATGACCGTGCACCGTGCACAAAAATGCATAAAGGCGAACAAAAAGATAGACCAAAGACTTTAGCTGAGTTTCCAGACCATGTTTCGATTGACTATGTTTCGGTAAAGCGCTTTCAATTCGTCAGAATTTATGCCACAAAAATAAAATTGATATACTTAGAAAGCTATTAATTTGTAGAATACAATGTTGTCTTTGATTTTGCGATAAACGCAAACCAATCAAATAGTTGTGAATTTTTAAATTAGAACAAGAGGGCTTCATTCTGTGGGGACTCAAGTAAAGGCCATGAGGTAACTATAGTTTCTCTTACAACTTGCAATGCAATGGCGTTGTATTGCAAGTTGCAAGAAAGATTTCCTCGTGTGACACCCCATGTTTGCAACTATATATAGTCTTGCAACGAAAAATTGCGTTGCGAGTCGCAGAGAAAGTAGAAGCCGCTTCTACTTTTCGCAACACTACGAGACCAATTGCAGAGTTGCAGCGTGTGACACCCCCCACTGCAACTTGCAATACTTTTTTTCGACAAAAATTGCGTTGCAAGTTGCAAGGAAAATTGCCTCGTGTGACATGACCTTAAAAAGCGTTTCATTTTGTTCAAAATATTTTTTGCAGTTTAATTCCGAGATAAATTTCTAGCAAAACGGTGTCAGTTTGATGACCAAAGTTGAAAATGCTGTTTTTTAGAAAATAAGTTACAAAATCGAAACAGGCAATAAATTGAAAACGCTGATACCGCTTTGCTGGAAGTTTATCTCGGGAAAAAAAAATTGAACAAAATGAAACGCTTTGTTCATAACTCTTAAGTCGCACGGAGTGAAGCCCTCGGGTTTTACTTGAAAAATTTGCAACCATTATTGGTTTGTGTTTATCGCGAAACCAAAGATACCATTGTATTCTACAAATTAATAGCTTTCTAACGATATCTATTTTATTTTTGTGGCAAATTCTCACGAATTGAGAGCGCTTTACAGGAAGGACCCTGCAAACCTTAATGAAGGTCTTAAGTCATTGAAATTGTGATTTTTTAGGATCATTTCACACTAGAGCATTCACTGTCCGTAGTGCAAGCTGTACTCCTCCTCACATGTATATGCAGCCTGAGGATCTTCGTAATGTAGCCAAGTTATCTCGACCTACTTCCCAGTCTTCTGCACGACATGCTGTTCTGGTTAGCAAACCTGAAAAACAAGAAAACGAAGAGTTGCCAGACCGGTTTGGTAAACCTATATCATTGCCAAAGTTTGTCAAAACAAACCCTCATCTTAAACACAGCAAGCTTTCTATGGGCCAGAGACAATACTTGTGGGGAATTGCTCAAATTTACTCTGTGGGGCAATTGAAAAAACTGAAACAACGTCAGTATCAGACCTTGCTCGATCATGAGTTTAAAAGAAGATTGGAAAAACTTGGATTGAAAGAGAGAGAGAAAGTCAAAGAAATGAAGGATTATTTACGATACACAAAATTCATTAACACTTATGAACAGGTAAGTGTCAGTAATTCTGATGAGATATATTAATTACATCATCTAAATTGAATAGATCAATAGATGTTGTTTAAATTATAATATAAAACAGACAGACAGACAGACAGACAGACAGACAGACAGACAGACAGACAGACAGACAGACAGACAGACAGACAGACAGACAGACAGACAGACAGACAGACAGACAGACAGACAGACAGACAGACAGACAGACAGACAGACAGACAGACAGACAGACAGACAGACAGACAGACAGACTGACTGACTGACTGACTGACTGACTCACTGACTGACTGACTGACTGACTGACGTCTGACTGACTGACTGACTGACTGACTGACTGACTGACTGACTGACTGACTGACTGACTGACTGACTGACTGACTGACTGACTGACTAACTGAATGACTGACTGACTGACTGACTGACTGACTGACTGACTGACTGACTGACTGACTGACTGACTGACTGACTGACTGACTGACTGACTGACTGACTGACAGACAGACAGACAGACAGACAGACAGACAGACAGACAGACAGACAGACAGACAGACAGACGTACTTAAAGATGTAGATATACTTGAATATGTTGAGTTTCTTTGCAGAGAATTCCTCAACATTTGGTATCACGTGATTCTCCAGGAGAGGTAAGAGTAGCTGATCATATTTACAAACACGTGATCAAAGGATGGACAACAGACATTGATGCAGCGTCAAAGTACAGAGAAGAGAACTACAATGACAAAACACAGCGGGGTGTGGAGAAAGTTGAAAGCAAAGAAAAGTATGACGTCAAAACTGAGCGAGGCGCTCATATTTATAAACACGTGATCAAGGGATGGACAATGGATCCTGCGGCGAACGACGTATTTCAGATGAAAGATATTTCTGACAGCGAAGAAGAGAAGGAACATGAAATGTCTTTAGCGGAACTGGAGAATGCACTTGAAGAAGGCGTATCTGTTTACAGGTAATTAAAATGGTTCTCTGATGAAAATATTGTTCGTAATGTTTTTGCATAATCCTAAAGATGTTATGGTAGTTATTATGGTAGTTGGTAATTGAGCAAAATTTCATTTCGAAATTCTCAAAAACCAAGTTGTAGTTACGTGTGAAGTTTGTATTTTGAAGCGCCGCCATTAAATTGGCCGTGTTTGAGAAGAATGAGTCCAGGAAGCTTATGACGTCTAGACTCATTATTTGAGTCTATGACGTCATAAGCTTCCTCGACTCCTTCTTCTCAGCTCGGCCACTTTAATGGCAGCGGTCCAAAATACAAACTTCACACGTAAAATATCACCTTTTCTTCAACGAGTTTTGAAATGAAACCTTGCACGATTACCAACTACCATAATATCTTTAGGATTATGCAAAAACATTGCCAACAATATTTTCAGCAGAGAACTACTTTAAACCTGGTAGGAAAGATAAAAATCTTTACAACGTAACATACAGACATACAGACATATAACCGACGTTCGGTAGAAGTTCGTCAGGCTCAAGCCCCAGACAGGGTTCGAACCTGCGATCTTCTAATGACCGGTTAGACGCTCTAACCATTCAGCCACTGAGGCTCAGATGGAGAGTTAAGGTTGCAGATTCATAATCATTAAGTGGTAGCGCTTGCATATGTGATGTAGTTACGGTAATATGATAAGTTGTACGTATACATGTAGTGCATATGGTACGTTTGCGAGCTTGGTGTAATGTAACAGACATTTGGTGGACGTTCAGTGGCACAACTCAGGCGCGGATCCAGGTGCCAATACGCACACTGTAGATTTTTATGACTTTAGCCGTGTTTACACTGCAAGCCATGGACTGGCACAAGCCTGGCCAAGGCCAAAGCGTAGGCCAACAAAAGAAGCAAGCCCAGATATTCTGGCCTACTCCAGCCCAGGACTAGCCTGGTACCCTGGCCCAATCAAAGAATATGGGCCAGGTAACCACTAAAGACTTCTGCTTTCCTATTGGTTGAAATTTCGCGCGTTTTTAGTGGCTATGAGTAAAACTACGTCATAAGTGGATTTAGCCCTGATGACGCGAGAATGAGATTAGTGGTTACCTGGCCCATATTTATTTTGAAATTGGGCCAGGGTACGTACCAGGCTAGCCCAGGACGTGTTTACACTGCGAATAAGTAGGCCAAAGTTAGGCCAAGGCAATGAGTTAATTGTAATGGCGGTCCCATTGGTCTCGTTGGTGGTCCCATTAAAGCTACTTGATCATAACTGGCACAAAACTATGCATAATTATGCCGTTTCACGAGGAATGTTTAAGAAAAGCAATCAACCAATGAAAATGAATATGAAAATGCCTTTTCCCGCCTTCTCAATTACAAAAAGGTCCTGGGAACGAGGTTTGACCATTTCAAACCTTTCAAGTTCAGGTGACTAATCATAAACAAAGCGTAAAGTATTATATACAATGTATTTTTTCTCGTTAGAGTTGATATCACTCGCTCTAAAAACAAGAGCTACGAACAAGGTACGTACTGATCAGTTTTTTACAACTGCGCATTATTACGTATTTCTATCATACAGAGGCATAGTCAGGATTTTTTTGTCAAGGGGGGCCAGGAAAAACCTAGGGGGGCAGCTTAACTGAGGCATATGAAGCCAAATTTTCTCAGGGGGGGCATTGGGGGCCGGGGGGCCCTTCTGGCTACGCCTCTGCTATCATAATCTTATTATTTTAGTTGCTTTGTTTTGGCTTTTTCTGGTTCTGTGCTTCTTTCTATTTTTTTTATTCTTTCTAGGAGCTGATGTAATGAAAATTACTAGAATTAATCCAGCAGTTGATGACAACTTTATATGAACGATACCATGGAAAATGGGAACCAATTCGAAGGTGAGTTAATCACGGAATTGATAATTACTTCTTTACATATTTTACCAGAAATGTGATTCTTTAGGGCAAGCCAAATCTTTGTACACAAACCGTAAGCGTAGCTGGTGAATTATGTCCACACGTGTTTTCTTGCGCTACATGCCACTGGATCATTTCATCGCAGTCTCAGTTTTTGTTTTTTGCGTCTTAGCATTTGATTGACTACTTTCAATCTACGTCACTCTTTTTTTGGCATGTGTGATATTAAGGCCACATTTACACTATTACGGTACGGTGGTGGTCCGGATTGGGGTTAGCCTGGTACCCCTGGCCCAATTTCAAAAGAAATATGGGCCAGGTAACCACTAATCTCATTCTCGCGTCATCAGGGCTAAATCCACTTATGACGATTGTAGTTTTACTCATAGCCACGAAAAACGCGCGAAAATTTAACCAATAGGAAAGCAGAAGTCTTTAGTGGTTACCTGGCCCATATTCTTTGATTGGGCCAGGGTACCAGGCTAGATTGGGGTGAGCGTTCCGTTGCAAAAATATCGTCTGTTTACACTATGACGGTACGGTAAATTTACCATTTGCAGCCGGAGTGCTAAGCGTAGTGACTACGCTACAGCAAACCAGTCCGGAGCAGGGGCTTTTTTAACATATAAGCTGGGGGGGGAAATGCCCCTCCAGTCCCCCTTGTGCTCCCCCACGAATCAATTTTTGCCCCCCCCCCCAGGAAAAGTCCCTTTTTCTTAAATTTAATACAAACAAATAAGCAAGGAATAAAAAATAAACAAACGGAAAGTAAGTTTTAGCCCTTAATTAACAACTTAGATTTACTTTAATTATTATGTTGACCTAACATGAAGTGAAGAGAAATTATTTTAAAATAAAATGGCAGACCACAAAAGTCAAAAACTGCGGGCTCTCAAAGCAACAATATATATATTTATACAATACCCTGGTTGCTATGCGTGTTTTCATTGGTTGTTGGCCATGATCTATTAGAGGACAGACGCATGGTCACGTCAGATCACGTCAGCTGACTTGCTTTTTTCCTTTTTCATGCCCCAAAATCCGGCAAGAGTTTCGACAAAAACCTTTTAAACTTTTATTGTATAAAACAAATAGATTCCATTTTTTTGTTGTCTGTTCAGTTATAGATGCACAGAGGACGTCACAACGTGGTAAGAACATCAGTGACCCACTCGACTGCATCTCGTGGGCCACTTTTTTGTTCTTACCACGTTGTGACGTCATCTGTGCATCTATAACTGAACAGACAACGGCAAAATGGAATCTATTTGTTAAATATATAAACGAAAAATCCTGCCTCAGAAACAGTAAACAAATATTTTGGCCACGAAGGTCCCTTTTAGGAAAATGCCCCTCCATGGGAAAATCCTTATGTTGTGACGAAAAATCTTTTTATAGTTCCTCCCAAAATTTTCCATATTATATTTGAAAGTGAACAAGCTGATGAGTTCTGAAACAAAGCGAAACAGTCAGAAATATGTTGTATTTTAACTAGTTTTTATGACATTTCATGACCTTCAGTGTTCTTAAAAATCACCCCTCAGAATGCAGGAAATGGCATTTCAGAGACTCTAAATTTCAAGAATTTCCGGGGGGGGTGCATACCCCCGGACCCCCCTAGAAGAGTCCCTTTTTGGGAACTGCCCGCCCCCCCACGGGAAAATCCTTAAAAAAGGCCCTGCTCCGGAATAGTGTAAACACAACAAAGAAACGTAGTGATTTTTCAACGGAAGACTGACCGTACCGTAATAGTGTAAACAGGGCCTAATTAATCTTGTTTCATCACATTTTACATTGATGAAGGACTCGGGACGAAACTTCAGTATTTCGTTCAGTAAATATAACGGTACTGAACTTATCACCTTTTCACTTTGCTCTATCTAACGCAGCTTGCGTTTTTGCACCAGATCACTATATCGCATGTTTAATGTTTGGTAACTGAAAAAATAATTTCCGATGAGCCCACCGTCCAACTGATATATTAAAAGATTACTTTCCCATGTCACCCTACATAAATAATAAATATTTAATATATCTTTTTAAAAAACTTATACATTCATAAAGTTTTTTTCTCACGAAATCCAACGACATGTAACAATACTCAATTACTAATTTAATTTGTTATTTTTGCAGTGTTGCTATAAGACTCCACAGTTGAACTTGTAGTAACTTTTGGTGACTTCCAACAGCCTACAGTTTAGGGTGGATTGTATGACATCTTCGAACATACAGTGGACGGCAAGGGACGAGAGTGATCAATAGGGACCTCACGATGCTATAGGACGACGAGGACGACGACGGCAAGCAACATAAATTTTATGATTAAAGAAAGTCACGGATAACTGACTATTATATTTGATATTTGAAGCTAGTTTAATGACTGCTAAAATGATTGTAGTATCAGTGTTGAAGTAAAGTTCTCATCGGTTGGCCGTTGACGTCGTCCTGAAGACGTGTAAATGCTCTAAGTGGCGTTGTATAAAGAACAAGGACGGTGTTGAGATTACTCTAGGAACTAAAAATTATTCATTCTCTTTGTTCCACAACTAGAATTCACTTGTTTAGAAGACATCGTCGTTGAAGTTGCCGTCGTACTTCGTAAGGTCGCTAATGACGTTTATACAACGTTACGTCACCAAGCCTCGCTTTGAGACTGTTCTCTTAACGTGATAACGAGGCTTGGTGGTGATGACAAAACTATGAAACAAACTCGTAATGTGCCACAAGGTCGGTTTCAATTTACTTTTCAACGCGCGGTTCAGAAGTTCATTGCCAAATGTCAAATTACGTTTCTAAATTCAGAAGTTCATTACGAAGTTCGTACGCTGCGAGCAGAGCCTTCTTTTCCTTATTTCTTCGCTGAGAGAGGAAGAAAAGTAGGCTCTGCTGTATTCGTGTTTGGCTTCGTATAAGATTTAGGACGAAGTAACCCGTTTAAGACCCGTTTAACCGGTTCTCGTTTTGTTTTCTACTCTGTTTGGGACTGGGTTCGAGATTGTAACAAAGCAACTGATATGCATGCGCAATGGAAACCAGTCACGAATACAGCAGAGCCTAGTGGCTTCAGCTTAGCCTGGTACCCTGGCCCAATCAAAGAACTGGCCAGATAACCACTAAAGACTTCTGCTTTCCTATTGGTTAAAATTTCGCGCGTTTTTAGTGGCTATGAGTAAAACTGCAATCGTCATAAGTGGATTTAGCCCTGATGACGCGAGAATGAAATTAGTGGTTACCTGGCCCATATTTCTTTTGAAATTGGGCCAGGGTACCAGGCTAGCTTCAGCTTTACACCATTCTTTGGCTATGCAGTTGGTAATTTGGAATTGTAGAATGAATAACAACATATTTTCCGAAAGAAATCGTATCAAAAGAAAGTCTGGTCGACCGAAGGTTTTTCGTGAATGTGAACTTCGAATCGAACTTCTGAATTTAGAAACGTAATTTAAAACTTGGCATCGAACGTCCGAACCGTGCGTTGAGAAGTGAGCTGAAAGCGACAATAATGACCAAAACTTGCGCGAGTTATGATGAGTGGTAGCAAGGCCTTTATTTTTGCCTTGGCTTAAAGGGGATTGGCAACAAGAATTAAGTTTGTCTAATTTGAAAGAACTCGTAAAATTGTAATAGAAGATCCCTTACAACTTTTTCGTATCTTTCTGCGTTTTCAAGATATTTCAATTTGTTTGATATGTAAATGAGATGGTCTCTGACGTCAGGAGTGGGGTAAAATATTTTTATTCAGAGCAAAATCACTTACATATCTAACATGAAATGTTCAGCGTCGCAAGGAGTTTTTATGTGCACAGTTTCAAATGATTTCGCTGAACAAACTTAGAGATATAACTGGTTTTGCCACATGTGAAAATATTTTACCCCACACCTGACGTCAGAGACCATCTCATTCACATATCAAACAAATTGAAATATCTTGAAAACGAAGAGAGATACGAAAAAGTTGTAAAGGATGTTCTATTACAATTTTATGAGTTCTTTCAAATTAGACAAACTTAATTTTTATTGCTATTGCCCTTTAATAACGCAGTGGAGAGGTGGTTCGTGAAAAAATGAACTGCTGATACTTTTTCATAGAGTGCTTACATAAAATTATTTTATAAATAATACTGATGCATTTTATATCTATTTTTTATATTCTAATTTATATTCTGAGTATTTGACTGCTAATATAATTGTTTTTAAAACTACTCTGTCTATTAATGACTGGTTCTTGCAATCCATTCTTTCCGCTCCAATTTCCATTCTTCCCTTACTTGTTCCTAAATTATAGTACTCCATGATGATTAGTTAATTTGTCTTCTTCTCTGCCTCAGAGACCTTGTCCACACGCGTAAAAGTGTAAAACACAACTTTTTTTATCCGTTTATAAAAAAACCGCGTCCACACGAGAACAGGAAAATGGCGTTTTCAAAAAGTTCCATTTTGGAGACCGGACGTCTTCGAAACTCTTCCGTTTTTGATAACCGTTTTATCGTTTACCGGTGTGGGCGGGAGGTCCAATCTGTAAAAAGTTGCGTTTTTAAAAACGTCTCGATACGTGTCACTGTGGACCACGTGTATAACTACATTTTCAATGAACTTCGGGGAGCACGGTTGGCGCTACCTCTCACCACTGCAAGGTAAAGTTAAGCCCGGTTGGACGGGGTTAGTACTTGGATGGGTGACCGTCTGGGAATAACCCCGCTTTCGAGCTTGAGACTCATGTGAGTAGAGTTTAGTTGATCTCTCCTGTGCTTCGAGGGTTTTCCGCCGGGTTCTCTCCCGGTTTTTCGCCGGGTAGTATTTTTATTAATTGTTTATTCACTACAGAAAACTGCTTTGAAAATATCAGAATGGCTTTTGAACGATCCAATGGCGTTGCCAAAGTTTTTAAAAACTAGGCGGGGGGGGGGGGGGGCATTATTTGAGAAGTGAACATGTTAGATTGAGGTGTGAGAAGATCAAAAACTAATAATTTTATGTTTTATAAAGCTTGTACAAAAAGCTAGCAATGCAGTACGTAATTGATCTTTTCACCAATATCAGCGCCATCTTGAATTCGCAATGCATTGTGGTCTATCCAGTTAATTAAATAGGTGATTGCGTAGTGTGGAGACAAGGAGGTATTTTTTCTTTATAAATACTTTCGTGGCAACAATGTCTAAATATAATCGTTGTGATATTAGTAAAAGCAACAATTCTCGGACGTATAAGGATAGATTCATGGCAAATGTATCCTTAAACGTCCAAGCATTATTACTTTTACTAATATTACAACGTTCATATTTAGACATTGTTGCCCTAAAAGTGTTAATAAAAATAAATTCACCGCATTGTGTCTCCACACCATAGAAATAAAATTATACCTATTATTTCTATGCTCCACCCTAAGCAATCACCTTTTTGACTCACGGATACTCCGTAGGAGTATTGGGAGTATATGCTATCACTCGACTTTTGCATATAATCCTCCAGCCTGCTTTGCGCGCTCTGTTCTAAATTATCTACTACAGTACTTCGAAAGCTAGGAGGTGAGTTTGTTGATTTCTTTTCATGTGTTTTTGCCGTTTAATAGCATATTACTAGCTCCATCAGTGTATTGATGTTTACTGTTTCTGCAGTTTAACCGTTTGTTTCATGATGAACTCGTAGTTCACTTGTTGTTTCACCGTTTCTGCGGTTTACACGAGTCTGTTGTCGATCATTCGTTCTATTGCAAACATTTGTTCATGCTTCATTTCATAACCACACATTGGTATACTTCTGTAGATAATTATTTAACAGCATCTAAAATGAAGAATGTTGGTGTATGGGGAACTGATATTGAAATATTAACTGCAGCTTCTTTATACTTTGCACAGACATTTATGTATATACAAAATTTGGTAATAATGACAAGTGGGCAAAATTTTCCAGAACTATGTTAAATGAGCCATTACCCATTGATAACCATGCGATTTACATTCAGAATAGTAATAACGTGCATTTTGATGTAGTGCAAGATGTTTCCCAAGAGCTCATTCCAAACATAACCTCTAAAACAAAACCTTTACTCACAAGTAAACTTTCCATAGTAAAAACAAAAAGAGACTTTCCTATGTCAACATTGGAAGCTAGGCTCCTTTTGAAAAATCTGAAGCCTCTTGATGTTGGTGGCAATGGTGATTGCTTTTTTAAAGCCGTTTCTCACCAATTATATCACAATCCTAATTATAATCTAAATGTAAGGAAATCAGGTGTTGATTATATTCAAGCTCATCCAGAACAGTTTATTGACAGTGTTACTGATAAGTCTTGGGCAAACTATATTAAGGATATGTCAGCTCAAGGCACTTGGTGTGATGCTCTTATGGTACAGGCAGTTGCTGATGCTTTGAATTGTATAATTACTATTACTGTGTCAGCTGTCAATTTCAATGAGACAACTGTTGTTCATCCTCAATAAAATAAAAAAATACCCCAAATTATACATCTAAGGTCATTTGAATGAATTTCATTATGTCTCAACTGTAAGTGTATTGGGCAAAAAAAAACACTCACGGTTCGAACTACACTATTTCTTTACATTGTCAAACAAATGCATTTTCTAGTGGTTTTAGCTGTGCTTGCTTGCGTATCCGTGAGTCGTCTCATTGAGACTTTTGATTAATTAAACTTGTTACCCTGGATAGACCACAATGTATTGCGAATTCAAGATGGCGCCGCTATTGGTGAAAAGGTATCGGCTATGTGAAAAGGTCCATTAGATTTATCAAATAAAACAAAAAAATAGGTCCGTCAAAGAGCAAAATGTGCACCTGAGTGATGGAAACTAGTTGGAAATTGGGCACTGGCGGTCAGAACGGCATACTATTTGGTCAGCGTGTATCCATCAAAAAGTTACACCATCATTCTTCAATATTGATTTGATTGTTGAAAAATTATTTTAAATTTAACTTTTTTAGTCATAGCAGAGTGTATTTAATTGCTTTTCTCGCAAGGATTTTACTCATTTTCACCTTAGTAAGCTTTGCAGTTTGTCTAAACGACGTTAAGAAGTCCAAGAATTTGTAAAATATATTTGTAATTTAAGGCAAAGCCAAAGAATATAATAGTATATATATATATAACTTAGTGTATATTAGAGAATAATTTATTTTCAAACATGGAGAGTTCTATATTAACCGTCGTTAGTCCTGTTGAAGCAGCAAAGAATCCTTGGGGTTTATCTAAAGCTGTGCCATGTTCTTTGATGTCTGTTATGGATGAACAATTGGCTAAAGAAATTGAAGAAGGATTCCCTGGTGGTGGGGGAACAGCTTTTGGAGAGAGTCCTGTGGAAGGTATTAAATATTTTCTAGTATTTTTCTTAATAGTTCTAAAGTAACTGAAAATCTTGGCTAAAATCTCACACAAGACCAGTTAAAATGCTGATACAGTGCCATCCACTGACCTATATACATAATTTATATTAAACGTATACATAGTTATATATATATATAGGTCAGTGGTGCTATCACTTTTTACTGTAAGGGCCTGTTTGACATGATAAAATGCAACTACCGAGTTATCCCTTGCCCCCGAGATAACAAGAAGAAGAAGAAGAACAAGATTTATTTGTACCATACAATATACAAGACAAAAAGACATTTACGTAAAATTGAAATAAGTTTGGTACTAGCTGTTTGTAATAACCATATGGCTAACAAAGTACAAATGTAACCCTAGCTTCATGTGAATGCTTCTACAGTACCCCAAGTTATGTTAACCCTTTCACTCCCAACTTTCCGGGAGCTCTCTCATTGACGAGTAAAATCATCTGGCATTAGACAGTAAAATAATAAAGTATGGAAAATTCTGTATTTGGGAGTGAAAGGGTTAAATATGCTTTGGTAAGTTTTTCAAAAGTTGACCCAACGTATGCAGGCTTTGGGGGAAAGTGGGCTCCGCCAACAAACTCGATATTTCTTTTTGAGCATGCGTGAACAGTTGCCAAGATACTATTTTGGGCCCAGGCTCTAACACGTTACTTGCTATTTTCCTGCTTGTGGATGCTCATTAACTAGAGCGAAGATCGAGTTTGTAGGCAGAGCCTACTTTCCCCCCAAAGCCTGCGTAGGTTGGAAAGGGGCTCTGACCTGCAGGGTAAAGTTCACCCTACCCCCCAAGATAACTCGGATGAAAGCATTCACATGGAAGCATTCACACTGACCCTAGGGTCACCCTATTACTCAGAGCGAGTTATTCCTATCTCCCGAGTTATCTTGGTCTCATGTGAACGGTTTACTTTTTTAACATGGAAACAAACTAACATCGAGATATCTCAGGGGATAGGGATAACCCTACCTCCCCGAGATAACTCACCTCAAGTGAACTAAGGCCAACATGATATCTTATTTAGAATTCAGGATAATCCTGAATTCTAAACCTAATTATGAGTTGATCCCTGGCAAGATTAGTTATAATTGCTTTTGTGTATAATAACATACCACATGACCATGTGGATCAGAGAAGTCCCCTTTAGAGGATTTAGGATAATCCTGAATTAGAGGACATGTTCGTAAGGCAAATAGATAATATCTGTGCATTGAATAAAAAATTATTAACTGATGGTGAAGGCTTGGGTTCACTCTTGGTAAAAATTTTAGAATAGTTATAGAAGTTATAAAGTTTTTTAGCTCAGTATTTACTAGTCTCTTTCTCAGCTGTCAGTGTCATGCGGCATTGGTGTACAGTACATTCTCACTCCCCCCAGGAGAGGGGATTGCATGAGCCCACTGATATCTGCGAAGGAGGCTATTTATTTGTGTGCTTGGATAAGGAAACATTTTCTTGGGTTAACCTGATAATTTATTTCATTGATTTGTTAGTTTCCATAGAAACTGTTGATGATGATGGTGTTGTTGAGGATACAGATACAGAGAATGATGTAATGCTTGCTCAGATGTTACAACTGCAGTTTGATGAAGAATATGAGAAAGTGATCAAAGCACAAGAGAACAGAATGAATGGCACAAGTAAAGGTAATTGCTTTGGTCTTTTAACAGTAATGTTGATTTTATAACCATACATACAGCAGTTACAGTTTTAGTAGGAGAAATCAGGGCCGTAGGAAGATATTTCAGGTTTGTTTCCATATTTGCTGGAAGTAGGGACTGAGCCCCCCCTAAAAATTTGACATTAAAGCATGAGTTTTCTGTTGTAAAAGTAAAACTGACCTCAAAATGCAGGAAATCATATTGTTTCAGAGAGTGAGAAAATCAAAAAATTCTCAGGGGGGCAGACCCCCTATATAGTTCTCACCCTTTTGGCACTCGACAAGCCCGGCCCCAGGCACTGAGCCTGCTTCCTACGGCCATGGGAGAAATACAAAATAGTTACCAGTAAAAGTTTGAAAACTACCGGTAAGTATATTTTTGTCAAAGATATTTTGGATTTATAAGCTGATGTGCCAAAATTTGTTTTTTTTAGTTTCCATCTGCTTTGATAATTATCGTAAAATTCACCCTGGGATTTTAGAAGATGATGACGATACATCGTCTGAAGAAGATCTGGATTATGAAGAGGACACTAAACAAGCAGGTACGGTTAATTATAGTAGAGGTGTTGACACAACAGAAACAAGATCCCCCCTTCATTTAAGACCTTTTGTGACATCTTTTTAAATCCAGTGAGAGGTTATCTACCGGTACTAATTGTATAGTAGCTCAAACATCAGGGGTGTTGGAAGTGGGGGGGGGGGGGGCAGGGTGGCCTGGGGTCCCCACTTTTTTAGGTGGGGGGGGCAGAATATGTTTGGGGCCCCTCACTTTTTAACAAGGCCAGTATTGAATAAACAAGGCCAGTAATAAAGTTATGGTTAACAAAATCACTAACCCTAGCTAACCCACAACTTTGAATAAAGATATAATAAAGAAATTTGAATGCAGATATTCAATATCCGGAAACGTGTTGTCTTTTGAGTATTTTATGACATTTTTGGACCTTTAGAATTCTGTAAATCCTTGTTCTAAAATGAAGGAAATGGCATTTCAGAGACTCTAGATTTCAAAATTTCCCGGGGGAACATGCCCCCGGACCCCCCTAAAAATTTTGGGCCCCCCACTTTTAGTGACATCATCAGTTAGTAACATCATCAGTTAGTGACATCATCAGGTAGTGACATCATCAGTTAGTGACATCATCAGTTAGTGACATCATCAGTTAGTGACATCATCAGGTAGTGACATCATCAGTTAGTGACATCATCAGATAGTGACATCAGTTAGTGACATCATCAGGTAGTGATATCAGTTAGTGACATCATCAGTTAGTGACATCATCAGGTAGTGACATCATCAATCATTAAATTTAACTTTGTGGTTGTCATAGGAAGTAAATCAGGAGGGGGAGGTCGAAGAAAGCGTTATCAAGTTAGTGGATCTGGAAAGAATATTACAACAAAACATGATGCTGAAATTTGTGGACGGAAAAATGCTAAGAATATGGAAAAGGTACATGTAAATCAAAATTATTGAGCAGGTCAGATTGATATAATCATGGTGAATCCATTGAGTGCAGGCATGTAGGGTGGTAAATGGAAGACACTGGTGATGGTGAAATTGTCAAGATGTTACCTAATAGAATTATACATTATTAGGTTTGAGTACTGCTGAAAATATTGAACATAGTTTCTAACGTTTGAAGCAAAGGCCCTTCATCAGAGAGAAATGTTAGAAACTACGTTCGATATTTTCAACAGTACAGTACTCAAACCTTATTACTATATTTCGATTTGTATTTTAACACTGCCTATGCAGCACACTACATTTATTTCACTGTTTGGAATAAAGTACATTAAGTGTTTTAAGCAGATTTTTTCTTGTGTATGAAGCAGGGGTCGCACCAGGAATTCCCCTGACACAGGGGCTAAAGTCCCCAACAGGGGGCAAGTAGGAAAGGAGGAAATTTAAACATCCAGAATAGCTTTTTCCATCTTCTCTGTGACAGTGAAATTATTGCAATAACGACAAGCTACAGCATCTATTTTCATGCTATCAATAAAGAAAAATTTGTTGAACACCTAGTGTAGTCATTAACCTTTGCCATTTCCGTTCAATATTGCAGAAAATGAAATTTTGTATGTTGTAATTATTAATAGTGTTGGCTTCTACACAATATATACCATATCCTGTGTTTCTAAAGGAGTTTTATTTCACTATTAAAGCATTAATTACTGACTTGTCTGGCTTAATCAGTTACATGTAAAAAGTTCTTTGCCAATTGTTAAAAATACAATTTTTCTTCCAGATCATTCCCAACAATTCTGTAAATTTTCCTCCAATGGGGAGGCACTAGGGTTCCCCCACAGGGGGGCTGTAGCCTGCTCTGGTGCCACTCCTGGTATGAAGGGATTTGCTTTGGCAGTACTTGTACTACTACTACACACGTAAAAACATGCAAGCTGTTACATATACCTGCAAGCAAGTTGTTACAAGGCTGTTCAACAGGCTGTCACCGTCATGTGTTCGCACTGGTTGTCCCAGTCTGTTAACATGTCTGTAACAGGTTGTTGACAACTTGTAACAAGGCTGATGACTCCAACAGACTGATGACAAGTTGTTCCAACAACCTGATACCACTCTAACAAGGTTGTAGCAGCTTCTTGAATGAACAGCATTGTTACAACCTGTTAACAGCCTTGCTACCGACCTGTTGCGAACGCATCCTGTTGACAAGCTGTGAGATGTGCCTAGATATGGTATATATTATTGACCTGGGAGTGTGTTGAGAAATGGGATAAAGAAATGGATAAAGAAAGTGAAAATTATAAAACATGTAGAGTACTGTACATACATGCAAGTGCTGTACAGTATCTTGATAGGCATGAAGAGCAATACATGATGGTTGTTGATTTTATTCATTTAGTTTCCTCCAAGTTTTGCTGCGGGTGATGTTGGCAGTAAAGAACTTGACTTGAAGATTTCAAACAATGTTTTTAACAGTTTAAAGAAACATTCAATTAAAGAAGAGAAACAAAGTTATCGTCTGCATGAAAAGAAAGAGAATTCCACTCATGTGAGTACTTCACTACATTCTATTATTATACAACTGCATTAAAAACTGTCCAAATAACGCTAAAAATGAGTACAAATATACAGCGATATTTGGATACATGTAGTTATTTGGATAGTAGAAAACCGGTTTGACAGATTTTGTTAGCCAATCAAATTTATCACACAGGAGACTACTTCATGTATGCTTATTATTTTGTCATGGTGCAAGTCACGCTACTTCTCTGGCCTTTTTAGAGTTTTCTTTTTCCATAAAAATTTGTTGATCAGAGCAGTTGTATAATAAATCTCTTATAACATGTTTTGGTGTGTGGTATCACTGTATATTTTTACTCGTTGTTTGTATTTTGACTCGCCCTGTGGGCTCGTCAAAATACGGCACAACTCGTAAAAATATACAGCGATACTACACACCAAAACATCTAATAAGATATAAATATTCTGATATGTCCCTGTTCTGTGAAAAATGTATATTTTAATCATGCAAAAATGCCATCATTACCACACAAAAATAGTTTGAATCTACTTAGTACCCATCTTCAATGAGTACTATTGATTTTAATTTACTCTACCTGTGAGCACTTGGACTGTGCAAACAATGAATGTTTTTCTCAAATTTTGGTAAGAACCAGGCCAAGTGTAAGATTAGCTTAATTGCTAAACTGGTTAGTTATAATTTAGGATTTTAGGTGAAGGAAAATTCGAGTGTAGAATATATACATTTTAAGACCAAACCGGGACCAGTTGCGAAAAATGCAACTACACAGGCCTTCCAGCAGGAATTGAACCCACGACCTTGTGATTCTAGTGCAATGCTCTGACCACTGAGCCATGGAGGGTGTTGCCGAGAGCTTGATCGCGATCAAGACTCTGACAGATGCCAAGACAAACTGGGTGATGTCATTTAGACCATTTGGTTGTGGTAATGATGCATGCATGGCTGGATTAGGGTTGCGCAGGGCCCGTGGCATATTTTAAGCTTAACCCTTGACCCCCCCCCCCCAGTCCTGAGCCCTAGGGCCCAATGCTTTCTAGAAAGGAAGTGCAGACCAAAAAATTGTGCAATCAGAAAGTGCAGGGCCCCCTGAAAGTGCAGGGTATCAATTCAAAAGTGAGGTAGTTTTGGAACTTGGCGGGCTTTTCCGACCAGTTGATGCCATTTTACACCACTTTACGTCATTCATGAACTCTGTTCTATTATAAATGCACTGAGCCCAAGCCAACCAGAGGGCACCTTATTTTATAATAAAGTTTAGTCCATTTCTATCGTTGTTTAACATAATCTCAACTTCAGCTGCACTGTTATTAGCCAGGTACAGTACTTATTCACCACTTTATTTGCACTGCTTGCTAAAGCATAATGTCTTGTTATATTAACACTGTAGGAACAAGCTCTGGATCCAAAGACCAGGCTCTTGCTCTACAAGTTGGTGAATGCAAATATTTTGGAAGAAGTTAATGGCTGCATCAGCACTGGAAAGGAAGCCTGTGTTTTTCATGCATTTGGTGGAAAGTAAGTATTTTTTTATGCTGACTGAGGGTTTTTTCTTTGATGAATAATAGTATTTGTGACTATGTAATAGAGTATATTTTGCAGTGGTAGGGTTCATCCTGTGTATTGCACTGAATTCTTCTGTTTGCTTAGAATTGACAACGAAGAGGTTCCTCGGGAATGTGCAGTGAAAGTTTTTAAGACAACATTAAATGAGTTCAAGACAAGAGATCGCTACATCAAAGATGATCATCGTTTTAAAGATCGTCTTGGCAAGCAAAATCCAAGAAAGACCATCAAATTATGGGCTGAGAAAGAAATGTGTAATTTAAATAGGTTAGAGGAGCTGCAGTCTTGGATGGTGTTTGTTGGAGGAGTGGGTGCTCATTTTGGTGACCAACTCTTCTGCTATGCCACTTATGTTATTGTTGGTGCTGGTGTTGTTGATGGTGCCAGTGTTGTGGATGCTGGTGTTGGTACTGGTACTATTGGTGGTGCTGGTATTGGTACTTGTGGTGGTGTTGTTGGTGCCAGTGTTGTGAATGCTGGTGTTGGTACTGGTACTATTGTTGGTACTGGTGGTGGTGTTGGTGTTGGTGTTAGTATTGGTGGTGGTGATGCTGGTGTTCTTACTGTTGTTGGTGCTGGTGGTGTTGTTGTTGGTGCTGATGTTGGTACTGGTGGTGTTGTTGTTGGTGCTGATGTTGGTACTGGTGGTGGTGATATTATTGTTGGTGCTTCTGTTGTTGTTGGTGGTGGTGATGCTGGTGCTGGTGTTAGTGCTGGTGTTGGTACTGGTGGTGATAATGGTAGTGTTGATACTGGTGGTGGTGATGCTGGTGGTGGTGATGCTGGTGGTGGTGTTGGTACTGGTGGTGTTGGTACTGGTGGTGATAATGGTACTGTTGGTACTCGTGGTGGTGATGTTGGTGGTGGTGGTGGTGTTGGTGTTGGTACTGGTGGTGATAATGGTGGTGTTGGTACTGGTGGTGATAATGGTAGTGTTGGTACTGGTGGTGATAATGGTGTGTTGGTACCGGTGTTGATAATGGTGGTACCGGTGGTGATAATGGTGGTGTTGGTACTGGTGGTGATAATGGTAGTGTTGGTACTGGTGGTGATAATGGTGGTGTTGGTACTGGTGGTGATAATGGTGGTACTGGTGGTGATGATGCTGGTGTTAGTGGTGGTGTTGGTACTGGTGGTGGTGGTGGTGATGCTGGTGTTAGTGGTGGTGTTGGTACTGGTGGTGATAATGGTGGTGTTGGTGTTGTTACTAATAACTACTGTTGGTGGTTGTGTTGGTGTTGGTACTGGTGGTGGTGGTGCTGGTGTTGTTGCTGGTAGTGGTGGTGGTGGTGATGCTGGTGTTGGTGGTGCTGGTGTTGGTGTTGTTACTATTGTTGGTGCTGGAGTTATTGTTGGTACTGGTGTTCGTACTGGTGGTGGTGATGCTGGTGTTGTGGCTGTGAGTCAGTGCTGGTGTTATTTTTGGTGATTGTGTTGTTGTTGTTGTTGTTGGTGTTGGTGTTACCTGTTATTGATGTTGAGTGCTAAATATTATATTTTATATTCTTCCTCAGGCTTTGTAATGCTGGTATTCGCTGTCCAAGTGTTGTATTGCTCAAGAAACAAGTTCTTGTGATGAGTTTTATTGGCAAAGACCAACATCCTGCGCCAAAGTTGAAAGATGTTTCATTAACAAGTGATCAATGGACTCGGGCTTATAAACAATGTGTTGAGGTACTGTATAAATACCATAATAGTTCACTCAGTAAGGCCATGTCCACGCTAATCCATTTTCAAACGAAAACGGAGACTTTTTGATACGGTTAGGTCTTTCGTCCACACTAATCCGGCGTCTTCGGTGACCGAAAACGGAGCGTTTCGAAAACGCTCTCCAGAGTGGAGACATTCGAAGACGCCGTTTTTCTGCACCAGTGTGGACCGCAAAAACGAAAGGTTTTTGGGAAATGATGATGTCACGATTATGTTATCTTGGCTTCAGTCACCTATCTGAACTATTCATTCGTACCCCTGTAGGTCTTTTAGCGTTTTACTAAACGGCGAAAACGATAGTGTGGACGGAAAACTTCTGATACGTTTTCGATACGAGGTCTCCGTTTTCGTTTGAAAACAGATTAGGTGTGGACATGGCCTAGTTACCCACAAGCGCGGTGGAACCGGTACGACTAGTGCGATCTTGGTTGCACCAGTAATTCTTCTAATAAATAATTCTACTCGTTCATTTTAGTTAGTATCAGGTCGCGAAAAGTGTTGTCTTTTGAGGTTTTGTATGACGTTTCATAATCTTCAGAATTTCAATAAAATCGCACCCAAAATGCAGGAAATGGCATTTGAGAGACCCTAGATTCCAAAATGTTCTGAGGGGCATGTCCCACCTGGACCCCCCTAGAAATTGCTCATGTACTGGTCACACATTAGTAAAATGCTTCCGCCGCAACTGACCCATTCCTGCCTGAGCTGGCTAAAAATTTCCCACTTTATTTCACTCAGTAAGTCAGTTTAACGCAAGATTGATTTTACTCACCAAAGAAAGAATCGTTGGCAAAACTAGGCGGCAATTATAATATTGGTTAATAAAATAAGATTTTAACAACATGCATAAGGTCATAGTTAATAGAAAATAAACATGGTTTGGAAACCCGGCAAACTTCAAAGCGGTTAACAATCAAACTACGATTCATGTTGAAAGGTACATGAAGGTGCACAAATCTTTTGTTTTAGGTTTATTAATATTTAAACAGTACGGTTGAACGATTAAACTCAAACGTTGCTATTGGATGATTGCTTCATTATACAGAAAACACAATATGTTCAGTAACCGTGAAAGTGCACAAATTTCCATAAAACTGAACAAAAACATAAAACAATGACTTTTGTTGAGCTTCCAAACCATGTTTCTATTAACTATTATAAGGTATACATGTACGGTAATTGCCTGAATGTGTTTTTGCATAGTTAAAGTTTATGGACTTTTCTTATGATAATTTAATGGAAAAAAGTATATAATTAAAAAATATACCATTCAAGTAAACGGAACACTGCGTATGCAAAATATTCCTACATAGACAGCATCTCATTACCATTTTGGAAATACAAACCTCAATATAACAACAAATAAAAGTTCAAATCAAAAAAATATTTTGGCATTCAACTATACAAATTAAATAGAATCCATATGCAGTAATATCATATTTGGGTTTATAAGCATTTTAATTGACGAAAATAATTTGTCTGTTTTAGATGATGTGTAGAATGTATCAGCATTGCAATTTAATTCATGCTGACTTGAGTGAATACAACATGTTATGGTACGAAGGCAATGTTTATTTTATTGATGTTAGCCAGTCAGTAGAGCCCATGCATTATCAAGCCTTGAAATTTCTTTATCGTGACTGCAATAATGTGACGGCTTTCTTTGAGAAGTCGGGAGTAGAAGTTGTTTCAGCTGAAGAATTATTCAACCAAGTCTCTGAACTGAATGTCCCAGTTATTGAGGAGGAGGAGTTTTTATCACAGGTATTGCAGTTGAAAACCTAGAATACCGTAGAATTCCGAAAAAAATGGCCCCCGTTACTTTCGGATTTAGCAGCCCTTTGGGGGGGGGGGGGGCGCTACTTTCGTGGAGGCCGCTACCTTCGGGGGGCCGCTACTTTCGGGGCCCCGCTATTTTCGGATGGTTGAAATACGTTAGGAAGAAATATCAAAAGCTCCGTTCATCAGTAACTGTTTATTTACTACAATAGTCCTATTTTCATGTAACTTTTTCTGATTGTCAGCGGGGATGGTGGCAACTTATAAAGAGAGAACATGTTGTGAATATTGAAAAATTAAAGACGAACACGTGCTTTCATCGAACAGAAATGCCGATAATCAAAAAAACATATATTACTAGCTTTAAGTTGATTGTTAAGTTTTAATACGAACATTACTTTTTTGTTGGATAAACATGTATTTGAAACATTAAAAAAACGCGCCACATTCGAAGGGGCCGCTACTTTCGGGGGGGGGGGGGACATACAAGTGTCACAAATTCAACGTTACTTTCGGGGGGCCGTTACTTTTGGAATTCTACGGTAGCCTTAACTTCTAAGATGGGGAAAAACAATTAACATAATAATTAGAAAATGTTTAGCTATGAAGTTAATACTGCACTACACAACCAGAAATCTCACAGGCTTGTTGCAACTTGTGCGTTTGTGGCCATGTATGACCTAAACTTCATGATATGATAATTATATAAATAATTAAAATATATATTATTTTTTATACAATAACGTGACTTCTATGTGCAGTTTCATTGGTTGTTGACCGTGATCTATTAAAGGACACACGCACACTGGCATCTTGTCAGCAAACTTGTCCTTTTTTCATGCCCCAGAAATTCTTCAATAAACCACTTGACGTTTTTATTGCATAAAACAAATAGATTACATTTTCCCATGCGTGTGTACTGTAATAGATCACAGATACGTCACAGCGTGTCGTACTTTTCTGTTCTTTACACGCTGTGACGTCATCTATGATCTATTACAGTTTATACAATACCCTGGTTGCTATGCGTGTTTTCATTGGTTGTTGGCCATGATCTATTAGAGGACAGACGCATGGACACGTCAGATCACGTCAGCTGACTTGCTTTTTTCCTTCTTCATGCCCCAAAATCCGGCAAGAGTTTCGATAAAAACTTTTTAAATTTTGTATTGTATAAAACAAATAGATTCCATTGTTTTGTTGTCTGTTCAGTTATAGATGCACATGCAGAAGACGTAACAACGTGGTAAGAACATCAGTGTTCTCGTGGGCCACTTTCTTGTTCTTACCACGTTGTGACGTCATCTGTGCATCAATAACTGAACAGACAACGGCAAAATGGAATCTATTTGTTAAATACGCACACGGAAAAAAATCTATTTGTTAAATAATAATATAGAATTTATGAGTGTCCAAGTTTATTTTGCATACAAATTATATTGATTACAATTCAGATTTTTTTTAAATTTATATTATGCATGTCTTAATCCCAGTGGTATTTCTTTCTAGGTTATCAACTGTGAAAGATTTATGTCAGAAAGTAAGAGAAACAAGAAAGCTAGTAAAGAATATTCGTTTGATTATCTCTTTGATACATGTGACATTTCTACATCTTAATTCAAAATATCTAACCTGGAGTGTTATATTGAATAATAATTTTGAAGTATATTGGGTAGCCTACATTTTCATTTGGGGGGAGGGGGGCAGGGCATGCCAGATACACCCCTCTCCCCAAATGAAATGCAGGCTATATGAAAGAAAAAGCTTGAAATAGTTTACTGTTATTAAAGGGTTTTAAACAACAACTGTCTTAAGTATGTTGTTTTTCTCTCATTCAATTAACCCTTGACTTTAAGGTAATTTTTTGATGATTATTTTTTATGGCATGTGCTCTTGGGGCACTGCCTCTCACCAATAGTTAAGTCTTAGGTTAGATGGGGTTAGTACCAGTGGCGTAACTCCTATAGGCGCTGCCCGGCAAGAGCCGGGGGCCCCTGAGCCAGGATGTCGAAGTGGAACAGAAATCACCAGAGTGGAACAGAAATGTCCTTTATGGGGATTCCGTCATTTTCTCGTATTTATTGGGAAATCGTCAGTCGTCGTTAAACTAGATATAGCTTTCCATCACTTAAATATTGGTACGAAGTTTCATAAAAAATACAGAACGTTGCAACAGGTTAATAAAGGTACGAAAATGGATGTCAGACGGCTTGACGGCTTGATATAAGACGGCTTCACCTGCCAGTATGAACGGGTTGATAAATATTCTTATAATCCAACAAACGTTTGATATATGTAATGATGAATTTCCCCTTGTTAATTGTTGTTATACCGATTAATTTTTTGGAAAATTCCACGCGGAATCGCCGAAAATGCACTTCTGGTGCATGTGAAATTCAATTCGGGCGGGGGCTTCGCACCCTAGGTCCCCGGGGCCGGTGGGCCCTTTCAGTTTGGGCCAGGGGCACCCAAGGGGCACCCAAGCCCAAAGTTACGCCGTACTTGGAATGGTGATTGTCTGGGAATATAAACTTACTATTCTCAAGCTTGGGACTCACGTGAGTAGAGTTTAGTTGGTCTCTCCTGTGGTCTGAGGGTTTTTCACTGGGTTATCCTAATTAGTCTTAGCTGTGTCGTACATATGGTGGTACATATATGCATAATGATTCATTTATTATTATACATATGGCATATATGCTGGTACACACATCAACTGCTGTTTATAGCACAAAATGCAGACAAACCAAAATTGACTTTCAAATTATTGCAAATTAGCCATTCATTATTGTTTGGATGCGAAAATTATGGGCAAAAGCTTTTGCCCATAATTTAAGGTTGTCTGCACTATTTAACACTATTTAAGGTTGTCTGCAGACAACCTTAAATAGTGACCTCATCACGATGGAGTGCTAACATAGGTTTCATTGCTGGGGGGGGGGGGGGGGGTATTGTTAAGGAACGTACTAAGAAAGAAGAACAAAATAAAGCATGTTTTATCAAATGTAATCAAATTCCAGTCTGGTTCAATTTTATTTATCAAGACTCTTAAAATTCTAATTCTAACTCCCAGCCATCCTCCCCCCCCCCCCCGCCAATCACTAGTGTCCAGTTGGCACCCACGAGTGACGATTATGTGACAGTCGGCAAAATTGAGCGTACCACCCCCCCTGCAGAATTTTCTGAGGACGACCCTGAGAAGAACGTTTAAGAAATTTGCATTAAGGACACAAGTTTGCATTCTTTTTGGTACCCTCAATGACATTCGTAGATAATTACATGAAGTACTCAGCAAAATGTAAACCGTTAGGAACAACATGGCAGAAAACCAAGTGATTCGGCGAGGATATCTCCTTGGATTTCTATTTCTTCTGAAAATGTTTTGTTTTGGGTACAAGTAATGAAGAGGAAGCAAGAAAAGCTTTCAATCCTGAATAAGGTATCAGTATATTTTTTTCCAAATGGAGATGTAGATATTAGTTTCGTACATGCGCAGAACCAGTGGCAGAAGGACTGGAGGGCACTTTATAAATGGTAATTAACAGTTTTAGAATGCTCTAATAACAGTTCTAATTTGGTCGGAACAGAAAAATGTGTTTTGAACAGAGCACGTGATGATATTTAACGCAACGAGCATCTGCATATGGTTCTATTTAATGTGTATAGTTGAATGCCAAAATATTTTTTGATTTGAACTTTTATTTGTTGTTATATTTGAGGTTTGTATTTTCAAAATGGTAATGAGGATGGCGTCTATGTAGGCATAATTTGCACCCAATTCACATGTTGGTGGAATACTTGAATAGTATATTCTATATTTTATCATTTTTTTTCTTCATTAAAATCTTAAAGCAGTCTATCATAAAAGAAAAAACACAAATATACATTGACGTCATCTCATTAATTAACATTTTGGAAATACAAACCTCAATATAACAACAAATAGAAGTTCAAGTCAGAAAATATTTTGGCATTCAACTATTCAAGTTACATAGAATCCATATCAGTAATATCTTATTTGAGTTTAAAGACAATTTAATGTGTTCTTCCAAGTTCCAGTCGATTATTATACAAAAAGGCTAAAGGGTGCTGGTTTACTTTAGTGTCAAATGTCACAATGGCAATTGATTCCTAACAAATGAACTCGCAAATAGCAGAATATGAAGTTGCCCAAGTGCTAGCTGCACTGCACAAGTAACTTGTCAGAGCACGTACCCAGGGGCGGCGTGGCCCACCGGGAGACCGGGAAATTTCCCGGTGGGCCCCAAGGATTTCTAGGCTGGTGGGCCCCATTTGCCCCTAGAATTCTAGCTGGTGGGCCCTAAAAATTTGAAGAAAGATGGGCCCCGATGATGTGTAAAACGGCCCTGGAGTAAAGCGTTCGGTCGTGTGCGAAAGCGCGTTTGCGCGTAAACGTGTATAGTTGTGAAATTTAAAACTGCTGTGTGCTCAGTGCTGGAGGCCCTGCAGGTTGCCAATTATATTTCACTGACGAGTAACGATGCTAAGTCATGGCTCCAACTATTGGCCAGCTAGGGCCCCGAACCCTGCGGTACCCGTCAAGCATATACTTCCGGTCTGAGTAACAGAGTTCACATTATTTAATTGCGCATTTGCGCGTATTGAAGCCATAAATATGCCGTAGTCATTGACTGTAAATGGCTGACAAAAGAGCGCATAGTACGCGTGATTCTGGGAATGTTCTTCCTAAGAAAAAACATAAAAGTGGGTCTCAAAAGCGACGAGAACAAGAAACAAAGCTCGTATTTGAAAGGTTATATTACGGTTATTACGGTATATAATTTGTATGAAACCTGAGCGAAGTTGTGCCGCGGGCGCAAATCTTCGGTAGTTTCCGCCCAAATGCCGGGTAGAATTTCAAATTTCAATCATCTGACATATGTGTGAATTTCATCTCGTGCGCTATTACACTATTACGCTATTGGAAGTTAAGACAGAATGACAGATTATCGAAAATGACGAGTCTTGTTTACGTGCTCGTTGAAAATGCGCAATGACGAAATAAATAAGTCTGACCTAGTGACATTTTGTGTAGAAATCCAACCTCCGCTTGGCCCAGGTGACGAGCTAACAACAGCTAACACGTTAGGAATTCTGCCAACTTCAAATGATGAACTTGAGGAAATTGATGGCGATGCAGTATCGAAAGTCAACGAAGTGTTCTCTAGCTCAAATCAACCCGAACAAACTATTTCCACCATCACGGAAGAAATCATTCCAGCAAGACCATCAGTCGAAGAGAGCTCGTGCGGAAACATGCTCGCGTTGAAGAAATGTTCAAAAAGCCAACGTTCAGTCAGCTTGAACAGTTTTTCAAATTTCATCCTCAGCCCCCTACCGCAAAGATTTCATTTGACGTCAATCGAGCGTTTAACAGAACGACGAGAACGGGTGCAAAGTTATCTAGGCATTGGTTAACTTTTGACGATGCTGAAAAAAAAATTACACTGCAGCCTTTGTTTAGCTTACTCGAATTGCGCAGGTTGTTTTACAACTGGCCTTGCCGATTTCACATAGCTTGAACAGTACAGCGTACTCAGAGTTGTACACTGTCTATCATTTTCTCTTAACATTGGCCATCACCCAAGTCGAGTGTGAAATATCGTTTTCTAAGTTAAAGTTGATCAAGACAAGGCTGCGATCATCTCTGAGCCAAGAAAATTTGGAGAGCTTGATGTTGATGAGCGTGGAAACTGATATTTTAAATAGAGTTTCGCTCGATAAAGTTGTCGATATGCTAGCATCCACGTCAACGGAGTTAAAAAGACGATTAATTGTGTAAATAAATGTAATCTATTTGTAATTCCAACACGGCCTACGTAGCACAATATTTTTTATTGTATTATTGTATATTCGAACTAACTGGGATATTTCAAAACTAAAGGAGAAATGATAGAATACCTCAATACCCGTCCACTTTTGAAACCACATTGAAAGACAAAAATACAAGCCAGGATGCTTTAATATTGGATGTATTTGTTGTTTGTTATCAAATTGAACGGGATTTTTTTGTAGAACGAGGGCCTTGTAATTTTAAAAGATGAAATTTCCGAAATTTGAGCATGATATTAACCATAACAGATATGCAAATAGTAAAAGCGGACGGGTATTCTATAATTTTACCAAACTAAACTTTTTATTATCTACCATTATCTATATTGAGCTATAGAGTACATGCACATGCTTGAAATATTAGAGTAAATATTAGAGACGCACATGCCATTATGTAATCACACTAAATACAGTTTCTTCTAGGTTTTTAGCTTAATGAATATAAAGTTTCTGCATTCTCATTTACAATTTATCCTTTTTTATTGGTAGCTGTTTCCACACCCCAATTTTACACCCCCCCCCCCTAAAAGTGGGCCCCTAGCATATCATTTCCCGGGCCCTATTTGAGAGCCACGCCGCCCCTGCACGTACCCCAATCAGCCTGACAAGAAGGGGGGGTCAGCCTGGTCATTAACCAGGGGCCCACGGTCAGAAGGGGCCCGCTTTTAACAAAATGAAGCAAAAGAGTACATTATCTAAACTGTTGAACAATAAATTCAGTTCTATAATAATCAACAACTGAAGTTTTAGTATAGGTCATTATACATTGTATTGAGTTCCTAATGGATTTGTCACTCATGGTGGCTCTTGTACGACTTTGCCAGTGCTATATTGAGCCTTTTGACTTTGTCATTACTGTCATGGGGCCCTCTATAGCCTTTTAAATTGACTACCATGGGTCATCTTTATGGTTTGGTAAAATAAGACAAACATGAAGGGGGTAGGGGCCCACAAATATTTTTTGACCAGGGGCCCAAAATTTCTCTCGGTGGCCCTGACCCCAATTGACAGTACCAAAAAAGATGGTGGTGGTTTGCAACGTCAAATCATCGCAACACATGTTGATTTTTTAATACGATTAATCGATTGTTGTCAATGTAATATGGACTGATGGGCACAGCTCTAGTTTCCAATAACACTATAATAAAATCCCAATAAAAAACCTCCTTTGTTGTCATTTGTTTGTTCAAGTGCTACAATAATATATTGCCACCCCTGGCTTTTATAAAAACCCTTGAGCTACCACACAATGTTGTTTAACCCTTTCCCTCCTATAGGCATTCTCAATTGATGGGTAAAATCATCTGGTGTTAGAGTAAAATTACAAAAAGGCTGGTTTTGGGCAGCCTAATTGCGAATGGGTTAACTGCCGGTTAAGGAAGACAGATGGGCAGATTACCCTTACCCTCCTACTGTAGGCATTCTCACTTGATGAGTAAAATTACAAAGTGGCCAGTTTTGGGCAGCCTAATCGGGAAAGAATTAATAAGGGGGTGTTTACATACACGAGGCTGGCCTGAACTTGGACCAACCTAACTTTTGCACTTGGGTTTTCTGTAGTTTAAGCAGTCATGCATGAATTAACCAGTCCAGATGTCTGAAAAAATCTTTACCAAATCTTCACCAAACTCTCAGGTATTTCTAACTTGTGGTAGGTTTATAACATACAATCAACTTCTAATATTACCTTGATGGTTAAATTGATAATGAGCTTCAACCACATCCGTCCTGTGCAGCCCTTGATCAGTTTCTTCATAGGAGATGGATAGTTTCTTAAGGTCCCTCACAACTGTGTCCCTCCATTGCATTCGCTGTTGTCCTGTCCAGGTCTTCTCTTCCCACTTGTGCAGTTATATTATTAACATACGAAATATTAAGCTATAGTTTTGATCAGTTATTTATGTACAGTATAATTATAATATTAGATATATATTACATACAAGTCTTATGTGGGCTACCCTGCGAGTCAGAGCCCCTTTCCAACCTACGCAGGCTTTGGGGGAACATGGGCTCTGCCAACAAACTCAATCTTCACCCCAAGTTTGGGGCAAGTCAGTCAGGTTTTAAACTGGTCAAACAAGTTCTAGTTTACGAACACACGTAAGCAGGAAAATAGGATGAGATGCGTTAGAACCTGGGCCCAAAATAGTATCTTGGCAACCGTTCATGCATGCTCAAAAAAAAATATTGAGTTTGTTGGCAGAGCTACACTTTCCCCAAAAGCCTGCGGAGATGTAGGTCAGAAAGGGGCTCTGACTCGCAGGGTATATGTGGGCTAGCTTATATTTGGTGGAGTTTGTTATGGATTTATGGAGCTTTATATAATCAATGGAGTTTGTTCAGGGGGCACTTAGTTTGAGGAAAAGCTTAAATATTACAAGAATATGGCACGAGGACAAACCTCCAGTCAAAATAAAATTGTAGACATAACACAAAACTGATATGGACCAAAAAAATATTTTTAATTGCTGCTAAGTAATGCTTTACTAGTTTCCTTATTTACACTCATGCCTAATAGTAATAGACTGAGTTAAACAACTGAAGCCATTTGCTATGACAATATAATGACCATCATAAACTAGATATTCATATATTAAACAGGTGTGAGTTAAGTTATATTTGGTTCTTGATGAGATGAGCTGCTATCCTTCATCTTCCTAACAAAGAAAAACAGACAAACAAAGTTCAAACTTAAAACTCTAAATTTTAAAACATTGTGAAAACCATATGCCATAGAAAACTATTTTTCTTATGCTTTTGCTAGTTATTGGAGTATGTATAGAGCATTTTCATCTGACGTCACGGTGGCCATATTGGTGTACCAAAACAATGAAATGGTGGCCATATTGGTGTACGGTATGGGAATTAGCTCTTTCTTATTCAAATATTTCGTATTGTTTCACCACCCCAATGGGGCCACTGATCACATGAGTGAAAACGCTCTATAGGGTTGTTGGTGTGCCTGGACAGGGGGGGCACCAGGAATTCCCCAACACATCATGGGCTAAGGGTCCCAGGAGCATTCTCCCCCCAAAAAATTTCCAAACTTGAACATCTAAAATGGCTTTTCTTGTCTTCTCAGTATGAAATTATCGCAATAATCGACAAGCTACAGCATTTGTTTTCTAGGTATTAATAAAGGGAAATCTGTTGAAAGAAAAAATCTCAGGGGTGTAGCGTGCGGGGGGGGGGTGTAGGGGGGTGTGACACCCCCCATTTTCTGGAAAACTTGTCGGTAAAACAGAGATTTTGCAGAGAAAAAAGTGATTTGTCGGTAAATTGATAGGAAATTGGTCGGTAAATTCATCTGGCATTAGCCCAATCTCGTTCCCAGCGTTGGCATTTAGCCAGAGTAAAATAACTAGAGAAACATGGCATTTTCATTTCCACCTAGAGTAAATAATTAGTAATATTTGATCTTTGGAAGAAATGCTGTGAATTGTACCTTAGTATTTGTGAGATTCAGTTCCACCTCGTCCAAAGCCACCAGGACCAAACAATGCAGCGTAACATGGCTTATTGCAATATGGTTTGCCTTCATGCTAAAATAAAAGATAAAACATGAGAACAAACTCATTATACTCCTAGTTGACACATTGTGCCTCAATACCAGACTATTTTTCGTCTGCTAAAGGATTCATTTATTTATTTATTAACTCTTTCAACCTGTCTGAATTGGTCTTTAGTGTTTTTATTCTGGCTGTAAACGCCAGACGATTTTATACACCTCTGGGGAAGCCCAGCTCGGACAGGAACGAGTTATAAACTATCTCCCTAATATACCTCAGCATGGCCTCCTGAACTTAAGGTCTTTCCACATTTCTGACACTTCAAGCATGGTCTGTGCCAGTCTTTTCCAAGAGAGGAGACTTTCTCAGCTGAAATGATGATAAAAATGGATCATTCACCAGATCTTATAGAATATATTATATTTCAGAAGTAGTTACTAATATTTTCGGTTTAACATAACCCAGTTGCCAAGGTCAAAAGGCAAGCTTGATGAAGCAGCTATGGGATATACTAGACAATTGAACAAAACATGTTTCTTAGCGGTACGTTGAACGGATAGTTAGAGAGTAAGGGAGCACAACAGTATATAGAAACTTCCCAAATATTTCACGACCTGTACTGGATTAGAACTACGACTGAAGAACAAACATAAAATATCATAAATTCAAGGGCGTTTACATCCTAGCAACAACGGCAAACGCGCTGAGAATTGTACATTCTTAAACCAAGAGTTGTTCATTTGTACTACCATATTGATAACTAGATGTGATAACCCATGTCAGTCAGAGTAAACTGAATGTCAAAACTGTCAAATATATCCCGCACAAGATCCTGTTAACCGATATTTGAATGTTTAAACGATATTTGAATGCCTAAAAATGGTTGAATAAAGTACAATCCTAGTTTGGTTTATAGTTTTATCACTTACCAAAATACACTTCTTTATTGCAAGATGGACACTTAGGCATCTTTACAGTTCTTTCTTGGTCTTCTAGGAATGTAGGCAGCAGAAAGTGTTTGATCAGACAGCAACTAACTACAAGAATATTTTATATTTGTATTTTAATTTTTTATATTCTAAGTAGGACCACGCCCCATAGTTTCCCATCAACCTTCACTTTCTCGAACATTCTTCTCCCCAGGGGGGCGCGGCGTCCCTGCCAAGTCGCCAACAAATTATTTGACTAGAAGTTCAATGGACGAATTTCACACGAATTAAAACAATAAATGTTTTTCACTATGGCAACCTCCTGCTAACATGTTTACACATTTTAGATCCGATGGCCAAGTTTTAAAGCGTCATCTACTCATCTAGAATATTCTTATCGACGTATACCACTGTTGCGTTGCATGTGGGTTATTGTCGTTTGTCCTCTTCTAACAATTATTCCACCTGTTCATAACACTTCATTTGTTAATAGTTGTGGCTAAAATCGATTCACAAAAGCAAACGCAATCACCATTTCTCTATCGTGATGGTCATTTTGCAACCAATCAATGGTCGGTTTAAACCATGCATGCATACCTAGTCTTATTTTCAAATTTCATTAATTTAGGTACTTGGTAGCACTCTCCCTGTGCTGAATAAAATCGTCTGGCGTTAGCCAGAATAAACCTTAAAGACTCGTCGTCAGGCTTCAATACTTCTTTTCAAAATTGTGACAATAAGATCTGACTGTTTTGTTGTTGTTTTTTTAAATTTGCCACAGTCCTTTACAAATTATATTTACTTAATTGCAATCTAAAATAATTAAGTAGCAGGTCTCTGCAAGCTCAATGGAGCTTTTTCTAAGGAAATCTTCAGTAATTAACATTTAGTTGTACAGTGTATTATTTAATAAGAAATAGAAAATGGCCGCCCGTGTTTATATAGCCTGATGCAAACACGAGAGTGAGTTGGGAGAATTCGAAAGTTTATGTGAACCCAAGCCGTAGGCGAGGGTTTACATAAGTACTTTCGAATTCTCCCAAACTCACTCCAGTGTTTGCTTCAGGTTATATAAACACAGGGCATCCATTTTCTATTTCTTTTTTGACTGATGGCTAAGAAATGTGCTGTGACATCACATCCGTGTTTACACGGTAATTGACCAATCACAGCGTGCGTAAGACGCAAGCTATTTTATAAGGCTATTATACATGCTGGCTTACTACAGAATCTAGCAATAGTGAATACAATCCTCAAAAATATTATTAAACTTAAGTATATAAGTCCTCAATATTTCTATCGTCTTTATACTGTAGTTGAAGTGTTGAACAAAACATTTGACAGTTTTTTTAAAAATATATAGTGATTGAGTCTCCTTTACATCAGTTAGTAAACTATTCCGTTGTAATATTAAACTAATCGTTCTGATGATGTTGCAAGGTGGAACGAAACGTTAGCTAATAATATGTTGTGCTGAAGAATGATGTTGCGGTCACCAGGTAATTATTTATTTTACAAATTAACATACCGCTTTTAAAAATCCAATTAGACGATGCCGCTAGCGGTGCAGATTAATCCAATGATCTGTCTAAGGGGGCGGACCATTAGAAAAATGATGAGGGGGGGGCGACTTTTTCACCTTGCACGAATTTATTTCTTTATCATTTGCTTGTGCAGGAATTTTTTTTATTGTCTAATCCTTTGCATGAATTTTTTTTATTACACATACCTAGTTTTCACCATGAGAAGGCTCTGCACGAATTTTTTTTCTCAAACTTTCTTTGTGTATGAATATTTTCCCCGAGCACATTGCCTTGCACGAATTTTTTTTTGATCCCCCCCCCCAAAAAAAAAATCACTTTTCTAATGGTCCGCCCCTAAGATATAGACATATCGTTTATTTTTACGACTAGATATACAAATATATTAAAAATTAGTTATCAATTTGTTGAGTTCAATACTATTTAGAGTCAAATTGGTGTATACGTCGTTATGAGTTAACCATGGACATACCAGAGTTGAAACCACAAAATTCTTGGGATATACAAAGAGATAATTTTCTATACATTGTTCGCACGAAATGTTCTTTATTTAAGTTACTATGGTAACCACACAAGGGACGCCATAACAGCGTGTCAAGTTAATTACTAAAGTACAGCACAGGGGCCGGGCGAAGCGACATTAATTTTATTGTCGAATCTCTAGTTTTTTGGAAGTTTCTAGTTGGCCTGGCCAAACGCTTTCAACATTTCATTCAACATCGTTCAACATTGTTGAATTCAACATGTTGAAAGCGTTTGGCCACCCCTATTGAATGATGTTGGACGTTGTTGAATGGTGTTGAATGATGTTGAACGAAATTTGAACATGTTCAAGTAATAGTTCAAATACGAGACGGAGGACTTTACCGGGATTTCAAAGTCCGAGTGCTTTTTGAAAAGGCGAGCCAAAGGCGAGCCTTTTTAATGCACGAGGGCTTTGTAATCCTGGTAAAGTCCGACGTCGAGTATTTGAACTGACTTCTCAAACTCAAAACTCCGAAGATACCTCTGAAACGTAATATAATTTGCCTTATTTCAAAGTCCCAAGACTTTGAAAACGTATTTTGCATTATTTCAAAGTACTAGTACTTTTCCTCCGATTTCAAAGCACTGATTAAACATTAATTTCTTTTGTTTTTGGTTCATGAATTATTAATGAGTTTGAGAAATTTTCGTTCAACACGCGTTCAACATTTCTATTGTTCTCAAAATGTTGAAAGGTGTTGAATGCATTTGGCCACATTTCATTCAACTTTGTTGAACAGAGACATGCGCCATGCGGGATATTGTCGATTCCAGCTTTTGTGGTAGCCCACTAGCCCGCGTTCAATTAATTGTCATTCATGAATGTTGAACGATGTTGAATTCATTTGGCCACTCGTGCTTTCAACATTATTCAACATCGTTCAACAATGTTGAATGATGTTGAATGCGATGTTGAAAGCGTTTGGCCAGGCCTTAAGGCATAGCCGGCCATAGAAGGTCCGTCACGTTCGGTTCTTGTGTCTGTGAACGGGTAGGTACTTCCTAAACGTTGCGGGTACTGTTTCCGACTGGTGGCGCAGCGTAGAATTCGAAGAGCGACGTTTCCATTCGATTGTCTGCTGCGCAGTTTTCAGTCAAAATGGAAATACCTTCCCACTTCCGCTTCTGTAGTTGGTTGTGTATCACTGTATTTCTGTAGCTGCTACTGAAGCGTGAGGAAAGTCTAGTGATAAAAGTCACCAATTCTTGATGTATATACTTTAATGCTTTAATGAAATACTTCTAAATCAGTGTTACACTATACTATGAGGTTTACAGGTACATAACTAATAATATAGTACATATGATATATACTAAAACAAAGAAAAAGGACGGGGAAAAAACAACCAATAAAATGATTTAAATATACAAGTAATAAGAAAGTAAAATACAAAATCAATCAATAAGATGGATGACAGAGGGACTTAATTGTAGGCATAGCGGAGGTTTTGAAGCTTGGAATACTAGATATAGACGAGAGATTACTATATGGAATCTGATTCCACGTAACTATTGTTCTAGGATAAAATGAATACTTATATATGTTATTACTGCACTGGCGACAAGGAGAGGTGTTAGGCAACCTGGAAATTCTACTTAAAAGGCACAACTCCTTAGGGAAACTAATACCTACAAGATCTTGCTGGATCTTATAAAACATGGTGGCTTGCGCTATGAGTAAATCTAGCAGCCCTGCGCTGTTGGTATCGATTTGGGATAAACATGCATCCATTGTATTATGATTAAATGCCATTTAATCGGCGCCATGTTTTCATGAAATCGTTTTCAGGTTCAACGCGTTCAAGTAAGAACAATTAAAGCTAAATTACACTATTTATGTACAGTTTTCAACAACAAAATTTTCTCAGTAACTACAGAAGAAGTGGGAAGGTATTTCCATTTTGACTGTAATAGCTTCGATCTGGATGGCATGGCAACAAGCATGGGCTCGCGTGTTGTTTGGGTCACGTGTCGTGTGACGTGCACCAATCAGTACGGCTGTTTTGCGCGGTGAAGTAGTGAGGTAGATTACGACGAACTATGTCCAGAGTTACGCTTTCTGATCATCAGTGGCAGGCTTCAATGAAACTGAACCCAAAATTGAACTAGTCGAGTTATCACTTTCTAAACCAGACCAAAAATCTTTGTTAATATTTCCCGCATTCACATCAATTATACTGTACATTCGCTTCATCTCGTAGTCGGGACATTCCGATGTTACCTCGACTGTTACCGAGTACTGCGTGCGTTGATCTAACTTGGAACGTTTGAAGTAAAGAAAAGCCAATACGAAGCCAAGAAGAAGAGCTAATGGTAGAAATATGGCCAGAACATATATTGGTATTCTGGGGTTTCTGTCAGAATATTTTGGAGAATGTTTAATGACTGTTTCTGAAGCTGGTTTTTGTGATAGCTGCAAGGAATGAACTATAATGGACAGACTGCTAGATTGGATTATCTGTAAAAAAATAATAAAACAATTACTTTAGCAAGGAACCTGGTAGTATATATTGATAACTGCAAGGTCAACCGCTAACTTATTGTTATCCTGGAGGCCTGGATACCAGCTAAGATAGCCACCCCACTGAGCCACCCATGACACGTCACGAAGTTGGCTGTCTGGTCTCCTAGGCAATTCTCCAGTAAAGCTTCATGATTATAATCATCTGGTCACAGAATAGAAATACAACCAGAAGTCCAACTCGAGTGACAACTTGTCCGCATTTCTTCAATGCGCAGGCGCGATATTTTACGCCATGACGCCATCACCTACGCGATTCTACGCAATGTCCTACGCAATCCTGAGAAGTTCCCCCGGTAGTTTTAACCTTCTTTTGAAGGTCCAAACTGCCGGGGGAACTTGCCAGGATTGCGTAGGATGGCGTAGGATGGCGAGGAGTCAAGATGCGCGAGGCGACATGCGCGAGGACATAAACTTCGAAGGTTCCGACGCGAGTTGGACTTCTGGTCGTATTTCTATGCTGTGATCTGGTTGTCACTTAGCCTGCGTGCAGACGCTCCGCCGCAGATCCCGTCTATGCGTAGGCTTGTTGTAAGGTTCTTACTTTATATTTCATCTAGAGTTTACAACGGTATATTCAGGCTGTACACATGCGGGCTACAAACTGCGCATGACTGTAGGACTATAGTTAGTTTTTTTACAGCATAGTCTCTCGTTATGTATGATGATATATGACATACAACCAAACACAGTTCTATGATGTATTGCATCATACGCCTGTTTTTTTGTTACTAATTCCCTACCCCCACACCCCAACCCCGAACCACAACCCCCCGGAAACCCTAAACCTAACCACAACCCCCCAGGTGACCCTAAACCTAATCACAACCCTCCGGAACCCCTCCGCCTCTCAGACCCCGACCATAACTCCCCGACCACAACACCCCTACTGGTTTTTCCTTATATGTTTTTTAGTTTAACATCCCCCATGTGGGACAGTCGTTGCACGCGTATGATGAAATACATCATAGAACTACGTTTGGTTGTATGTCATATATCAGCAAGACATAATAATTCAAGAACTAGACTAAAGAAAAACAGTCTGGTTGAAGCTGGTTCAGTAGACCACCGGGATTTTTGTTTGCATTAATATGTTCATGTACTTGTGTATTTTGCTAATTCTTGAAATGATAGAGTAGGCTGTAACTATATAAGGTCAATCTTAAGTGCAGTTGGACCGCCATAAAAGGTTCTTATTAAATTTACCTCTGGTTTTCCTCCATTATTAATTGTAGTAGAATAACTAGGATCAGATTTCTTTGTTCTTCGCTGTTCAGACTTTTCAGACCTGACCGAGGGCCTGACTGAGGGCCTGACTGAGTGACTGGATTGAGATATCGCATTATAACTCGCTGACATTAAAATTGGAGCGGTGTTGATTAGAGTTGTGCTGGGAACAATACTCAGATTTGTTGTAATTTTCTTTACTAAGACAGTTTTCGAAATGTTTTGAAATCTTGTCAACGCTGGTGTTGGATTAATCTGACTGTTGTAATCAAGGCTGTTTAAAATTAATGACGAAAACAAATAACTAATCGTTGAAAGATAAGAATCATTCTTATCCGTACTCAAACTCGATCCCCCATGTCTTGACATAGTGCTTGCTATTTTTTCAACAGTATTCGTGAAGGACGGAGGGCTATGAAGATTACTTGAACTTGTTCGAAAGACGTGAGATGAATGCTCGTAGCTGTTTGTAAGATATAAAAGAGAGCTTGCTGATGTCGAAATGTTTTTTCGTTGCAATGTTGTAATGTTTGAAGAGCTTCTTGATATTTGCGCACTTTGTTCGACGGATTTGGTGTGAAGAATATTTGTTTGATACGCTTTACTGCTTTCGAGAGGGAAAGAATTTGTTGTTGAACGAGATAGCGCATTAAGTTTCGTTTGCGTCGTACTCTCTTTCTGAATAATCATTTCAGTTCTTGTCTTGTGCTGTGACGATGACACACCGCTGTAAATATTGGTCAAGAAAGAACTGTGTTTGAGACTGTGGTTAGCTGCGTGTGTAGTTAGTCCATGAACAGAAGCACTGTGCCGCGTCACATTTAATGTCATGAGGTGTAGTTGTTCTGACGAGTTAACCATACTAGTACTGATTACTTGACTGTCATTATAAACAGTACTTTTCTTATCCCAGGCTACTAGCGAAGTTCTTGCTTTGCTTAATAGTTCCGTGTTTGTGTTTCTTGATATTTCCTCAGACCATAATACGAGTGTTTCTGGCGCTGAAGAATTAGTGAACACACTTGTTGATTGCGTGATGGTGTTTAATGTGACAAGAACGTGCGAATATGTCAAGTGTGAACTGCGAGAACCAAGGAAGTTATGTCCGTCTGATCCACTTTGAGTTGCTAGAACTGACGTTGAGTCCAAGAAAGTATGATGGTGATTAGAATGTTGTAAGATACTTGATGAAATCAGAAAAGAGGTGGCATTTTTTGTCGCGTATCTCATTGTATCTGGCGACGCATCGCTCCGACTCTGTTCTTGGCTACCTCTCACATGAATTGACGTCGTTTGGACGATGAAGAGCAAGACTAAAAAAATAATGAAGATTATTTTGTTTTCATTTCAATAAACGACGTGAAAGCAATGTAACTTACCTCGCAATGGTAAGCTAATCATGATCGTTTCAGATAAACCGTCTTGAGGTCAACACGCCATGTTGTCATCTGCGGTAGAAATGTTTGATGAAATTTAATAACGTCAAGTAAGGAGAGATCAAATAATGATGTTATTTTAATTGTACGTTTCCTTTTTCGGACCCTCGTCAGATATCACGTGGGACGGTGATGTACAGTATGATGGGTTCTGCAGATATATGATAACATACACACTTAATACAGGCTTTGGCTGTCGAGAAACTGGATCATCATGTTTGTGAGTTTGTCGTGATTTATGGGACTCTATAACTGAACTGATTAGACGAGTTAATTAAACTGTTAAAGGGCTTATGCAGCGAAAAATAAGTTCGGGAGAGACTCTTATTTCAAAGAACTTTTGAAGTTATAAAGATTGACGTTTGCAGCTCTTCCATATTTGCGTGATAACTGTGCATGTGCTTCTGCATGTCAGTATCGCAGGACGCTATTCATGAAAAGTTTCAAGTGATTTACTTGAATTATTGCAAGAATAGACATGATTTTCCAACAAGTCATTATGCACTGTGACGTCTATATAAGTGATGTTATTTACATATAAAACAGAAATCTCAACATCTAAAGAACGAAGTGAGATATGGAAGAGCTGCAAACGTCAATCTTTATCACTTCAAAAGTTCTTTGAAATAAGAGAGTCTCCCGAACTTATTTTTCGCCGCATAAGCCCTTTAACGCACTCAGTCATTTGAGTGAACCAATGCGATTAAAAAGTTAACCCTTTAACGCTTAAAATATTTTTCTTTTGTTCTTTGTTCTCGCATTGTTTTTTTCTTTATTCTCTCGTTTACAGTTCTTTAGTCTTGGCGTCTGATATATCCGGGACACTTGGCGTTAGGGCGTTCGGGATTCCTAACCTCTTTCCAGGACTCAACTTTTAAGCCCCAATCAAACGAGAACGCAAGTCATCGCAAGTTGGCAGTCACGCTATCTCAGCCAGCCGCTCTGAATAATTTCCCGAAAGTATTATGTACCGTGACAAAGTTAAAACTTGTTTAAAACATTCATGAAACCTTTATTTTGTTAATTTGGGTGTTCGAACGACCGCCACAGAAATTCTTGACTGCCAACTTGCGATGACTTGCGTTCTCGTTTGATTAGGGCTTAAAACTCACGGTGACTTCGGATGGGTTTATTTAATGAATATCGGTGAATAATAACCTCGACTTCGTCTCGGTTATTATACACCGATATTCACCTCGCCTTCGGCGAATAATTGTTTTAGTATAAATACACATTTTCGTACTTTTAGGAACAACATTTTCTTTAAAATTGTTAATTTCCTCGTCTGTCGCATACGTTCTGGTTTGATTTCAACAAAATTATGTAATTTATGGCTTTCAGATTACTCTTAAATACTTGCCTCAAAATACAGGAAACAGTGTTTCAGAGACCCTAGAAATGCCCCCGGACCCCCGTGGGAGATCGAGGTTCTTGCCCCCCCTGGCTACGCCATTGAGTGTAGTTTATAATTCCTCATGGTAAAATTTTGGTCCACTAAAATTTATTAGTATATTCTCCAAACTATAAATTAAGAATTATGTTGTGATTAGTTCAGTACAAGTTTAATATCATTGTAAGAAATTCAAAACTGTGCGACTTCAGACTGGTATATAATTCCTCATGGTAAAATTTTGGTCCACTAAAATTTATTAGTATATTCTCCAAACTATAAATTAAGAATTATGTTGTGATTAGTTCAGTACAAGTTTAATATCATTGTAAGAAATTCAAAACTGTGCGACTTCAGACTGGTATATAATTCCTCATGGTAAAATTTTGGTCCACTAAAATTTATTATTATATTCTCCAAACTATAAATTAAGAATTATGTTGGGATTAGTTCAGTACAAGTTTAATATCATTGTAAGAAATTCAAAACTGTGCGACTTCAGACTGGTTTATAATTCCTCATGGTAAAATTTTGGTCCGAAAGTGTACTAATACACTGCTATTGGTAGATTTGGTAGAGTGTAGTTTATAATTCCTCATGGTGAAATTTTGGTCCACTATAATTTATTAGTATATTCTCCAAACTATAAATTAAGAATTATGTTGTGATTAGTTCAGTTCAAAACTGTGCGACTTCAGACTGGTATATAATTCATGGTAAAATTTTGATCAAAGTGTACTAATACACTGCTATTGGTAGGTTTGGTAGAGTGTAGTTTATAATTCCTCATGGTGAAATTTTGGTCCACTAAATTCATCATGAGAAATAGTTCCATCTTCGTTTTCATCTTCTTGGTGAAAGATGTTTTCCACCATTTGTTGATGGTACGAGTTCCAGTATTCGTCATCCATAGGTGCCCCATAATGCGTCTGTGCCTGTTTTTTCATGTAATCACTAACTTCGTCACGTGATAGTTTCTTATCACCATCTCCATCCATTGCGCCAAACACATCAGCCTGGGGCGGAGGTTCACGAATATCAAGAAGCTGTACTTCGTATGTCAGGGTAGCGTTACCTGGAAACGAAAGGAAAATATTTGCCTAGCTGTTAGTACTGTATTAACTCTTTCCTGTCCGAATCGGTCTTTAGTATTTTATTTGGGCTAATGCCAGACAATTTTATTCACCTCGGGGGAAGCCCTCGGACAGGAATGAGTTAAAATGCTTGATTATATATATATATATACTATAAGTATATATATATCTTCAGCCGCCTGAAGATCGCCCAGCGTGAAACTGACAGTAGCGACCATCAACATTTGACGTAAGCCCACTTATAGTATATTCGCTCTATCTTTACGGTATTGAGCACTTTTCGACATTTCGCGAATAACACTTTGTTTGTTTGTTTGAATATATATATATACTGTATATGTATATCTACAACTTTGTCTCAGGAGGGCGTACCTTCAATGATTGTGTAATTCTGAGCAAACGTTTTTCATTAATTACCATTATTATATATTTAATATCTTGTAAAATGTGCAATAAGCAATATGTAGGTAGTACTATTACTACGTTTCGCAAGCGGTTTAACAATCATAACGGCAGTCTTTTAAGATATGGTAAGGGCCAGAGGAATATACCCATGAGTGAGCATCTATATATGTTCATTTTTTCAGTGAAGACCATCAGGGTCTTTCTGATTGATCTGTAACTATAATAGGTAAGACTAATGTTAATGACCCGACTGCATGTGAAGGATTTTGGACATACAAATTGAACTCTTTTAATGAGCTGGGCTAGCCCGGTTAACTGGGCTCACGCGATTGATTAGGATCTCACTGTGGATTTGAAACTCGCGTAAACTAAATGTACAAAGAAGAATCGATTTAGTTTAGATGTAAATGAATCCTAACGTTGATTAAAATCTCTTTTTGTGGCCAAGGAAAGAATTTCGTGACACGAGTCAGCCCGGTTAGCCGGGCTAGCCCGGCCCATGTAAACAGCCGCTTATTCTATAGAGGGCTCAATCAACGGGATTTTTTAAAGTAACTTTATTGTTTCTTGTTATTATAATATTTAAATATTTTAATTTATGTATGTCAAAACTTATATAATCTAGTGCATGCATGCTCCTCATATTGTTGTACATGAAGAAGGGGCAGTGCCCCGAAACGTTGTTAATAAAGATGTTCAGTTTAAAGACAAGTTCCTCGTGTTGCTTATATTAATTGTTGGAACAGATCTACCGAAGGCTGGCCCGTGATTTTATCATATATAAATCCAATAGTTGTAGACAGGCATGGTTATAAAAATATTTTATTAAAACTAAAACTATTATGTTGTCTCTGTCTAAAATGTTTTATAAAAGGACGTTTTGGTCAAGTTACTGTGTCATTCGTCAGCAAAGTACTGATAGTTACTTAGATACTTTGCTGACGAAGGTCCCAGTAACTTGACCGAAACGTCATTTTATAAAACTTTTTAGACAGAGATAATAGATTTAGTTTTAATAAAATATTTATTTATATATACTCATATATATATAGTGAAATAAAAGTAGCGTGCTGCGTAGGCAGTGTTGAAACAACAATCGAAATATAGTAACTTAGGTTAGATATACTGCTGAAACAGAGAACGTAGGAATCTAACGTTTAGAGCGAAGGCCCTTCGTAACGTTTCGAGCGAAGGCCCTTCGTCACGTTTCTCTCTGACGAAGGGCCTTCGCTCGAAACGTTAGATTCCTACGTTCTCTGTTTCGGCAGTATATCTAACCTAAGTTACTATATTTCGATTATATATATTAATATATGATTTCTTAAAGTGCTTATGAAACGAATATTAAATTTGTCTTATTTGAAAGAACACTTAAAATGACAAAGTAACACCTTTTGCAGTTTTTCTTTTCCTTGCTTCGTTATTGACATATTTCAGTTTGTTTGATATGCAAATTAAACATCTTGACGCCATATCGTTGCTATTATCAAACCAAATTAAAAGGAGTATGTGGGGGTGTTCCTCTCCCCGAAATATCTCTACAACGAAGCAAGGAAACGAAAACCTGCAAAAGATGTTACTTTGTCATTTTAAGTGTTCTTTCAAATAAGACAGACTTAATTTTCGTTTCTGAGACACATTAACACAAGAAATTTGTTAATATAGTTACTCTCTACCTGGTATGAATCCAGTTCCTTTGCTTCCATATCCTAATTCTGGTGGTATTTCAATCTTTCGTTGTTCTCCTTTACACATTTCTTTTAAGCCTTCCTCAAAACCTTTAATAACAGCTCCAGTGCCAAGCAAGAACTCGAATGGAGCGTATCTTTTCAAAGCATCAATGGTACTATCAAACCTCTTACCATTGGCCCATGCTGTGTAGTGAAGTACTACTATTTTGCCAGTTTTTGTCACGTTCCCGCAGTCTGTTGGTCGAAAGATAGTTTCCATTTTAATACTAACATTCTTTTCATCATTTTTAATTTTATCTTCGCTCACTGCTTTATTGTTCCCTTCGCTCACAACTTCAACATTTATTCCATCATTTTCATCTGAAGTTGTTTCTTTTTTAAATGCGTCTTTTAATAAACTGCTGTGACAACAATGAAAGGCGAGAAAAAGGACGACAAGAACTGTAGAACGAAGACTTGCCATTTTGATAAGAAACTATTGAAAACTATTGTCTGTAAGAAAATATTTGATGTTGTTTAATGGCGACGTGTAAGTTGCAGTGAGGCTGACCATTGTGTGGAACCTGCCGCGCTAATGATCAACGTAACGGGTACTCAATTGAATCAGTCTTGAAAACAAAGACCGCGGCGCCTGAGTTACCGTTAGTGTTCACCACGGCCAGGTTTCGCAAGCAGAATTAAACAACGTTTGGGAACTTCAAAGTTTAAGGTGTTAAGCCCTAATCAAAGGAGAACGCAAGTCATCGCAAGTTGGCAGTCAAGAATTTCTGTGGCGGTCGTTCGAACACCCAAATTAACAAAATAAAGGTTTCATGAGTGTTTTAAACAAGTTTTAACTTTGTCACGGTACATGATATTTTCGGGAAATTATTCAGAGCGGCTGGCTGAGATAGCGTGACTGCCAACTTGCGATGACTTGTGAGTTCGCGTTTGATTACAGCTTAAAACAGAGATCTCCTGGTTCGATTTAAGAATTAGCAGGAATTTTTTCGTGTATATATATATACAGTGTGTATAAAAAAAACTGAACCCTTAGAAAACAACCTATTGTAGTAGTTTGAAAGCCCTAAAAGCGCTGCGTTATAAATTAATTAGCACGTAAGTTAAACGAAGCGAAAAAGCTTTTAAATACTTTCACCATGCATACACTTCAAGTTATCTTAATTTCCCAAGTCATGTATAAGACCGTGTGTTTTACGCATCTGTGGGTTCAGCGAAGTGCTTAGGGCTTTCAAACTACTACAATAGGTTGTTTTCTAAGGGTTCAGGTTTTTTTGATACACACTGTATATACTTTTTAAATTTCGATGATGTATATTAATTTGGATGGTGCTCTCTCCTCCCCAGAGGTTCCGTGAGGATTCTGGGGCTGAGCTGAGAAAGAAACCGCTGTCAGATATGTTTGGAACCTCACAGAAACCTCTGCGGTGCATCACACAACCGAGGAACGACTTTACAAAATGATGTCCGTGCACTATAGTTTTGTTTTCTTGCGTTGCCAAGTTACCGCAATCGATAAATTAACCTCTTCAACATTACAATACAGATATATACTTTCTCAATTCTTTCATTTGTTTTATACATTTTATTTTGGTTTCAAATTGACTCTGGCTCCTGGCACTAAAGTTGGGCGTCTAAATTTTGAAATGAGTCAACGAAGATATTTTTTATTTTAGCTTGGAAGAAATAGATTTTTAGGTGAAGACGTGATGTTATAGGATTAAACGGTACAGTTCAAAAAGTGGTACAAAAATTCAAGTCGTGATTTTGAAAAGATTAGGAGTGTACTATATAAGCGACATGCTGCAAATTGAGCGTCACAATAAACTGAAATTAATTACTGTTGATATTGATGATTAGCAGTACAGTTAACCGGAAATATAGAACCTGTTTACATGAAGCGAATTGACAGTCCAATCGGATCGAAAAAGAGTGAAGTCAATCTGCTTGGAACATTGTTTTCGGTTTTGGAACACTATTTTCTGTGCTTCCCTCAATGTCTGCCATTTAGCACGACACACACTTCAGTACTTCATGCGTATCAAGTCATTTTCAAGTCAAACCGTGTTTAGATGAATCAGATTGGAGACATTCAAGTCGATCCTTGCGTGGATTGACTTCAGCCATTCGTTTAATTCGATCAGATCGAAAACTTTCAATCTTCTTCATGTAAACACGACAAGGAGAAACAACATGCGAGATTTGACTTGAACACTCAACCGCTTCATGTAAACAGGCCCTTGATTTACATTATTTACTGCATATCTACCACTAACCAGTGCCATGGCGCCATATCTCTCTCTTCGTTTCCGCGTCAACTTTAGCAGATATACATATATACATAGGCCGATACACAAGCAAGAAGAAAAAGCATTACGAATCAAAAAAACTTTTAAAAATGACGATATTTCTATTTTTTACTCTAATATTCTAATATTTTTTTACTCTATTATTTTTTGCACTATTTTCCAGGAATTTTTAATTGCAAATACTTCCAGGAAAACAATGTTTGCTTTTGTGAACTGACGTAACTTATTTCACAGCTATCTTAAATCTTCGTCACAAGATCTGTTTCATATAACTTATTGCGTTTAGTGCGTGAGTTTTAATTTGTAACATTGTTAAATAATGAAATAGTTTTGAAGCTTTCCTTAGAATAGCTAGTATAAAACTGTAGGGTCATGTGATGTTTATAGGCAAAAGACAAGATTTGCTATCTCTAACTTGTATATATATATATATATATATATATATATATATATATATATATATATATATATATATATATATATATATATATATATATATATAAGACTAAAAATGAACAATTATCAGTTTCAGAAGTTTTATTATTAAGTTCACTTAATTCAGTACACAGATTTTAAGTCCGCTATAATTATAAGCAAAATATTTTCATATAACTAGCTCTTTCTGCCAGAGCTGCCGTGCAGATGCCATTTTTGTTTACGGTTCTTCTAAAAACTTTGAGGTTGTCATATTCTGATCGTCTTCGGCCATATGGTTCTTTGTCTGTCAGTTTAGCACTAAAATCAATCACATACTGTATACCCTGATGATCATCACTTTATTTCACTATAAGCGAATGCATTTCGTATAGTTTCGGTTCTCGACTCAGATTGACATGCAGTACAATGCACATTCACTTCCGATCGCATATAAAACTGAAAAAACCCCGCTGTGATTTATATATGTTCTGCAATCATACTGAATAATTCAACTATCTGCGTGTCAGTATATTGATTGAATATACTTTGGAGAACAATATAATTCTATTTATTTTATTTATTAACATTTGTATCTAACTGATCGATAACGATAGGACTCTAGATCCTTTACAAGGTTGTTCTCCTAAGATCGAATTGTTGATTTTACGGAGGGGGGAGAACCCGGAGAAAAAACCTTGAAGCACAGGAGAGATCAACTACAATAACTCTACTCGCATGAGTTCCAAGCTCAAGCCCATGACAAGGTTTGTCCCAAGCGGTCACCCATCCAAGTACTAACCCCGTCCAATCGGGCTTAACTTTGGATCGCAGCGGTGAGAGGCAACTCTTCGCCACCCATTAATATGAAGATTTGAACAAACGGTTGTGAAGACCTTAGTATAACCATGGTCAGTCGAATCTCTGCACATGTATTTCAGTGCCAAGAGCCTGGCAAGAGTAAGTCGAGCATACATATGTACGGTGGCTCAGAGATGACATAAACACTTTTTTTATTTTCGCGACTTTTTTCGCTACTTTTTATTTTTTCGCGACTTTTTTCGCGACTTTTTTCGCTACTTTTTATTTTTTCGCGACTTTTTTCGCGACTTTTTTCGCGACTTTTTTCGCGACTTTTTTCGCGACTTTTTTCGCGACTTTTCAGATTCACGAGAAGGAACTAGCCCTTATAGGTGTTTTCGAAAGGAATAACCGTGCTTCTATTATTTTGTATGTGTATATTACAAATAGCAACTGTTAAGGCTATCAGTTTACCACAATATTCTCCTGTGAATCAAGCGATAGGACGATCGTGAACTACTTTAGGCTTGGTTTTACTGCAGCAGAAATTTTGTGTTTATGTCATCGCCAGGGGAGTAGGAACCGGAGGGGAAACGGGGCATGTGCCGCCCCCCAACTTTGTTATGAAGTGCCCTTTTTGCAACAGAAAAGTGCCCTTTTTATGATAAAACACGTGTTTCAAGTGTCCTTTTAAACTCCTACCCCCTGAACAAAGTGCCCTTTTGTAGCTGTGCCCCTCCAGCTCAACTTGCTTCCTACGCCACTGGGCATCTCTGAGCCAGCGGTAACCAAGGAGCCTACCACTACCTCTCAATTCTTGTTCCACAGCCTGAACAACAACATTCATATCGGTGGGGTTCACCCTATGGGTCCACCCTTCTTCTACAACCATGGCTTTGTTGTATTCTTCTTAGCTGCCGTAGACTTTAAAGTCGAAGTCCGTGAATACTAGCGAGAAAACCTAAAATTTCGGCTAGGTTATAGAATACCCCGCCACTTGTAATAGATAGATCATTCAGGTGCAACCGCGGTCCGTGGTTCCATTGTATGGGGGTCAGGTAATCGTAATTTTCCATAGTAGCAGTTGGTTCGATTTCAGAAAGTGGCGGGGTATTCTATAATCGTTCACGATTGCTTCATTGCGTCCTATCGCTTGATTCACAGGAGAATATTGTGGTAAAATAGCCTTAACGGTTGCTATTTGTAATATACAAATACAAAATAATAGAAGCATGGTTATTCCTTTCGAAAACACCTATAAGGGCTAGTTCCTTCTCGTGAATCTGAAAAGTCGCGAAAAAAGTCGCGAAAAAAGTCGCGAAAAAAGTCGCGAAAAAAGTCGCGAAAAAAGTCGCGAAAAAAGTCGCGAAAAAAGTCGCGAAAAAAGTCGCGAAAAAAGTCGCGAAAAAAGTCGCGAAAAAATAAAAAGTAGCGAAAAAAGTCGCGAAAATAAAAAAAGTGTTTATGTCATCTCTGAGCCACCGTACATATGCAACTACGTGGGGAAAATATTTTGGTCAAGTGAATGAATACTGCGTTTATTGATTGATATTAGCTCTTAAACTTGATATATTATATTGATGAAAATATTTAGGTTTTATGGTACCGAGTGCTTTTCTTTTTTGCTGCATTTTCAACATAACTGAGAAATATGTTTGTTTTGTCATAGTAGGCGTGGCGTTTGGTTTCAGCTAGTTCCAAGCACGGCATTAATAATGCATTGTGCAGGCATGTGATCAAAACAGCATTCTTTCCACACCTCATGCAGTGGGAGCTAATCTAACACTCTCTGTCTTGGTCTTTTTCTATAAGGTCATACAACACCCCCTCATTTCACATTAAGTCATTAAAAAATTGCACGCATGTGATATCATGGCGGCGTTAGGCTTGCACAGAGTCATCCAATGTCTTTGTTAGTTAATACATTGTGGGTGAAAGTGGTGAGAAACGATCTCTCTCTCATATATCATGACTTAATTGCTGCACCAATTAAAACTTTTAATTTATAACATTTTTAATTTTTTACAGTTTGTTTCTATATAGAATTAGTTGTTTTGCAGAATAATCAAATCATATCAACACTATATAGTAATGTTTTATCAGTCATAAAAATTCAGTTTTGTGAGTTTTCATCAGCAGCAATATACATCACTGTTAGAACTCACACGCGTTCATTGCTAAGTTTGAGATATAAACAGGTAGAAGAATTAGTATTTCCAAAATTAATACTACATTATTTAATACCCTGCGAGCAGAGCCTTCTTTTCCCTTATTTCTTCACTGAGAGAGGAAGAAAAGTAGGCTCTGCTGTATTCGTGACTGGTTTCCATTGCGCATGCATGTCCGTTGCTTGGTTACAATCTCGAACCCAGTCCAAATCAGAGCATAAAACAAAACAAGAACTGGTTAAACCGGCGGCCTTAAACAGGTTACACGATCAGAAATGGCGGCTGTCGAGGCTCGCGAAATACGAGCTATCATTGCCTTCAAATTATGAAGCTTAACCAACTACTGGAACCACCATCTGATTGGACAACCTTTTAAAACGAAACCTCACCCCCATACCACCCCCAGTAATCACGCCCCCCGGAAACCCTAAACCTAATCACAACCCTCCTGAAAAATGTGCCACCTCTCATACCCCGACCACAACACTCCTATAGGATTTTTACCTTTATGTGTTCAAGTTTAACATCCCACTTGTGGGATGGTTTTATTAGATGGTTAAGCTTCATAATTTGAAACCGATGATACCTCGAGGAGGAAATACGGGCTGACCCGTATTAGCTACGCACGCGTAGAACGAATATCTTGCGTGTAAACGTCATCAATACACGGCCACCGCGAACCGCCCCATGAAAGTGGCCGATTTTCTATGCGATTTCCGATCGTGCTTCGTCCCTGATCTTGGACGAAGCCAAACACGAATACGGCAGAGCCTTCTTTTCTTCGATCTTCTCTCTCAGCGAAGAAATAAAAAAAAGAAGGCTCTGCTCGCAGGGTACATTATTTATTATTTACCTAAACATTCGACTATATTTCTAATTCCGACCAAAGTAGCAATTATTATAGTTCATTTCCGTTGTAAAACTGATTTTTGTCTATTTTGCTAGTTTTGTAATTTTTGATTCAACCACCGGTGAGTCACTCTTGCTCTTTAGAATCAAAATTTAAAGGATATCCGGTTTGTTTATAGTTTTTGATACATTGTTTTATGACATCACTTTTGTTGCTAGGACGGTGCTATAATTTGTATTTATTTTAATTAGTCTACAATAAAATTTAAATACAAACCATAAAGAAAAAATTAAAATTACAGTCAAAATGGAAATACCTTCCCACTTCCGCTTCTGTAGTTGGTTGTGTATTATTCTGTAGCCGCTATACTGAAGCGTGAGGAAAGTCTAGTGATAAAGTAAAAAGTCGCCAATTCTTGATGTATATATTAATACGAATAAATGCCATTTAAAGCTAAATTATACTATTTATGTACAGTTTTCTCATGCTTCGGTAGCGGCTACAGAAATATAGTAATACGCAACGAACTACAGAAGAAGAAGTGGGAAGGTATTTTCATTTGGACTGTAAATGCTTTAGACACTACTAACTGTACACGTCGATAGAAATCTTTCCTGATCTTTCCTTACGAATTATAATATTTTTAGTTCAATGAAAGAGGCATATCGACTTAAAATACGACTGGTATTCCGGCATTGTGTATTGTTTTTAAATAGCTGCTCGATCATTGTAATGTTAAACTATAAAGTTTCTATATGTGCTGATGTTTCCCGCTCAAATTTCCTATCGCAAATTACGACAAAAAAACGAACGGATGTAATATCAAAGACGGGAAACTCATTCTATATTGGCCAAGATCTCTGCGCTGAGCTTTTGGCAGGAATAGGCGCAGCAGGCGGGGCTGTGTGCAGGGGGGGGGGGGGCAATTGCCTTTCCAAAATATTTGAAAAAGGAAAATGCGGGCACTTTCTGCTAGGTATTTCGGAAAATTTTGACATGTATTGCTGTGACATTTTCAAGAGCAATTCATACGTTAAGCTAAGACTGAACAATAGGACTTAAAAATCAATATTTAACCCTAAATTTTTCGGGGGGAAATCTCTGTCCCCCCCAACAGAATTGGGTTGCTATGCCTACATAGGCAGGTTCTTCGTCTCGTTTGAATAGTTCACACAGAGCTGAATTTGGCGTTTATTGATTCATAAAATTATATATGCATGTACTTAAAAAAATGTAAAACGGAAGTATATTGGTGAGCATGTTGTTGTCGTCCCTGATTCATGTTACTATATTTAGCCTTTTTTAATACAATCTGGTTTCGGTGCTTTACTTTAACTGCACTGTTAATGTTTGGTATAAAATTGACAGAAAGAAATATCGTTTATAATGTTTTATATTACATACGAGAAACTAAATTTCTTCTACTGGTTTTCTTCCGTAATTTTCAGCGTGAAATATTCGATTTATTTATCAGACTCAATTACCGGAAGTAAAGCTGCATTGAGAATTGTGTCTTCATTTTCTGTATAAGTAATTTATAATATCGCAAAAAAAACATCGTTAGTTAGTTTAATAACATACTGGAATTCTAACAAAGCATTATATATTTAAGATCTGTGTGTTCAAGACCTTAAAACACAGTATATATGCTCAATATTAATATTCAGTCACATGTCTATACTGATTAGATCACACCCAGATGACATAATGCATATGAGTATCTCACCTTCTAAACTGCAAACGACGATCATTTCTTGCTAGAATTCAACTATATTTGCACAACATGGTTCTTCAATCTGCATTTATATATTTCTCATTGTCATTTCTCAGAGATATTTGCGTTTAAGACCTAAAATCTTTGCTAAACAATTCTAGAGTCACATGATAAGTGTTACAGGAGGTCAGGGTATTTCCCGGAACTCTTAATACATTCATCGGAATCACACAAGGGATTTCCCTCGTCAATAATCAAGTGTTGCATTTTTTCAATAAAAGACACAGCTTGGGATTTGCTGTCTATAGTGATGATATGCCCGAACACGAAGTTACAAGTGAAAATTGAAAGTAGTACCAGCGTGCTTCGACTTACAGTTTCGTTTCTTGATTGAAGATTATCTACACTCAGTCGCGGTGTAAGCTTGCATTTAGTCAAGACAAGGTGAACAGCGAGAGGAAGAACGATATCGCCGGTCCAAGCTTGTTGTAAACACCAAGCTATAGAAACATCTAGAAGCAAACGTGTTATTTTGATAACGTAGTGTGTTATACTTAGCTGCAAAATGCCTGTTGAACGATTACGAATGCGGCCATGGCTGGAGAATATTATTAATAATCATAAATATCCTGGTGTCGAATGGTTAGACGAAGAGAAGAAGATCTTCCGCTTGCCTTGGAAGCACGCCTCGAGAAATGGCTGGAAGATTAATACGGATGCTTCGCTATTTCGAGCATGGGCTGAGCATACAGGAAAATACAAGGGCGACAAGGAAAAGACAAATGCTAAAATATGGAAAGCGAACTTCCGATGCGCTCTGAATTCACTGCCTGACATGGAAGAAGTGACTGAGAGGCGGTCAACTAAAGGCACTAACGCTTTTAAAGTTTATAGAATTATTGACAAAATGGATAGTGCTGAAACTAAGAAGAATAATAGTAAAAAATACAAAGGTAATTCACGCCGCTTTAACTCGTAGTTGACTAACATGGCCTAGATATTTGCAACGAAGGTGAAATGAAACCCGCGAATGAATCCCTGAACACGAACAAAATGACCACATGCAAAGTTGATTATTGCATTCCATGCACGCACGCAAGATAAAACAGTAGCTTTAGTGTAGCCCAACGTTTCTCTATATAATTACAATATTATGTTGCCACCGTAATTTTGAATGCAACACAAGGTAAAAAAAACACTATGAAATAAAGCTTTGACTAAAAGCTACAGCTTCCTTCATTTTAAGCACACATCTTTTTTTAAAAAAAAACATTTAACAAATTTTAACGCAGCTTTTCATAGTTTGAGTTTTGTAATCGAGCATTTTACTAATTCTACTTTTAGGGCGTTATCAGCGAAGAAAGCGACCGTATTCAAGAACTACAAGTAGTCAGAAAGAGGTGAAACTAGAGAGCAAGGAAACACAACAACTGGCGCAGGAAGAACAGGTAGATATTTTACCATTCAACGGTAGTTTAAGAAATTTGGAAAATCGCTTAAAAACGTTTTCAATGCTTTTTCTTTCCGTCACGACAAACCCACACTCGGTCCCGTGAAACTCTCGTACATTTTAATTTCCGAATGAACAAAAAAGTTCCTGTTTAAGAAAAAAACGAGAAAAGAAATGGCCGTCATGCAATCATTTTTCTTGGAAGACATTTACTTGGAATTTCAATGAACACGTGTCAGTCTAAATTATTTAGGGTGCGGCAAACTTTGATTTAGTTCAGATATTTTAGTTCAGACAGTTTTGGGGTATTTTCCTGACAAATAACCCTGGAAATCATTTTCATATTGAAATTAAAATGTTTAGAAAATCTGCATTTAGGACGGCGCGCGGTTCGGTGCTGGTGAAATAACTGGTAAATTAACCCTTTAACAGGCAATCGGACATTTTTGTCCATACTTAAATATTTTACTCTGGCTAACGCCAGACGAATTTACTTGTCAACTGGGTACCTCTTGCAGAAACTTGCCTGTTAAAGGGTTAAATCTTATACTACGTACGGCTGGCAGGGTGATGGAGCTTGTTTTTCCCCCCCATTTTTTGTCATAACGCAAACAAGAACAGTAAAATCTGTAGTTGCGCGCAAACTGCATATATGAACACTTTTACCGTCGAGATTCAAAGTCGATGTATATGAGAACTCTATTAGGAAATAAAACTATACAGAATAATACATACATGGAATCATGGATGTGCGGAAATATGAAAGTCTATTTCGAGTGTTGACCAGGGTATCTCGTGCACAAGTGAGCAAAGCAAACGAGTGGAATATCCTGTTTAACCGACGAGAAATAATTCCATATTTCCAAACATCCATGTGCCATTTCAGTTAGTTTATTATATAAACTAGTCCTATTGCCTCACAAAAATAGAGCAGTATACTCTAATGCGTTTCGTGATATATCCACACATGTGAGATTATCGTTCTTATTAGTGGCGAAAAAATCAATAAACCAATCTATTTTATATAAGATAATTATATATATATAGGATGAATATATCCCGAAATGAAACGATAATATATACAGCCGTAGGAAACATATTGAGCACAGAAGAATCCGATGAATGCTATTTTGGTACGCTACTATATATATATACCTGCATGCCAACGATTATGTCATTGGTATATATATATATATATATATTTAATATAATTAATCGAAATATAGTTAGGTTTGAGTTAATGCCGAAAATATTGAACGTAGTTTCTAACGTTTCGAGCGAAGGCCCTTCGTCAGAGAGAAACGTTGGCCTTCACTCGAAACGTTGAAAACTACGTTCAATAATTTCGGCCGCAGTATTCAAACCTTACCGATTTGTATTTCAACACTGCCTACGCAGCACACTACTTTTAATATAATTAATACTTTCGTTTCTGTTCAATTCTAGTCTGCGGTTATGGAATCAGCTGAAATTACTACTGGTTTTCCGTTCTCTGTTCCTCAAGCATACTATAAACAACATTTAGTTGACCATGACTATGCTGTTACTCGCTACTTTGATTTATTCGACGGCGCTGCTGGGGAGGAAATGAGCGATGGTTAGTATCACGTGATAACCTTCTCACTCCCAAATACGGAATTTTACTCTTTCTCTACTCTATATTACTCTTCTATTTTACTCTGTCACTTATTTCTATAGGCGAATTTCAGGGTATTGCGCGTGCATCATTTTGCAACGGAATTGGCGGGCTCTTGGTGGGCTCTCCACAAAGTAAGCAATGACAAACAGACTTGCTAGTGAGCCAACAACAGTAGAATAACAGTGTTAAACATCCAGAAACTGTATCTATACTTTGTTGATTTTAAACAGTATGTTTACTTTGATTGGAGCTTGCCAGTTTTTTTGAAAAATTATGCGCGCACAACACCCTGAAACTCGCCTATTCGTCAATGAGAGAGCTCCCAGAAAGTTGGGAGTGAAAGGGGTAAAATAATTATTCAATAATTAAAACGTTTCGATCCTGATTCTTGCCCCCCTTATACTAAACAGTGTTAATTTTCGCGCCTATACTTAATACTTGATTAAATGTAGTTTATGTTGTATATTTTAGTTCTGGATACTCCAGATTGCAAGGTTATAAAAACAGAACCATTATCTCCCATGAGAAAAGAAAGTGACGAATATTCATTTTACGAGGTAAGTTTGATGCGTGGTGATGTTATCACGTGATCATGACGTCATGGTTGATTGGGTGTTTTTATTCCTCGCAGGACGAGAATGGTAATTTGGAGAAACTTGATGATAGTGATTTCCTGGATGAATCAGGTATGCATATATACTGCTTGAAGTAAGAAACTAAAGTATCCATTCAAAACTAAAACGAACAGTCCATCCCAGTAAATCACCATGAAAAACTGGCTATATTTTATACCACAATTGTTGCGTACAACCCATACGCATGTTGGCAATTTTAATAGTTTACTTTGAAAAACGTTACACGGCCGTTCAAACAAAGCGATTTATGAAAAACACTATAGATCGTTTTCACTCACGTGATCGGTAGCCCCAATGGGGTGGTGAAACAATACGAAATATTTGAATAAAAATAGAGCTAAATTCCAATGGTACACCAATATGGCCGCCATTTCATTGTTTTGGTACACCAATATGGCCGCCGTGACGTCAGATGAAAACGATCTATAGTCACAAACCTGCATCCAAAACAAAACAAAACAAAACAAAACAAAACAAAACAAAACAAAACAAAACAAAACAAAACAAAACAAAACAAAACAAAACAAAACAAAACAAAACAAAACAAAACAAAACAAAACAAAACAAAGCAAAACAAAACGCAACGCAACGCGGCAACGCAACGCAACGCAACACAACACAGCACAGCACAGCAAAGCAAAGCAAAGCACAACACAGCAAAGCAAAGCATGCAAGCAAAACAAAAGAAAACAAACCAAAACAAAACAAAACAAAACAAAACAAAACAAAACAAAACAAAGCAAAGCAAAACAAAACAAAACAAAACAAAACAAAGCAAAACAAAATGAATATTAGTTAAAATATTCTGGTAATTTCTCTATTAGATAATTTAAAGGAAAGATTCAAACGTGCACTAATGACATTATTTTTTGTTTGTATATTTTAGATGACAAAGTTATGTCAGATGATGAAGTTATTGAGGTAAATAATCCGGCTTTATGCTATATTCAAGTGTATTATTTATTTACTTACTTAAGTAGGAGAAATTATTGTTTTCCCGAGATTCTCTGTGATATTTCTTAACTCATCTTTGACCGAGAAATGTGTTTTTTTAACATTACAGCTTATTGATGAAATGTCAAGTGAATGTGATTCATCTGCTGGTTCTTTGGACACGATGGATGAATTACTGGACGGCTGCGTGGACACATTTGAAAAAAGTAAGTCACAGTCTTTCTTAAACAATAACTGAACTATACATAGCTATAGCCACAGTCTTCTGCGCAGTAACGTTTAATTGTCTTTTTTCGTCTCAATCTAAAGCTTCGTATGTCAACAATAACGCATACCTCTAACGAAAAACAGTCAAGTGTATAAGAATAAAAGTAGCGTGCTGCGTAGGCAGTGTAGAAACAACAATCGAAATATTAGAGTAAGGTTAGATATACTGCCGAAACAGAGAATGTAGGAGTCTAACGTTTCGAGCGAAGGTCCTTCGTCAGAGAGAAACGTAAGGGCCTTCGCTCGAAACGTTAGACTCCTACGTTCTCTGTTTCGGCAGTATATCTAACCTTACTATATTTCGACAAGTGTATAAGATTAAGATGTGCTTTAGATTTTCTAAGCTAGCTATTTTAAAAAGTGTATATGAAATGAAAATTAAGTCTTATTTGGAGAAACTCTTAGAATGATAAAGTAAGTCGCGTTATACAGTTTTTCCATATCACACTTCGTTCTTGAGAAAATATGATTTGTTTGATATGCAAATAACCCACACTGTAATTTTACAATAAACTCGTGCAGTGTGACGTAATGCTGTGGGTTATTTGCAATTTTGCATATCAAACAAATTAAATCTTATTTTCTCAAGAACGAAGTGAGGTATGGAAAAACTATACAAGCCTATATACAAGGTGTTAAAACAAATTTGAAAGTACTGGAGGGGTCCTTTTGAGTCATCCCTTTACGCCTATAACCCTGGTAGTTGTAGTCACCCAACGCGCCATCGTACGTCAACGTGCTAATGGTCTATTGTAATATTTATGATTAAATAAATGACGTTGTTTGTTTGTTTGTTTTAGATTTTGAGCCTCCAAAGCAAAGAGCAAACAGTGCTCCAGCATGTTTGCAGACAAGTTTTGACAGTTTAGCTGCCTTGCCGACATGTATGCCAATTGCTAAAAGCAAGTCTTTCTCTGATATTCATTCCATTATTTCAACTTCACCTCAGGAATTTTTACAAAGCTGTTTGTCGTAATATGAGCAGAAGTGATAATGTTCAGGCTTCCCTCGTTGATATTGTACATTTTGTTCATATACACAATCTGTTTGGAAGGTATTTTCAATGAAAAAAAAACGCACACAATGTTTATTGTCTCCTAAGGAGTGACAAGTACTACTATACTGACCACGCAATGGAACGGTCCTTGTTCAGTTCTCAGCTTAATTTGAAATTGTGCTCGGACTGATATCCTAGACGGTGACAAGAATTACAATTATCTGTCGGTATGTCCGCCATGACACTTGCAGTCTTCATATATATATATATATATATATATATATATATATATATATATATATATATATATATATATTCATGAACAAGTGTTTTTGGTAGCTTAAAGGCCCACTTGATTTTCTCCAAACGTCTGGCTTCTTGCCTGAACTTTTAATGTAGTCAAATAGTATCGAACAGGGACGGTGGGGCCGGGGGAAAGCCCCGACTTTTGCTCAGTTTAATAAATTAAGGTTATTGTGTACTGTGTATTCTCAGAGGTAGGATACCTCGGACCCCCCTTGTTAGCCCCCCCCCCCTTCATATATCGCTCCGCGGCCTCCACCGTCCCTGTCAAAAATAGGTTTTTCAAAAGCTATATAATTTTTAGTTGAACTTGTATATACATGTTAAATGGATTATACTCTCGCTGGCGAACATCAGAATTTTAGGCCGTTATAGCACAGGTAATAGTGCAGTGGTAAAGTGACTTAATTTTAAAACATGCATACCAGCACAATTTAGATGGAAGACTGTCAAAATATTGAGAAAGACTAGCTTATTTGAAGTCTTTGAAAAACGTTTGTCGTCATGAGTGCGTGCATGTTTTCTTTCATTCATTCAGTGGACACAAAATCATGCTCTTACTCAATAATAATATACATGAAAAAGTAGACCCTGCTGACTCAGGCAACTTGCGATTTTTTAATGGGTAAATTTGTTGCAAGTTGCAAGAAAAAACGCACGTGTAACAACAGTAGCTTTAGCTTCGATGTAAAACATTTAATTTGTCTTTACCATAACTCAAAAAGTTTTACTATCAAACCTTGTCCAGTCTTGTTGCTGGCACTTTTAAAACAAAACTGATTGACTTTATATTGACATTTTGAAATCTCTAAGTTTTGGTCGCCATATTGGATTTTCTCGTGAAGCAAAATGCCATAAAATCCGCGTAAGCATTTGATTGGCTCTCCGTGAGTTTGGTTGTTTATTAACCAATAAGAAAATTGAATTCTCGTTAGCCAATCAGAACTCAGGAATGTTTTTCATGTATATTAATATTATGATTAAAATACCTTTTTTAATGCACTGTTATGGTTATTGCATTATGTTCTAGCTATCTGACGTCTAAATATGAAAGCTTTTAGACTAGTAGTAAATTGAAATAAATCTGTTTTAATTAATTCAAATGTGTGTATAACTCATTCAGCGGCAGTAAAACAAAGCGATCAACTTACCCAAATAAATCTTTGGCTTATTTTATTTTATTTTATTAGCTTCGCCATAGATTAACTAAATATTACATAAGATCATTACAAAATAAACTCAACTGACCGTCAACCACTCATACACACAAACACAAGTAAATTAGCAATTTAATTTAGTATGCAAAATCATTCTGAGTAATGGCGGTCCCATGGGAGAAGTTCATTGTAATGGGCGGTCTCATTGGTCCGTTGGTGGTCTCGTTGAAGCTATTTGATTATAACTGGCACAAAATTAAACTATGCATAATTTCGTTTCCTGAGGAATGTTTAAGAAAAGCAATCAACCAATGAAAATGCAGAGTCCACCAGCCGATGCCAGGGCCTTTTCCTGTCCGCCCAATTTCAAAAAGGCCCTGGGAACGAGGTACACCTTACTGCGGGCCACTTTACCTACATACGGTGTATTTTTGGGATCATCATATCGCATGCAAACACATCGCGTCCCTCTTTCGCCACAAGTAAACTTTGGTGCTTACTTTGTGTTTCGCGCACGAATTTGTTATTCTTTGACCCTGACCCTGAAAACACCCTAATCCTAACCCTGATCCCAACCCCAATCCTTACCCCAATCCTAACCTCAATCCTAACCCTAACCCTAATGCATATTCGTGCGCGAAACACAAAGTAATAACCTAAACTTTCCCCCCACCACTTTTCTCCACATCAGTACACCGCGGTTCTCCCGCGTCCATGGGCAGCAGGGAATCCATCAACATCGTACCCAGGCTCTTTGCTCGGCGCCCCCTAACACGTGGCTGGAGCCACGTTGGTTGGGAATCCATGCGCGTTATACAGCGATATACAAATGCCCTATCTTATAACCCGTTTAAGATCCGTTTAACCGGTTCTCGTTCTCTCAGCGAAGAAATAAGGAAAAGAAGGCTCTACTAGCAGGGTATATTAGACAGTGACGGCAGAAGATGTTTTATATTAGAGGGCTTCATTCATCAATGCAGTGATAACGGGGTGTATTTTGACACTCCCCTTGATGGTAGACTCATTATTTTCCATGTACAACATGTACAACATGTTGCACCTACTAAGATTGCCAATATAAGTATTTATATTTCGAACAAATGAAGATGTGTACGCTTGTGCATTAAATGGTGTGGGCCTGCGCCGTGTATGCGAGTTCGCGTATGTGAACGCGCGTTCATGTAATTTAATATTTGCGTGTTTGTGCGTGCGTTTATTGCGCACGCGCGTCATATATTTGCGTGTTTGTCCGTGCGTTTATTGCGCACGCGCGTCATGTATTTGCGTGTTTGTGCGTGCATTAATTATTATGTGCGCCTGCGTTTGAGTATATGCACGCGCGTTCATATCATATAATTATAATTTAATAATTCGTGTTTGTGTTTGTGTGTGTGCGTTTGTTATGTGCATTTTCTCATGCAGTATGTCTGAGTTTCTAGCTAGCTTGTGTCACAGACGCGCTCGTACGTGTTAGATATAAGGCCATATACACCACTTTCATAATAGCGATTAATTTGAATATTCTTTTGCAAAAGAATCTTAAATCTTTGCTTCATAACGAGGCCAGAAAGGCCTTTATCAAAGTGGTTCCAGCGGTGTCCCGGGTGCCTACCCGAGTTCCACCCCCCCCCCCCCCCGCTTACAAGCAGACTCTTGATACCAGTGCTGGATTTAGGCACTGATCTATATAGATCAGTGGATTTAGGACATGGCGGACTGGGCGGTCGCCCAGGGCCCTCTACAAAATAATGTTTAAGGGGGGGGGGGCTCCACAAAAATGTCTTGAAAAAATAGGTGTTGAAATGAAAAAAATCTTGAGAGCCCAAACTATGAGTCAAAAACAAGACAAAATATATATGGATGATATATAGATGATATATAGAGGGTTGTGTCCCATATACTATATATATATACTGAATATTACTTACGTATCTTTAATCCCTTCTTATAATTGTTTAACTTACTCCCGTATCAAATTTACACTGCGCCTTCAACCGTCGTAAAATACAGCAAGATGCGCTTTTTGGCCTAAGGCCATATACCACATTCTTTGCAAATTTTATTCATCTACATTATATAACCCCAGTGTCAGTCCAATTACCTACATCTTATTTAAAAAAAATATGACTATGTAACTTAGCATACATTCAGAAATAGAATTGATATATTGTGGTGGTCAGTGACCGCCCAGGGGCCTCCACAGTCCTAAATCCGGCGCTGCTTGCTACTATTGTCTATTGAGCCAGGATGCGGCTTTTTTAAGGTGAATACTTGCAACTATCTACGTCTTAATGCTTAAATATCTTAATACAAAACTTAAAACAACAAGAAGACAACTATAACATCAAACTTACTTAATATTTCGTAAAGTCAATATTCTTGATACAGGGGGGGTTATCTGTGTTTGACCTTCAGATTATCGCTGATTGGTCCACGTGATGGTCGACTGCTCTCTCTCTTCTCTCTGGAAACAAAGCATCGCTCAGTGGAAGCAACGTGGACACTTCTTTGACATATTTTTTGGCTTGAAACTTGTTTCCAACTGCCAACATTCTGGAAAGATGAAGGTACAAGAAGGTGGTTTCTCTATTCCGTCATTTCTTCCCAGGTTATCGTTTGAAAAGCAAGATACATTGCTGAAATTGTGCATCCTCTCCATAGCTGCCATCTTATGTAAGTGATACTAAATTGGTTTCATTAAGTTGTGCATTTCAATGCAACATTTTAGTTATTTTAGAAGCTAAGTAAGGAAAATAACTAGTTCATTATTGTGTGTTTTAGCTTTTGCAACAAGATTGTTTTCAGTTTTACGCTATGAAAGTGTCATTCATGAATTTGATCCGTAAGTATTTTATATTAAAATGTGTGTCAATTATTCAAATATTTAGACTAAATAATACCTCAATCCACCAAAACATTTCTTCAAAAGATAAACTGATATTTGATGTTTATCTTTTGAGCTAAATCATAATAAAAGTCAATGTAATCTTGGAAATTATTAAAACCTACAGCATGCAGATTGTTTAATTGACCATTGGAAATCAATTGATGAAAAATCAATTATGTACATTATACAATTATAGACCTGGAGCGAGGGGTATTCCACAAAAAATTACCCTGAGGGATGAAAGCCTGAGGGATATTTGTGACCCTCCATGGGAAAATGTACCTTATTGAAATTGCGTTCAAACGGTGCTACATGTACAAACATTTGAACGGTTCCTTGCGAGCATTCGAACAGCAAAGTTCAAGCATTTGAACAGCTAGCCACAACCATTCGAACGCATTCCATTAGGCATTTGAACGCATGCCATTAGGCATTCGAACGCATCCATTAGACCTTCGAATGCATTTCAGTTGGCATTTGAACGCATTCCAGTTGGCGTTCAAACACCTTGCTACTAGAGTTCGAACGACTTGCTCCATGTACTAAGTTAATATCAAACAACAGAATAATAGTTTGTTTTAAAATGCTTTTCATTTTACAGTGTAATAGAAATCGCAAGTTTTGATCACACTACCTTTGCATACCACGGCACCGTAATAGTGTAAACCATGCGAGTTTATAAAGTTTACCTACACAATTCTCACGCCCATTACAACAGACCTGTGAGCAGACGAAGATATAAGCTCATTAAGAACCTGTCAAAACATAGAGACAACATTTTTATTCTAGGGTTCTGACTAGGTGTTCGAACGGTTCTGACTAAATGTTCGAACAGTTCTGACTAGGCATTCGAATGGTTCTGACTAGGCGTTCGAACGGTTCTGGCTAAGCGTTCGAACGGTGCTGGCTGGGCATTCGAACGCTTCAAGTCAGGCATTCGAACGCTTGTGGTTAAGGTGTTTTCATGCCGTTCGCTAAATCGATAAGGTACGTTTTCCCATGGAGGGTCACATTTCATCTCCAGGTGTAATATTTTGTGGAAACACTGAGTGAAAGGTCCATAATTGATATGTTATACCGAAACATATTAATCTTTCCAAAAAAGCTTAAACAATTTTAATAAAGTTAGCTTGACTTTTGTCAGCTTTTCGTTGTCTGTTTCCATTCTGTTGATATTAAGTGTTGTCTCAAGGCTTCTGGATGCATTCTTTGTATTTTCTGAATTCTTTTTTTCTTGTAACCTAACAATCTTTATGTCAACATCTGAATGTTCAGGCGAAATGTCTTCTTGTCCTGCCAAACTCCACCATTGTTGACAGCTTTGTGAATCATGCATGGCATTCACGCATGGCACACGAAGTTGAGTACACTGCTCTGGTGGGGTACTGAACATTACACCCCACTATAGCAGGGTATATCACTTTAATACTATCAAGTGAGGGGTAATTTGATGATTAACTGACTGGTCACGTTGTGCAAATTTCTGACTGGACAATTTACAGTCGAGGTATCCAATATCAATCAATTATTTTTATTATTGATTACAATGGTCATTCAAATAGCTATGTACTGTGGGCTCATTCCTAGTGATGTCTGCATCTCGAGTCTTGCATCTTGATCTGGCCTTTTACAGTACTGCTCACAAGTAAGGTAACCTCCACTTGCGAGTATTCGCTATGATTGAATACTCGCGAGTGCTAGCAACTCATTACGACTACCGTATTTTCTGGGCGATAACCCGCACGGCGTATAACCCGCACAGCAACAAAAATGTTACTTTTTGAAAAATAAATCACCGTATTACCCGCACCATCGGATAACCCGCAGCTGCTAATAATAGGTTTGGGCAAGGGAGCACGCCAAACTGACTTGTATTTCTTCTTGGTTCGGTGTTCCTTCATTTATATTCAGCCATTTTGAGTAATGCGGTATATATCATTAGCGTATCGCAGGCGTGGGCTACAGAGCCGAAGGAAAGCCGAGCGCATTCCGAAAATGAAATACCCGGGCCGTAGCCCACGCCTGCGATACGCTAATGAATATACTGCATTATTCAAAATGGCTGAATATAAATGAAGGACGCCGAACAAAGAAGAAGAAATACAGGTCAGTCTGGCGTGCTCCCTTGGTTTGGGACCACAAAATTAAAAAAAAGTACAGTACCAGTAGTTGAAAGATGAAAGTAGAATCCTTGGTCTCCAGTCTTTGTGATGGCATCATCTTAAGAATTCAACAGATTACCCACACCACCCTATTAGCCGCATTAATTATGTTTCCTAGCAAAATTAAGAGATAACTCGTGGGTTATCGCCCAGAAAATACGGTAGTTGCTCACAAGTACTCGCATCTTTAGTAAGACCAAATAACAACTCACCAGTATTTGGTTTCACTAGAGATGTGAGTACTTGTGAGTAACGAGTCCGAACAAGTACTTGTGCGTAGCGAGTACTCGCAAGTGGAGGTTACCTTACTTGCAAGCGGTACTGTATAAAAGCAGATGTGAGGTCTTCCTTCACTCCATTCCCTCACTAACGTCTGCTCAGACAAGCAGTAAATTCCTTTCTCGATTGTTGACCAATCAGCCAATCAAATTTAAGAAATGGTTCATGGTTTGGTGTGCTCCACCGAGTTATATGGATGCACGTGGGAAGTTGGGAGAGCATGAAAAAAGCATAAGAGTTGGTCGAGGCATAGCTGATTTTTAAGTGCTCTCCAACTTCACAAGTGCATGCATAACTCAATGGAGCATGCCAAACCATGAACCATTTCGTTTATAACAGAGAATCAGACACAAAACAATGGAAAACAATATTTATTTCACTGATTAAAAATGAGTTTCTCATTATATTTGAAATTGCCACGCTCCATTGAGTTATGGAGCATGCACAATAGCCAATCAGAAATGCCATTATATTACATCTATGTTATGTTTTTTATGAACTTGTTCATAAACTTCTGGTCACTTGTTTTTGTGTGTCTAGACAAATTGATGCATACTATAAGTCCATTTCAAACATTGCACTTCTGCTGTGTTGGTTCAATTCAGCATTGTTGAATGTTTGAATTATAACTTATCAGAGAATGTTATATATCTTTGCGTTCATCAAACACTCAAGTATGAATAACATGTGTGCGTGTTTCTTTCACAACACCAAACTTCTCGATTTTAAAGAATTTCATTTGCGAATGAAAGAGATACACAAACTTCTTTGATACAGTAAGTCACTATGCATGTGTGACGTAAATTCCGGACATTTGCATATCAAAGAAAATGAAATATCTCAAAAACAAAATGAAAAATCGAAAATCTTCCAAGAAGTTAATTTTAATATCATTTTAAACGTTTTTCCAAATAAGAAGTTATGGGCACTTTAACATGAATACCTTTTCTTACAGTCATTAAGTCCAGTCATTGATATCTGGCTCCATGATTTTGAAAGCCTAGCACTGATTGGTCAACAATTGAGAGAGGAATTTATTGCTCATCTGAGAAGATGTTAGTGAGGGAATGCAGTGATAGAAGCACTTCGCAACATCGCTTTAGGAGGCTACATCTTGACTATAAAATTTGATAACATCAATATGCTTAATATGGTAATATTATGACAATTAGACAACAAGCTTGAGTTGTTTATGAGCTGGTGGTTGATGAGGGGCAGCTAAGTTGACTATCGTTCTTAGACAACAAGGACGAGTTGTCTAATTGTTTTAGTATAAATGATTAAATCAACTAGTTGGACAATATCATTTAAAGAAACAATGTGAAACATTAACCGCAACAAAACATGAGTTTTCTGCCATTATTTTGCATCTAAAAACTCGTACAAAAAACAATAGAGTTGATATTTCCAGGCATACATGTAAATATGTTTTTGGCCCAACTCAGGCTCATTTCAGCTCAAGCCGAAGGTGAGGGTTAAACTTAACTCTAAGAAGGGCCAAAAACATATTGAAGCACAAGAACATAAACTGTATTACTATTATAATAACTTTAGTGTGCATTTATTTGGAAGAAAATCATCATGTGCATTTTTTAATAGTTCATGTTGCAGTGGCATAATCACTATGTCATTAATTTATTGTTAGGTACTTTAATTATCGTACAACTAAGTTCTTAGCCAAGGAAGGTTTCTATAATTTTCATAACTGGTTTGATGATCGGGCATGGTATCCCCTTGGACGTATCATAGGAGGAACCATTTATCCAGGTATGATCTTGGGATAAAAGACAGCTTTTAATTTTATGGCTCCATAATTTTTTCCCTTTGTGTTCTTAGAAAATATTTCAAGGCGCCTCAGTCCCCTACCTCCAAGGCAAATATTAGGAAATTGCTTTGCTTTTCTAAATTGTTGTGAAGGATGACTCTCCTGCTCTCGTTCTTTCTTTCCATCCTCATCCTGTTAATCCTCATCCTGTTTATCCTCATCCTGTTTATCCTTATCCTGTCCATCTTTATCCTGACCATCCTCATCTTGTCCATCCTCATCCTGTCCATCCTCATCCTGTCCATCCTCACCCTGTTCATCTTCATTGTGTCCATCTTCATCCTGTCCATCTTCATCCTGTCCATCTTCATTGTGTCCATTTTCATCCTATCCATCTTCATCCTGTTCATCCTCAACTTGTCCATCCTCATCATGTCCATCCTCAACTTGTCCGTCCTCATCCTGTCCATCCTCATCCTGTCCATCCTCATCCTGTCCATCCTCAACTTGTCCATCCTCATCCTGTCCATCCTCATCCTGTCCATCCTCATCCTGTCTATCCTCATCCTGTCCCTCTTCATCCTGTCCATCCTCATCCTGTCCATCCTCATCCTGTCTATCCTCATCCTGTTCATCCTCATCCTGTCCATCTTCATCCTGTCCATCCTCATCCTGTCCATCCTCATCCTGTCTATCCTCATCGTGTTCATCCTCATCCTGTCCATCCTCATCCTGTCCATCTTCATCCTGTCCATCCTCATCCTGTCCATCCTCATCCTGTCCATCCTCATCTTGTCCATCTTCATCCTGTCCATCTTCATCCTGTCCATCCTCATCTTGTCCATCCTCATCCTGTCCATCCTCATCCTGTCCATCTTCATCCTGTCCATCCTCATCCTGCCCACCCTCATCCTGTCCATCTTCATCCTGTCCATCCTCACCCTGCCCACCCTCATCCTGCCCACCCTCATCCTGCCCACCCTCATCCTGCCCACCCTCACCCTGCCCACCCTCATCCTGCCCACCCTCATCCTGCCCAATCCTGTTCATCCTCATCCTGTCCTTCTTCATCCTGTCCATCCTCATCCTGTCCATCCTCATCCTGTCCATCCTCATCCTGTTCATCCTCATCCTGTCCATCTTCATCCTGTCCATCCTCATCCTGTTCATCCTCATCCTGTCCATCCTCATCCTGTTCATCCTCATCCTGTCCATCCTCATCCTGTTCATCCTCATCCTGTCCATCTTCATCCTGCCCATCCTCATCCTGCCCACCCTCATCCTGCCCACCCTCATCCTGTTCATCCTCATCCTGTCCATCTTGATCCTGTCCATCCTCATCCTGTCCATCCTCATCCTGTCCATCTTCATCCTGTCCATCCTCATCCTGCCCACCCTCATCCTGCCCACCCTCATCCTGTTCATCCTCATCCTGTCCATCTTCATCCTGTCCTTCCTCATCCTGTCCATCCTCATCCTGTCCATCCTCATCCTGTTCATCCTCATCCTGTCCATCTTCATCCTGTCCATCCTCATCCTGTTCATCCTCATCCTGTCCATCCTCATCCTGTTCATCCTCATCCTGTTCATCCTCATCCTGTCCATCTTCATCCTGCCCATCCTCATCCTGCCCACCCTCATCCTGTCCATCTTCATCCTGTCCATCTTCATCCTGTCCATCCTCATCCTGTCCATCCTCATCCTGTCCATCTTCATCCTGTCCATCTTCATCCTGTCCATCCTCATCCTGTTCATCCTCATCCTGTCCATCTTCATCCTGTCCATCTTCATCCTGTCCATCCTCATCCTGTTCATCCTCATCCTGTCCATCTTCATCCTGTCCATCTTCATCCTGTCCATCTTCATCCTGTCCATCCTCATCCTGTCCATGTTCATCCTGTCCATCCTCATCCTGTCCATCCTCATCCTGTTCATCCTCATCCTGTCCATCCTCATCCTGTCGATCCTCATCCTGCCCACCCTCATCCTGCCCACCCTCATCCTGCCCACCCTCATCCTGCCCACCCTCATCCTGCCCACCCTCATCCTGCCCACCCTCATCCTGCCCACCCTCATCCTGCCCACCCTCATCCTGCCCACCCTCATCCTGTTCATCCTCATCCTGTCCATCTTCATCCTGTCCATCCTCATCCTGTCCATCCTCATCCTGTCCATCCTCATCCTGTTCATCCTCATCCTGTCCATCCTCATCCTGTCCATCCTCATCCTGTCCATCCTCATCCTGTCCATCCTCATCCTCATCCTGTCCATCCTCATCCTGTTCATCTTCATTGTGTCCATCTTCATCCTGTCCATCTTCATCCTGTTCATCTTCATTGTGTCCATCTTCATCCTGTTCATCTTCATCCTGTCCATCTTCATCCTGTTCATCTTCATTGTGTCCATTTTCATCCTGTCCATCTTCATCCTGTCCATTCTCATCCTGTCCATCCTCATCCTGTCCATCCTCATCCTGTCCATCCTCAACTTGTCCATCCTCAACTTGTCCATCCTCATCTTGTCCATCCTCATCTTGTCCATCCTCAACTTGTCCATCCTCATCCTATCCATCCTCATCCTGTCCATCCTCAACTTGTCCATCCTCATCCTGTCCATCCTCATCCTGTCCATCCTCATCCTGTCCATCCTCAACTTTTCCATCCTCAACTTGTCCATCCTCAACTTGTCCATCCTCATCTTGTCCATCCTCATCTTGTCTATCCTCATCCTGTCCATCTTCATCCTGTCCATCCTCAACTTGTCCATCCTCATCCTGTCCATCCTCAACTTGTCCATCCTCAACTTGTCCATCCTCATCCTGTCCATCCTCATCCTGTCCATCTTCAACTTGTCCATCCTCATCCTGCCCATCCTCATCCTGTCCATCCTCAACTTGTCCATCTTCATCCTGTCCATCCTCATCCTGTCCATCCTCATCCTGTCCATCTTCAACTTGTCCATCTTCATCCCGTTCATCCTCATCTTGTCCATCCTCATCCTGTCCATCCTCATCCTGTTTATTGTGTCAATTTCTCTAGGTCTGATGGTGACGTCTGCCATACTCTATCATGTGATGCATTTTTTTCACATCACAATTGACATCAGAAATGTCTGTGTGTTTCTTGCTCCATTGTTTTCCTCGTTCACAACTATTGTCACATACCATATGACAAAGGAACTTAAGGTAAAAACTCCATAGTACCTCTACATTGTGGAATAAAGTTGTATTGTAAATAATCATTTTGTTTGACTCATAGACCATGCAAAACTGCCCCTTTGTTATTTTACTGTCTATGGTTCCAGACAATTTTACTCATCAAGTGAGGACCTTTAGACTACATGTACTGTAGTTGTCAAAGTGTTAACGTATTCTACCCTGCGAGTCAGAGCCCCATTCCGGGAAAGTGGGCTCTGCCAACAAACTCGATATTTCTTTTTGAGCATGCGTGAACGTTTGCCAAGATACTATTTTGTGCCCAGGCTCTAACGCGTTACTTGCTATTTTCCTGCTTGCGCGTGCTCATAAACTAGAACTTGTTTGACCAGTTTAAAACCTGACTCTGACTCCCTCCAAACTTGGGGCGAAGATCGAGTTTGTTGGCAGAGCCTACTTTCCCCCAAAGCCTGCGTATGTCGGAAAGGGACTCTGACTTGCAGGGTAAACCTATTCCTGCGTGAGCCAGCAAAAAAATTCATGGTGATAACGATATTTAGTGATAATCAGATTTATATTGCGCATTCTTCATGACGTAATGATCAAATGCGCATTACAGTGTACAACGCAATAGATGAACAGGTATAGCTATATATTTACATTACATGAAATAGTTATTAAGATGTAGGTGTTGATTTTTATGGAGGGAGGAAAACCGGAGAACCCTGCGAAAAACACTCAAACCAACTAATCTCTACTCACATGAGTTCCAAGCTCGAGAACGGTGTTATTCCCAGACGGTCACCCATCCAAGTACTAACCCCGTCCAACCAGGCCCTGCTATCCGGACGAATTTTAGAACGCTTTAGACCCGTTTACACGGTACCGGACGAAATTTCGTTGCATAGGCACTTCAAGTGATTATTGTTGACCAATGTTTTGGTTATTGATTAGGAGCAATTGCTTATTATTGTAGAATCAACTTTTTTTTTAATAAGTAATTTAATAATGTAATAAGGAAAATATTTCTTTATTATTGCAGGATGAAGGTGCTGGGTTGGTTGCAGCAGCTATGATAGCTGTTGTTCCAGGTACTGTATACACCACTTTCATAATAGTGATTAATCCGAAGTCTAACGTTTCGAGCGAAGGCCCTTCGTCAGAGAGAAACGTAAAGAGGCATGTTGTAAGTTCTTTGCTCCTTTCGCTTTTGGAGTTGGATAAAATGTTGAACAGCTTTGCCTTTTGATCAAGATGTTATTGCATATTGTTGGTAGATTTCGAAATAGACTGACTGACTTTGTAGTTTAATAGCGATCAGATGTGGCTGACAACTGTCTTAATCGTAAATATGTTCACCAATGTGAAGTATGCACCACATTCAACCTTCGATCTGATCTTCCTCGACCCACTCCCACCTTTCCTCGCGCGGTATAGAGCCTCTGCGGAGGAGAGGCCTTCGATTCAATCATAGTTCCTAGAATTATATTGTCTGGAGACGCGGCGAACATCAAAGCGGTTAACAATGAGCTACAATTTAGGTTGAGGGTGGCAAATAAGGTGCACAATCTTTTGTTTTACGTTCATTAATATTTATAAAGCAACGCTGCTATTGGTTGATTGCTTCATTATACCAAAAATACAATGTGTTCAGCAAGCGTTAAGGTGAAATAAGGTGCACAAACGTGAACAAAAACATAGAACAAAGACTTTGGCCGCGTTTCAGACAATTTATTTATAGGGACTATGATTCAGCCTTCGATTAAGCACCTCCGCACTTTGCCAGTGTGCTTGCTGAAATACTTAAACAGGCTGAAATTGTTGATATAAAACAATGGGATTTGATAAAGTGGTTTTGAATAAAACATTTGTCTAGTTCAGTGTCTTAACTTATTGTTGCTTAAGCTGTCTGAGGGTTCCCTTTTTGACAAGTAAAACTAAAAGCCTTAGCCAGACTTAGCCTAGTTCTGGTGTTAGAGTAAAACAATAAAAGGGTTGTTTTGGGTCAGCTTAGACAGGAACAGATTAATAAATTGACTATCTTTAACTATCAGTGTTTGTGTGTTTTTAGGATACATTTCACGTTCTGTAGCAGGATCATATGACAACGAGGGTATTGCTATCTTTTGTATGCTGTTGACTTATTATCTTTGGATCAAGTCTGTAAAAACTGGTTCTATATTTTGGTCAACATTGTGTTCCTTGGCTTACTTTTATATGGTAGGAGCATACACCACAAGCTTTGAATTCAAAAAGTGCAAGTAATAGATACAGCATGAGCAGCCGAGCTGTATCTGATTTACAAGGCGAGCTGCAAGCGAGCCGTAGTAAATCAGATACAGCTCGGATGCGAATGCTGTATCTTTCTTAAAATACAAATGCATCTAAGTAATCAAGTTCACCAACTATTTTGGGGATACGGTATGTTTTAGCCGAGAAAATCGAAGCTAAAGTTTATGTAAATCAGGACGATGCTGTATCCGATTTACAACCACTGCTACGGTATTGATTTCTTTTGTGTTTTCGTCATGAATTATTAATGAGTATGTTAATGATAATTATTATATTTTCTTATTTAATTCATTAATAACTCATGAAGAAAAATCAGGAGAAGTTAATGTTTAATCAGATACAAATTCATTCTGATTTACACAAATTTTGTGATCAATTTTCTTAGCTTAACGCAATTAGATGTGTGAATTGGATAAGTCTTCGGCTAGCACTTGTAAATGCTCTTCTCAAATTTATTAAAAATTCATGAAGAAAATTCAAAAGAAATGAATATTTAATCAATATCTGTAAATCGCATACAGATTCGTCCTTATTTACATTAACTTTTTCCTCAATTTACTTAGCTAAAATCACTCCAAGTTGAAAAATAGTTTAAAACATGGTTATTTAGATGCATCCATGTGATAAGTACGATAAAGCATTCGCAGCCGATCTGTATCTGATTTACTACGGCTCACTTGCAGCTCGCCTTGTAAATCAGATACAGATCGCTGCTCATGCTTTATCGATTACATACATTTTCCCGCTCATATTTTATTTTACTAACAGTTTATGTACTACTGTAACCATGTAATTATTTTTTTATATATTTTTTGTATTTTCTAGGTGTCTTCATGGGGGGGTTACGTGTTTCTAATTAATTTGATTCCTTTGCACGTTCTTGCCTTGATGGCCACTGGACGGTTTTCACATCGGATTTATGTGGCTTATTCAGCTGTAAGATGGTTACGCTAAACTAATTGTTACTTACTACCATTTGCGTTCAAGCTTGAAGCGTGAACTATTTCGAACGTTTGTTTACGTTTGAAAAGCTAACGTTTGACTACGTGTTTACGTCGTTTTGACCAATGAAATGCGTTTGTTCACTTGAAATTCACGTGTGAAAAAAATACATGCATTTCATTGGCCAAAACGAGGTAAGTAATTAGTCAAACGTTAGCTTTTCAAACGTAAACAAACGTGCGAAATAGTTCATGCTTCAAGCTTGAACGCAAATGGTAGTATAAATGTTCCATTTCTTTTAAATTGAATATTCTAGGACGTGTTTATTGAATGTTTATCTTTCCAACTTCTGTGTAGGTTTATTGTCTTGGCACTATTTTGTCCATGCAAATTTCATTTGTTGGATTCCAACCTGTCCAATCTAGTGAACACATGGCAGTAAGTGCTTATCTAGACATTTTCTAAAAACATATTTATAAAAGTATTATTTGTATCTTGATGATTATAATCATAGGCTTAGCCAGAGCCAGAGGCCGTCCTTTGGACGGGCATTTTTGAAAGTGGACGGGTAAAAATTTATTAAAACAAAACTCCAGTATTTCGTCTTTAGTTCTTTAATACAACCGTACAAGCTTTAGTTTTGCTATGACATTCAACAGTCATTGCACATACCTTGACCACAAGATACAAGTTCACATGTTTTTGCGAAATATTTAGTATTTTAGGATTATTTTAATCTGCAGAGGGCGGACGTCAACCATAACCCTATCAACATGACAACACCACGTATTAGCATAATTGCATTCTACAACCGCTGACACAAATCCACGTGTTTTCAGTACAAAATAGCATGGGTGACTAATCGTTAAATATAGACAAAGAAAACGATAGATTTTGCTGTTGTTTGCTCTCCAATGTAGAGTACTTTTGTTTTTCAGAATGCTCAGAATCACGTTTTCAGAATCACGTTTTCAGAAGACCTTTACGGCGGCCATATTGGAGTGACCTCATTACAAATTCAATGGCTAATCTGAGAGGAAAAGCAAAACTGACCGACATCAAATAACTGTCCAACCAATATGTCCCTTCACTAACATTAAATAGAAAATGTCAGAATGCCCTCCAACATGTCTGCAACGCCACAGTAGTTGTTAGGTGGTCACTCCAACATGGCCGCCGTTGGCTTCATTTTCAGTAATAGAAACTCGATCCAGTCCTATTTTTCAGATCAGTGGTATGTAAGTGGTATGTAAGGTAATGTTGATGCAGGCTTTTAGCCAGGCGGCCGTCCAGCCGTCCTATCGACGGCCACTTTTGAAAAATCAGGTTTTTGGACGGCCACTTTTGGTATGGACAGCCATGGATGGCCTAAGCCAAATATTCTCCTCAAACAACAACCTACAGGTTTCCCCCTTTCTGATGTTTCTAGATTTCTGTCAGCTGCTGTTTACTTCAGCTATTGTGTAGGTTTTGTCACTTATTTTTGCGAATACCATGCAGATATGACGATTGATTATTGCGCCTTGCGAGATCGATTTGACCACGTATATATATGTATATGTAAACCATTATGTGGTTCTAACATGAAGTAGCAACCACGTTTAATAAAACCGCTCTTCAATAAGTTTGACACGCTCACTTGTTCCAGACTCCTCGCCTCCTCGGTCCAAACACGCGATACAATATAAAGATGTTTTAATTTAATTTGTGTTTATATTTTTATATTTTATATTTTTTATATTTTTATATAAAATATATAAAAATATTTATTTTTTTTCTTTATATTTTTCTCAAAAGTGCCCTCAAAACGCGGGAAACGCTGTTTCAGAGACCCAAAATTTAAAAATTTTCCCGGGGACATACCCCCGGACCCCCGAGAAATGTGTCGTCACAAAATTTTTTTTGGACGGCTAGTTTTGAAATCCTGGCTAAAAGCCTGTGTTGATGTGAACCACTGATCTGGTTCTACCATTTTTCTTTGTAGGCTTTTGGTGTATTTGGTTTATGTCAGATTCATGCGTTTATTGATTATGTTCGTGCCAAGCTGACGCCAGCCCAGTTTGCTGTATTATTTAAGAGTGCAGTCTTGTTCCTTGGTGGTGGAGCATTGCTTACATTTGGTGTTTTGACTGCAGCTGGCAAGATCTCTCCTTGGACTGGTCGTTTCTATTCATTACTTGATCCATCTTATGCCAAGAACAACATTCCAATTATTGCTTCTGTATCTGAACATCAACCGACAACATGGTCGTCATTTTATTTTGATCTACAAATGTTAGTTTTCATGTTTCCAGTTGGTTTATACTACTGCTTCTCAGGATTGACTGATGCCAATATATTTATCATTATGTATGGTGTCACAAGCATTTATTTTGCGGTATGTTCTCAAACTACATTCATTACATTTTGAATACATTGTAATTCAAAGTGCTTATAAACCCAAATATGATATTACTGAATATGGATTCTATTTAATGTGTATAGTTGAATCACTTGAATGCCAAAATATTATTTGATTTGAACATTTATTTGTTGTTATATTGAGGTTTGTATTTCCAAAATGGTAATGAGGATGACCTCTATGTACCGTACTCTACTACATTGCACCGTGCCGTACCGCAATGTACCGTACTGCACTGTACCGTACTGCAATGTACCGCACCGTACCGTACTGTACTGTATCGTACTGCGCTGTATCGTACCACTGTACCGTACTGCAACGTACTGCACTGCACTGCGCTGTACCGTACTGCACTGTACCGTACCGCACTGCACCAAACCGTACTGTACTGTATCGTACTGCGCTGTATCGTACTGTGCTGTACCGTTCCGTACTGTACTGCACTGTACTACTGCGCTGTACCGCACTGCACCGTACTGCACTGTACTGCAACGTACCGCACTGCACCGTACTGCACTGTACCGTACTGTACTGTACTGTACTTTACCGTACTGTACTGTACCGTACTGTACTGTACTGTACTTTACCGTACTGTACTGTACTTTACCGTACTGTACTGTACTGTACCGTACAGCACTGTACTGTACTGTACTGCACTGTACCGTACTTTAATTAGTTCATTAACTGATTGGGACTGGAGTTATCTGCTCAAACTGTGTTTGGTCAGAGATAAAGTAAAGATTTAGTGGATTTTAACATGAACAATGATTTATATCCAAATAAGGATTGTGTGTTTTTCTTTTCTTCTGTAGGGCGTCATGGTTCGTTTAATGTTGGTTTTAGCTCCTGTTATGTGCATTCTTTCTGGAATAGGAATTTCATCTCTCCTCAGTAATTATATCAAGGTAATTCACTCATTCTTGCCTGGCCTAGCAATTAAAAGTTTTTTCCTTAACTTTAATAACAATAACTACTTAATAACCGAGAGTGAGGTCTTTACGGTAAAATATTAAACCAAGGTCTTGCTGTATTGACCGAGCGATAGCGAGGTTAATACGTTCAAGACCGAGGTTTAATATTTTACCGTAAAGACCGAACAGTCGAGGTTATTAAGTAGTTTATTTATTTCAAAATCAATCTTGTATTTCTTGGTCTTCGCTTCCTTTAACGTCTACAAAACAATATTTTCTTCTGTTTCTTTCTCGTCTGGATACTAGAATTTACTTTTATAATGTTCATCCTCATCTATTTTCGCCGTTTTTCGGCAATAAAAGTTTCTTATTAGGATTTTTTGTTTGTTTCCAATCGTGGGGCATTAACAATTTTCATAATGCCCGTGAGCGTTACGGAGAAATCTCGCCCCGTCAGCAACCAATCACAGCGCGTGATTTTACCGGAAGTAATCCGTGCCATATAACAAAGTAAAGTAAAGTGAGTTTATTCATTAAGGGTAACAATATATGACAGTATTTAGATACTGATAACTCAATGGTCCTCACCCCTTGATGGAACTAGTTCGTAGAATTACCTGGGGAAACTATGGTGTTGATTTTACGGAGGGAGGAAAACTGGAGAATTTAATGAAGAACCCTCGAGGCACATGGGGAGAACCAATTCTTGGTTTTCATCTGACGTCACGGCGGCCATATTGGTGCACTAACCCTATTTGACTGGGCTTAACTACAGTAATGAGAGACACTAGTGCGTTAACATCTTGTGCCACCCGTACCTCCCTGGGATTATCTTTATGAGCTGACCCCAACAAAAGCCCTAACTCTAATTAATAAAAAGTTTACTGCCTAGCTTATACGCTAACCCAGTAACCTAACAATATATTTTGATACTTTCCTTCCAATTTACTTTGTCTAATGCCAGACAATGTTACTTATCAAAGACCTACCTTTCAAGAGCTTTGTTTTAACCCATTGCTGCCTATGATACCTTAGGGTTCTCTCTTTGATGAGTAAAATCATCTGGTGTTAGACAGAGTAAAACAATAAAGAGGTTGTTTTTGACCAGCTCAGGCAGGAATGGGTTAATCATTTGTTAACTCATTGCTGCCTAGGATGTCTGAGGGTTCTCTCTTTGACGAGTAAAATCATCTGGTGTTAGACAGAGTAAAACAATAAAGAGGCCGTTTTTGGCCAGGTCAGACAGGAGTGGATTAATCACTTGTTAACTCACTGCTGCCTAGGATGTCTGAGGGTTCTCTTTGATGAGTAAAATCATCTGATGTTAAACAGAGTAAAATAATAAAGAGGCCGTTTTTTGCCAGCTCAGGCAGGAATGGATTAATCACTTGTTAACTCATTGCTGCGTAGGATGTCTGAGGGTTCTCTCTTTGATGAGTAAAATCATCTGGTGTTAAACAGAGTAAAACAATAAAGGGGCCGTTTTTGGCCAGCTCATGCAAAAATGGATTAAACACCAATATTATTTTTGTATTATAAAATTTTCACAGTTCACCATCTTTCAGGTTTTATATACATTGTATAATACTGCTGTTGCACTGCTTACACGGCACTCTTACTTTTTAGTAAACATATAATTATAATACAACGGCGTTTCTGATTGGCTACCGTGCGTGCTCCATAACTCGATGGAGCACGCCAAACCATGAACCATTTCTTAATTGTTTGTTTTAACTAATATTAATAGTTTTTAAAGGTGGAGTTTGATCTATAAAAACACAGTTAATTTTTATGTTGGTAAATTCTAGAATTTAGATGTAGTGCGACGTGAGAAGAAAACTTCAAAGAAGGCGACCGACTCTTCATATCCAATCAGAAATGAAATGGCGATGGCGATGGTAACGTTGGTAACATTTCTTCTTATTTCCTACACATTCCACTGCACTTGGGTAACTTCTGAAGCTTACTCGTCTCCATCTATTGTACTCTCTGCAAGACAACAAGATGGATCTCGAGTGATATTTGATGATTTCCGTGAAGCTTATTACTGGCTCAGTCAAAACACACCCGAGGTAATTATAATAATAATTAATGTTTTAATTATAATAATACTTAATGTTTTAATTATAATAATAATTAATGTTTTAATTATAATAATAATTAATGTTTTAATTATAATAATAATTAATGTTTTAATTATAATAATAATTAATGTTTTAATTATAATAATAATTAATGTTTTAATTATAATAATAATTAATGTTTTAATTATAATAATAATTAATGTTTTAAGTATAATAATAATTAATGTTTTAATAATAATAATAATTAATGTTTTAGTTATAATAATAATTAATGTTTTAATTATAATAATAATTATTGTTTTAATTATAATAATAATTAATGTTTTAATAATAACAAGACGCCTGGGTCAGGCGTTCACTCGGGCTGCTGGCAAGTACGCGAAGCCTGAACGAAGGCTGAATGTGGTGCATACTTCACACTGGTGAACATATTTACGATCAAGACAGTCAGCCAGCTTCAGTCAGCCACATTTGATCGCTGTTAAACTACAAAGCCAGCCAGTCACTTTTAATATCTACCAACAACGTGCAAGAACACCTTGATCAAAAGGCAAAGCTGTTCAACTTTTTGTCCAACTCCAAAAGCAAAAGGAGTAAAGAGCTTACAACATGCCTCACGGCCTCACTCCATCACACGGCTAACAACTCACCGGAAGTATGAATAGTAGCGGAAGTAAAAAGTGTAAAAATGCAAAATCGTGACACCCAAAAAAAAAGGGGGGGGGGGAACCCGAGCGGAAACCTAAAGTAAATTCAGGGTTTATAAAGACTAATAATATAGGTCATAAAATTTTTTTTGACAATTGGTTTAATTAAACACCACTTATAGATATATATATTTTATTTTTCTAGGATGCTAAAATAATGTCCTGGTGGGATTATGGTTATCAAATAACTGCGATGGCAAATCGTACAATCTTGGTTGATAATAACACTTGGAATAACACTCATATTTCTCGTGTGGGCCAAGTAAGCTTTTCAATTATTTTCTTCAGTGTAAACGTGTAGTTAATACAAAACAAGCATGGTTTTTGTAAACTTCAAAGCGGTTAACACTCTAACTGTAAGTTTCTGTCTAATTTAATCTGTGGATCTGGGAAGTATCTTGGGGCCCCCTGTCTTAGACAGTGGATGTAGCTCTAAATAAGATGAACACGTTGTAGATTATCCAAATAACTTGGCAGACATAAATATTGTTATAATCTTTTTTGTAATATATATAACTTATTAATTTTCTTATATTGTAAATAAATAAATAAATATATATATATATATATAATTGTATTGTAATATATGTTGTAATGTATAATTTATTGTACTGCATGTTATTTTCTTATTTCCCCAATTAGCTATAGTCCAGCTAAATACATTGAAATAAAGTTATTATTAGTATAGGTTAGTGACAGAAACCGAGGCAGTGAACTCGATGTAAGTTAAAATGTGATACCTGGAACGCTAACGTCCAGTCATTCGGGGGGCAAAAAGTGAGGCAAAAAGTTCCAGGCCCTTGCGCGGTTTGCAGGTAGGATTCAGTCTCCCACAAAATGTTTTTTACACGGTCACCGGTCTTGAGCGAACTGCGAAGACTCGAAAAGGTTTGAAAAATTATTTATTGAATCATTTTATCACGCTTTGCTAAACGTGCATTTTAAATTTTGATTGGTTGTGCTATGCTGCCGAACTAATGATGCAGTGATTGTCTATTTGTTGCTATAGGAAAAGTCATTGTCTTTACAAAACGTGCACGAAGTTTGTCAGTGAAGAAATTAAATCAAATTTTCGTTATATTATAAACCATATATATTAGAGTTTCGTCACTCCGAAGAGGATACAAAAAATCAACACAAACTTAGTATAGAATATGCCGTTTAGGTTAGTACCAGTTTCATCAGTTCGTTTTGTTTAAAAAGCATTCCGCATTCGTACGGAAAACAACAACTAGCCATGAGTAAACGTGAAAAATAAACAATCAAGTTGTCAGTTTATATTTCTTAAAATATCATTAGTTACAAAATGCCGTTTAACAAAACTGAACAAGAAATTAAAGGAGCAGAAATAAGAAAATGACATTAGATGTATATTATGAAATATCAAGTATCAATACGTCTTCAAACTCGTACAAGAATAGCTTTCTCACTCTTGTTCTCACCTTTTCGGCTGGCTGTTTTCATCCTAGCCAGCAAAAGGACGTCTGTTTTCTCAGCCTATTTTCATCCCTAGCTTAATTTACTGTATAGTTTTGGACTGCTATACAGTAAATAAAACAACAACAGCGCTGCACGACAATGGGAAACCATTAAATGCACGTTTAGTCTGATAAATAATTTTTTCAAACCCTTTTTCGAGCCTTCGCAGTTCGCTCAAGACGGGCGGCCGTGTAAAAAAACATTTTGTGGGAGACTGAATCCTACCTGCAAACCGCGCAGGGGCCTGGAACTTTTTGCCTCACTTTTTGGTCCTTCGTTAGCGTTCCAGGTATCACATTTTAACTTACATCGAGTTCACTGAACCGAGGTCACTACGCTGGTTATTAACCCCGAGGGCCGCAGGCCCGAGGGTAATAACCAGCGTAGTGACCGAGGTTAAGGTCACTAACCGACTTAGTTTATTCATGACACAGACGATATTTGTCGTTATTTAACAAAAAAATGGTATTCTAGACGTAGTTTTAAACACGGAGCGAGCGTATAAAAGGGTCCGCCCCCCCCGGCTACGCACTGACAGTTTGAAATGTCAACAGCCAAGTCAACAACGAGTCAGTGAGCTGGTGAAGTTTTGAGAATTATCTTTTATTTATAACCTTTTTACCTTTTCAATTATCTACGTAAATTGTAAAGAGAAGCATAAGTGTCTTAGATAAAAACAATTCTGAAGTGATTAAATTTGTTTGGTCAATAAATTTGTAAAATATATATATGACCTTGCTTTCAAACGATGTTTGAAGGTCACGTAAGTTATAGCTGCTTTGTCTTTCGCCGTTTTTTGAAATAGAGTTCCACATAAAAGACAATACTTTGATATTTAACTAAAACAGACCATTTAAACGAAGACAATAAATAAGTTATTATATGAACTTTGCTTTTTGCAAGTCAATAAATCGGCACAAATAATTGAGAACTTTTAGGAAGCCATTTGTCTGGCTTCCCAGACAACATTTACTGGGTTCCCTATTTTTACTGTCGGTCGTGCAAAAACAAAGTTGTTTGCCTCGTCAAATCGTCGTTGAAAAGTGAGATGATGTTCAGACATCTACATGGAGATATTCATTATCAACATTCTTGGTGTACATAAAAGGGTCTTATAATTACAAGGACGGAATATATGAAGAAAAAAAGCGAAGAATACAGACATCTGCATTCAACAAGAAAAACGGTGAGACGCTACAAACGTTCCATTGCTAGACGGCTAACTTTTTTAGCGAATTGAATGCATATGGCTTTTTGTTTTTTTCTCATTATTTCTATTGTTTATTAAGCTTGAGTTTCTGAAATGTCTTATGCCTAAATCGACACGGGCTACTTGAATTTTGAACTGAAATGTTGCCTAAGCTAATGACTGGTTTCTTGTTCTCGCTGGTCTTTTTGCTTGTGCATTTTGTTGTGTCTGGCAAGGATTCAAGATTTTTTACCGGCTGCATGCCTTAAAACCGGACAGTTCTGCAGATAGGAGTTAATTTAATATCAAAGTTTGTTGCTAAAATCTTTCGTCACTATTAAAACTGTTTTTGCTCTTTGTGTTGACATATTTCCGCACGTTCGAACATTTGTCCAAAACATGTTTTCATTTTAATAGGAAACTGGAGACCTACTAAAGAACAATAAGTTTCAACTACATGTACATATACTCATACATTGTCTGTGCCCATTGCTGTACTAATTGTTTTCGATAGCATAGCTTAATATACGCATTATTTTTGTTGCATAAAAGGAACAAAGTTTCAGATGTCTTCGTACAGTTTCTGTCGCATAATTGTTTTGGTGTTTTTCGTACGGTTTTTCCTCACCTTAGTTTTGTTTCGACTTATTGAAGGCGTAATTTTTCCATCTTTCTACTCAAAATGATGTGTTGCACTTGAAAAAGACAAATTCGACGTTTGGAAAGCGGCAAGTTTAATTTAAAAACAGTAAACAAAACGTCTCACAAAAGCTCCACTCTTCAGTCTTCACTCTTCAGCCAAAGTTCCTCGGTAGGGCCGGAAGTAATTTTAGCTGTGTGGACCAATCAGATGCGTTTGGCCAGGATTGGCTGAGTACCTCAGCCAGTACTTATGCGCTCGCTCCGTGTTTAAAGCGATATAGTAGGTAATTTAATATGCAAGGTCAATAACCTATTTATTAACCGCGGCACATCAAAGATAATTTATGCATGAATAAACGAATTATTATTATTAGTGGTGGTGGTGGTAGTGGTGGTGGTGGTGGTGGTAGTAGTGGTAGTGGTGGTGGTAGTAGTAGTAATTTCTGTATAAGATGTATTAATAGCTGTATATTTCCATATTCAGTTATATAATATTGTAGGGTATTATCCTGATTATCTGTTGTTTTTATTATTAGGCAATGTCATCACCTGAGGACAAAGCTTATGAAATAATGCGTGAGCTTGATGTGGACTATGTATTAGTGATATTTGGTGGTCTTACTGGCTATGCCTCAGATGGTAAGTTCTGCTTCTATATGGTAGTATTTAACGTTTTAATTAAGGTAGACTGGGCAGTGTTTGGGATAGAGCAAGGTGAAATTGTGGTAAACTGACACGATTTTTAGTTTGTAACGAAATACTGACGTTTTCAGTGGAGTCCTTTATCAGAGTAAAATGTGATGAATGGCTCCGCTTAAAACGTCAGCGTTTCATTGTTAAAAATCTCGGCGGTTTACCACCTTTAACCCTTTGAGACCTGGACCTCTTCCCTGTGCTGAAATTGTCCGACGTTAGCCAGATAAAATATTAAAGACTCGTCTTCAGTCTTCAAAGTGTTAAAGAAATAGTTTTTAACACTTTGAGGCCTGGACCTCTCCCTGTGCTGAATAAAATCGTCTGGCGTTAGCCAGAATACAATACTAAAGACTCGTCTTCAGGCTTCAAAGTGTTAAAGAAATAGTTTTTAACACTTTGAGGCGTGGACCTCTCCCTGTGCTGAATAAAATCGTCTGGCGTTAGCCAGAATAAAATACTAAAGACTCGTCTTTAGGCTTCAAAGGGTTAAGGTTTTAGTTTGGTAGCCAAGTTGCAAATTCAATTCCTATTAACCTTTCATTTGCATTCTTGTTGTGGAACAACTTTATCTTTTTACTCTAACGCCAGACGATTTTACTCATCAAGGGAAGACGAAAGCCATGAATGAAATGTTTAATGCAGCAAAGAATTACTGTAACCCCTCTGAGTTGAATCCGAATGATTATTGTGGGACAATGAACTCGGGTGGAGAATAATATTAAGGTGTTACATATGTACTTCGAATGACGAACCATACGGAGCAAGTAGAGAAAACTCTACTTGGCCCGGCTGGTATTCAAACCCGCGACCTTCGGTTTACAGGTCCCGGATGCTCTATCAACTGAGCTACAGGTCAAGTTGAGAGCTGAAGGTCGAATGATAGTACTTAGGCTATTTGATATTTTGAAACAGACTATAGTTTCTTCAATATCTAGACAACAGTCTTCATTACATGATGATTTCAAATGATTATTGTGGGACAGTGAACTCTGGTGGAGAATAATATTAAGGTGTTACTCCGAGTAGTTCGGACTAGTAAACCGAAGATCGCGTGTTCGAATCCCAGTTGGGCCAAGTAGAGTTTTCTCTACTTGTCTGGTATGGTTCACTGTCCCATAATAATCATTCGAAACCCTCTAAGTTTGTTTTTTCTTCCTGTTTGTAATTCTTGTTTGTTTTCAATATTTGTTTTCAAGTGTTTTTTAATTTTATTTATAGATATCAATAAATTTTTGTGGATGGTTCGTATTGGGGGAAGTACAGACCGAGGTAGTCACATCAAAGAAAATGATTATTATACACCAACTGGAGAGTTTCGTGTTGACAAAGAAGGTTCACCAATTCTTCTCAACTGTTTAATGTACAAGATGTGTTACTATCGTTTTGGATCAGTTTACACTGAACAAGGTATGTTCCAGGTTTAAAATATTTATAAAATTACATTGCTTTCTGACTTTAATTTGGCGAAAACTATACATCAAATTATCTTGAAAGTTTCAGTGAATACTCGTACCATGCTCTTCTGTTTATTACAACAACAAAAATGCCAACGAATTCTTCACTTCATAGACACTTTAAAATGTTGACAGTTGAAGTTGAATTTCATATTTAAGGAAGGTTTTTTTACTGGCATTTCAGTCAATCCTCTAATTGCATTGTTTTTTGAAATGTCATTTTCTTTTTTAAGGCAAACCAACCGGTTATGATCGAGTCCGTAATACTGAGATTGGCAATAAGGTAAGCAATGATAGATCTTTATGCACGAGATCATAAACAAAACTACTGAGAAGGCATTACTACCATTTGCGATCAACCGTTAAGCGCGAGAGTTTAAACGCGTTTGTTTACGTTTCAAACGTGCAAGTTTAACTGGAAAATTTGACGTTTCAACACTACCCCAATCAATCACATGTCAAAAAATGACGGGTGATTCATCAGGCTATTGTTAAAACGTCAAAATGTTCCTGTTAAACTTGCACGTTTGAAACGTAAACAAACGCGTTTTAACTCTCACGCCTAACGGTTGATCGCAAATGGTAGTAATGCTTGCCAAAATATGTGTTAAAAATAAAATGCTAAACACTCGTCTTCAGGTTTCAAAGTGTTAAAGAGATAGGTTTTAACACTTTGAGGCCTAGACCTCTCCCTGTGCTGAATAAAATCGTTTGGCCAGAATAAAATACTAAAGACTCGTCGTCAGGCTTCAAAGTGTTAAACTCCGAACACATTTACCAGAGTTTTTAATAGTTTTCTTTTTTGATCATGCAGGAATTTGAACTTGAAGTTTTGGAAGAGGCATACACCACTGAACACTGGTTAGTCCGTATTTATAAGGTAAAGGATTTGGAAAACCGTGGAACATAATCTGAACTTTTTAAGTTTATTATAATTAAATACTTTTTAGAATGCAAAGAGTTGTAAAACTAAAATAATCTTCAAAGCTCTTAAGATTTTTCATTTCTTCTACTGCATTTTTTCTTCTTCTGAATTTGTTCTAGTTTTGAGTTTGATTTGTTTGTGAATTTATTCTACTGCATTTTTGTGTCTACTGTGCATGTAGCACACTATGTTGCCGGCTGTGGAGTTTGTTTGTGGCACCTACGTGACAGACGAACAAAACACGGAAAGCGAAAGTTTGCCGAAAGGTCGCCATATTGTTTTGTTAATGCGGTCCAACCGTCTGAGTCTCGAACCGGTCGCTGTACTTAAACCTTTACTGTCCACAGTTGCCTTTTGGCAACTTATTAATTTTACTCTGACTAACGCCAGACAAATTTACTCGTCAAGGGGAGAGCACCCAGAAACCTGGCCAATAAAGGTAAAGAGGCTTGTGCGAAATGCCTTGTTTATTGAGAACTTGTATTATAGCTTCCATCAATAGTATAGAAAACTTGGTAAATTTTTTTAAATTTACTTTGTTGTCCAAAGAACATAATTTTACCATTTAAAATAAAAGGAGTCAAAGGTAATCTGATACATTTTACAGGATGCAGGTTGAGTACTTCCTGTTTGTGTGTGTTGTAAATATCAACTGAAGTCTTGTTAGCAGTGTATACAATATCTTATATCTGTGCATAATATTTTTTAATCAATATTTTGCGTGACATTTTATTAACACAAATACTGTGCATGCACGAATGTGCAATATGGATTATCAAAGTAACAAAGTGAACTATAATTAGATATTTATACGGCTATATTAATAACTTGGGTGAGTGAAAATTAGTATTGATTTTCACTATAGAGCAGCTATTGATAGTAATTTCAGAAGTATCGAGAAGAACATTTTACATAAGAACATTTACAGTTACTCTTACTGTCGTGGCAATAGAAGCGTTCCTAAAATATCGTTGCAATATATTCCTCAAGTTGACCAATTCATTTGATGAAAATTATTGCTAACTTACTGTTTTGAATTTGATTGGTTTCTGGTTTTTAAACAACCAATGAGAAACAGGATTATTTGCCAAACACCAATCAAATGCAAAACAGAATTCAAAACAGGAAGTTGTCAACGAATCTTATCGAATGAATTGTTCAACTTGAGGAATATATTGCAACAATATTTTACGGAACGCTTCTATTGCCACGACAGTAAACACTCGAGTTTTATGATTAAACACATTAAGTACTGGTACTACAGTAAGTAATAGATAAAGCATGAGCAGCGATCTGTATCTGATTTACAAGGCGAGCTGCAAGCGAGCTGTAGTAAATCGGATACAGATCGGCTGCGATTATCAAATGGACGCATCCATGTTTTCAAACTATTTTTCAAGTTGGAGTGATTTTAGCTAAGTAAATTGAGGAAAAAGTTCATGTAAATCAGGACGAATCTGTATGCGATTTACAGATATTGATTAAAGTTAAATATTCATTTCTTTTTAAGTATTTTTACTGCATGTACACCAAAAATGGCTGTAAAAATTGGGCCATTGGTATAAGGATATGAAATGAGGCTGAATACTACTCTAACATGTTTTTAAATGTAACCCTGCATTTCGAGCACGCTACGAATTTCTAATCTTAAAGGGCTGTAACCTTTAGCATTTCCAGGAGCAGGCTTCTTCAAACTTACAGCATGCCAATGACCATCCTTTTTTGACAAACTGCACATGATTATAGACTGGCTATATGCAACATGCCTCATTGCATCATTACAAAGCAGTTTGTCAGGGAATTTCGCGTCGAAAAACTTAACACTTGGTTTGCGATAACATGAAACGTCGGGTGAATTATATGCACTCAAGGTGAAAACTAGATTGTCTATGTTAGCTGGAATTGACTTGATAAACACATTTATTTTCTGATGGCCCTCACGTTTCAAGTCATCCATGTCAGCATAACCTGAGTGAATGACGGCACCTGGACATTGATAACTTCGGCTGTGCCTAAAATTAACCACATCAAGATACTCCAAGCCACTATAAAGAAACACTGAAGCGTCCAAAAAGTCTCTTCTCCGTGTTTGAGTGGTAGGATATCCCCAATAGAGATCAAAAATCACGTGATCGAGTCCTTCTGGGACTGCATATAGTAAAATGACAAGATACAATGTACTGTTGGCTGGCACATTGTAGTCTTTCATTTTTGACAACTCATTGTAATTATTTGTCGTCTAAAAAGAACAAACAAACAAACAGAATAGTAATATTTTTTATCATAATTATGTTTGAGAAAGTTGCTCGTCTAAGGTTAGAGTAGTTTTGAGAAAGACTGTTTGTACTGACTGACGTTACGACGGCCTCACATTTTCGTACTTTTAGGAACAACATTTTCTTTAAAGTGCTTATAAAGCCAAATATGATATTACTGCATATGGATTCTATTTAATGTGTGTAGTTGAATGCCAAAATATTTTTTGATTTGAACTTTTATTTGTTGTTATATTGAGGTTTGTATTTCCAAAATGGTAATGAGAATGACGTTTGTGTAAGCATAATTTGCATACACAATGTTCCGTTACAGTAGTATACTTGAATAGTATATTCTGTATTTTATCATTTTTGCCATTAAAATCTTCAAGCGGTTTACCATAAGAAAAGAAAAAAACACACACAAATGCCTACATTGACGTCATCCTCATTACCTTTTTGGAAATACAAACCTCAATATAACAACAAATAAAAGTTCAGGTCAGAAAATATTTTGGCATTCATCTATTCACTTAATATAGAATCCATATCAGCATAGTTGATAGAGGGAGATGGTTAGGAAACTTCATAAAATCCATTGTTCTAGGTGTTTGTGTACCTTGTGCACGGTCACGGTTGAAAATTCGATTGTTTTACTATTGCTTTACCTTTGCGAACTAAGATAGCAGTGTAAAAGAGATTGGGCACTACGTGTTTGTTTTGGCTTCTGGTTCGAGGTATTCCAGTACTTATTACAAATAATGACATATTTCGAGCCGTGCTTCCAATAGAAAACGTTTGTATTCAAATGATAGAGTAACATCTTTTGCAGTTTTTCGTTTCCTTGCTTCGTTCTTGAGATATTTCAGTTTGTTTGATATGTGAATTAAACATTTTGACGTCGCACGTGCATAATGAGTTATCGAAAAAAGTTATATATCTTTGCTATTATCAAATATAATCACTTGAAGATCTACATGTTTAGTGTTCTGGGCGAAACACACGCACTTGCTTCCTTCGAATTATTTTGGTTTGATAATAGCAAAGATATATAACTTTTTTCAATAACTCAATATATTATGCACACGTGACGTCAAAATGTTTAATTTGCATATCAAACAAACTGAAATATCTCAAGAACGAAGCAAGGAAACGAAAAACTGCAAAAGATGTTACTCTATAATTTTAAGTGTTCTTTCAAATAGGCACTTTAAAGAGTAATCCGTTTACGACCTTATATTTAACAAAACATAAAGCTCCGTGTGCATATGTACTCTTATAAAGACACGTTTGACGTCATTTGAACACGAAAGAAGTTGAGTAGAGAGGCACAAGGCGATAGCCGAGTGTCTTTACACTTCTTTCGTGTACAAATTACGTCAAATGTACCTTTATAGTATATATATATATATATATATAGTTCAATCTACAGACACGGTGTTTCGCTGTACAACAGCTCATCAGTGTAGCTTGGAACAATCTGAATGAATTTCATCAATTACTTATACACATGCGATCGTTGGTGACAACCGCATGTGGGACGGCATCGGTGAAATACATTCAGATAGCGTGAAGTGCGCATGGGCCCAGCATGGGCCCATTTAATATAAATCAACACTTTGGTCTTAGCTTATGTCGTGCACTTTTAACATGAGCCTCTGGCTCGGGTGATTGGGCGACCACATCCTGTGCTTACGACGTTAAATAAATCATTACTCATTACTCATAAGACTAATAAGAGTACATATGCACAGGAGCGGTATGTTTTATTTGTTTTATAAAATATGAAGGAAAAAACAAACTACAAGTGAATAGTTTTGAAAGTTCGCTAGCTTTTCCCGCCAGGTGACGCCATCCTACGCCACTCCACGCCATTTTACGTCATTCATGATCTTCATCTCTTATAAATGTACGGGGCCCAGCCAATCAGAGCGTGCGTATCAGAGGACATGCACCTTATTTTGTAAACAGGTATAAATCTGCGCTGCTGCAGGTCATAAAATACATAAACACCAATAAGCAGTGATGTACGCACCTTCAATTCTGTGTTTTGGTAAAGTAAACGCTGCTTGTCACAAGGTACTTGTAGCTCCTTTTCTATTTCTTTCTTTAAATCTATAATTTTTGTATTTGGGTTGTATGAAAGAGTTGCACGTTCTCCAGACAGAGTTGCTACCACAATATTGGATAAAGTAGCACTGCACGGCGCTGATGCTGAACTAGCATCTAGTGCAGCTTCTTCGGCATCAACGTTTGGAAATAAAAAATCCAATGTCTCCATGTACTCTTGATATATTTCATTCTTTTCATCAACTTTATTATCGCATTGGGAACATTTCTGGTTATTCCGAACAGATTCTGTTGCGCACTAAAAACAAATACGCGTTGTTAGGAACCAAGTAATAATTAGTACTGCCATTTACTGCCAAAAACAAATCCATCATTAACTTGCGGCTTCATTTCAAAGAAACCTGTCAAAATGACACCGCATGTTGATTGATTTTTAAACGTTCAACGTTTTCTGGTGAAACTTTAACAAACATGCGAAAAAATCGCAAGCATAACGGTGGCTTGCATATGGCAGTATACTACTATTACTACTGTAAAGTCAATCTCGTTCCCAGAGCCCACGTTCCCCACCCGGGAAACGAGAAACTCTGGGATAATCCGTTTCACATCGATATTTCATTGGCTGATGAACACAGTGAACTCTATATTACTCTTCTTCCGGATAACAAGAATCCTGTGATGACGTAAACGGATTATCCCAGAGCCTCTCGTTTCCCGCCCACTGGGTAAGGGGAACGTGGGCTCTGGGAACGAGATTGCTATAAAGTAGGAAATTAGGTGTGCGCTAATAGAAATACTGCAATTTGATTGGTTCTTTTATGTTCACTAATAACCAATGACAAACCTTTTAACAAAATTGACCAATCACAATACGTAATACGTATAATCAGTAGAGTCCAGTCCCCGTAGTGCTCAGGTAGAACAACAACTTATGGCAGAGGCGCAAAAACAGTTACAAAATGGTGGAAGTGGAAATTATTAATGGTAAGATTGTTAAATTGTTTATCAGTGCTCGTTTTAAAACAAATGTTCTTTCGAGTATAAACGTACGGCCGTGAGGGCCGTCCGAGTGACATGCTCGAAAATTGAAGTGACTATGTTGAATGTTTATTAATAAAGAACAAGAACATGTTGGTAAATTTCTAGTAAAACAATTCGACAACTCGTCTTCGTTCCCTGTGAACGAGAGTAGTCCATTCAGGCTGCGGCCTCGTTGACCATCTGCTCATGTAGGGAACTCCAACTTGTCTGATTGTTTATTTTTTGCGCACGCTGTAAATATGTAATTAGTTATGCAGTATCAGGTTATGCAAACACGGATTTGAGGGTATTTTAATATGTTAAGCCTTGCTATACAGCTCTCACTTCCTATTTCTCAGTTTTATCTCGTGCAATGCTACCAACACAACAATGGAATAATTCATCAATAATAATTCATCAATAATCCAATATCGGCGCCATCTTGAATTCGCAATGCATTGTGGTATATCCTGGCAATAATGTCTAAATACAATCGTTGTATATTGGTAAAAGCAACAATTCTTGGATGTGTAAGGATAGATTCATGACAAATGTATCCTTAAATTTAAAGGTGACGTACAGTCCATTCAGCACATGACCGCAATGTGGTCCCCCCAAAACAAACATTCGTAGATAATTACATGAAGTACTCCACTCAGTGTAAACCATTAGGAACAACATGGCAGAAAACCAAGCGATTCGGCGAGGATATCTCCTCGGATTTCTTCTATTTCTCCTGAAAATGTTTTGTATTGGGTACAAGTAATGAATGGGAACCAAGAAAAGCTTACAATCTTGAATAAGGTATTAGTAATTTTTTTGTAAATTTAGATGTAAACATTAGTTTCGTACATGCGCAGAACAGACTGTACATCACCTTTAACATCCAAGCATTTAATATTACTTTTACTAATATTACAACAGTCATATTTAGACATTGTTGCCCTAGAAGTATTTATAATAAAAATAAATTTACAGCAATGTGTCTCCACACTAAGCAATCACCTTTTTAATGGGCTTGTCTCCCCCCTCCCCCCAACCCCCAACCCCCACATGACCCTGACCTCTTGGTCAGTTATAGTGTTTGAGGGCAAAATGTTTTGCTCTCAAACGCTAATTGACCAATCACAATAAGGCAGAGGTCAGGGTCACCAATGACCTGGCAAGATCTTGTATATTCTTGAATGACCTTGTATGATTTTGTAAGATCCTATGAGACCTTGTAATATCTTGTATGCAGGTCTCGCATATTCTTGTATGATCTTTGAAAATCTTATAAGATTCTGTAAGATCTTGTACGATCTTGCAAGATCTTATAAAATTCCATAAGATTTTATAAGATCTTGTATGATCTTGCAAGATTTTTTATGATCATATTTAACAAATAGATTCCATTTTGCCGTTGTCTGTTCAGTTATAGATGCACAGATGACGTCACAACGTGGTAAGAACAAAAAAGTGGCCCACGAGACGCAGTCGAGTGGGTCACTGATGTTCTTACCACGTTGTGACGTCTTCTGTGCATCTATAACTGAACAGACAACAAAAAAATGGAATCTATTTGTTTTATACAATAAAAGTTTAAAAGGATTTTGTCGAAACTCTTGCTGGATTTTGGGGCATGAAAAACGAAAAAAGCAAGCCAGCTGACGTGATCTGACGTGACCATGCGTCTGTCCTCTAATAGATCATGGGCAACAACCAATGAAAACACGCATAGCAACCAGGGTATTGTATAAATGATCTTGTAAGATCTTGTATGATCTTGTAAGATCTTGCATGATCTTGTATGATCTTGCATGATCTTGTATGATATTGCATGATCTTATAAGGTCTTGTATGATCTTGTAAGATCTTGTATGATCTTGTAAGATTTTGTATGATCTTGTAAGATCTTGTAAGATCTTGTAAGATCTTTTATGATCTTGTAAGATTTTGTATGATCTTGTAAGATTTTGTATGATCTTGTAAGATCTTGTAAGATCTTGTAAGATCTTGTATGATCTTGTAAGATTTTGTATGATCTTGTACAGCGGTGAGGCCAGCATAAACTGAGTGGGGGGTTCCACGAAGCACGGAGGGTGAGAGACAACCATGAGGTAGCCCCCCCCCCAACAGTTTCTCATCGGATTTGGAAGAATTACAAAATTAGTCTTAAAGAAAAGTGGGGGGGGGGGGGTCTGGACCCCCTCATTCCCCCCAGCCACTGATCTTGTATGATCTTGCGAGATCTTATAAAATTCCATAAGATCTTGTAAGATATAACAAGATCTTGCAAGTGTAACAAGATCTTGCGAGATCTTACATAAGATCTTGCAAGATACATAGGAAAACTTGCAAGTACTTGCGAGATTCTTGTAAGATCTTATATATAAGATCTTACAATATTTTATGTAAGATTTTGCAAGATCTTATGTAAGATTTTCACATGTTAGCTGAGTCGTCTGACTTTTTGATACGGTTAATATAATCCGGCGTCTTCGGTGACCGAAAACGCTCTCCAGAGTGGAGACATTCGAAGACGCCGTTTTCAGTTCTGCACCAGTGTGGAAAAAACGAAAGCTTTTGGAAAACGATGTCAGGATTATGTTATCTTCGTTTCAGTCACCTAGAACTATCCATTCATACCTCTGTAGATCTTTTTATCGTTTTATTAAACGGCGAAAACGATAGTGTGGACGGAAAACTTTTGATAAGACGTTTTCAATACCAGGTCTCCGTTTTCGTTTGAAAACGGTTAGTGTGGACGAAGTGCAAATATCATGTCTACCAGTATTATACTTACTTGGAAGCAGTGCAGTAAAGGATGATCACAATTTTCAGTAAGTGGATCAAAAGGAAACTCCTCGGAGAGTTTATTTTCTTTGCAGAGGTGGCAAATCATGGTACGTAATGTCAGGTCTCTTTTACGCAATACAAATCCTCTCCGGAGAAATCGAAACTCGAAAGTATTAAAATTGCATAGCGGAAGCAGCGTCCTAATCTCTTGGTATTTGCATTTGCAGGTGGAACCACCCAACAGGTGATGTGGTTATAATTCTCGTTATAATTATAATTATAATTATAATATTAATTAAGCATCTGTTAGTTCTGTACACCTAACACAGTCAAATCATTTGGTTATTAGAAAGACTAGCGCGGTTTTGGTATACATGTGTATAGGTAAAAGAAAATCCGTGAGTGCTTAATAGGATTCGACACTATTTCTTGTAAAATATGACAAGGAAATGAGAAGTGTGGGCGGTTTCCGAGTATTTGTTTTCTAAGAAATCGCACGACTGGATATCGAGCTTAAAATAACACTGGATGAACCAATCACTGAGTGACAAACTTTAAGTGACAACACATTGAACCTTCTGGGACAACACCTTCAGAAGCAACAAATCCACCAGAGTCGTTTGTTTTTTGGGTAGAGCAACTATACTAGAGCATCCCCTCTTACAGAATGCATAGATAAGGTACGTATATAGAGTAACATCAGATTTATCCCGGTTTTATTGTTAATTTGGTTTGCCTAATTCGAGTTTGCTAGCTCTGAGTCAAAGAAATATTTTAAGCAGACAATGATTCTTGTGTATTGTAACTCTAGGAAATAACCAGTGGAATAAATGTCAGGTTAAAGTATACTTCGATAATTTGCTAAAACTATGGTCAAAACTCCAAATCGTTTACGCAATATAAAATATTCAGGTAGAAACTAGAAATCGAAAGTAAGCAACGGAAGTAGAAATAGAGTCGCTATTTCTCGGGTTTTGTATCTCTCACTTGACAAACGAACAACATACGGAAAGTGACGAAAGGTCGCTATTTTTGTTTTGCTCATGAGGATATGGAGAAATAGCAAAATTTTTGCCAGGGTATTAGTGCTGCTACTTGTTGGGGTTTATTATCGGAATCATTGTGGTGGAATGTGGATGAGTCGATCTAGTTTCAAACTGGTCAAACCGGTTATTATCTCATATGAGCATGCACAATTATTGAAATTGCTAAATTTTTATCTTATATAGATCAGTGATTTTTAAGCACTTACAGTATTAACTATACGAAACACTTGAGTACACTTAGCCTGCAAATACAGCCACCTCACATCAGGACCTCTCGAGAGAGACTAGTTTTTTCCAAGCACAGGAAAATGGATATGGCTATTCTTTTCACTATGAGTTCGATTTGCAATAAATTGCAAGATTTCCTATTGCAATCGGACGATTTTCCCATCATCAGGTGGGACTTCCTGTCCAGACAGTTGAATGGTTATTCTCATGGTTGAGTGAAATTTGAAAAGCACTTCAACAGGAAGTTTCAGAAAAGATTCAACAGGAAGTCCCACTTGATGACTGGGAAATTGTTCGATTTTGATATGGTACTTTAATTTCGTATCTCTTCCCACTGGCCATGATAAGTTGATGATTTACCAAATTTCCCCTTTGTTTGATATCCCGCTGATCCATTATTGATTGTAGCGAGTATTATTATTGACTGATAACAAGTTTATCATTGGCTACAAAGGATTAGGTGCATGCTTAATAAGAAAAGTGGAGCTTGTTGGCAGTCTCCATCTTGGCATGCAGGGTAAAAGGGGCACTCTGTCAGCTGTGTTTTTTGCCAGTGGTGTAACTATAGGGGGGGGGGCAGGGGGGTGGTCTCCCCCCACACAACATCTAGATGGTCATCTGTTGGAAAATTCTGATTCCCTGTTGGAAATTTCCATGCAAACTTTTTTTTGGATGCTATCATAACAGACCTCAATACCCGTTTCAATGACACAACAGTCGATGTATTGAAATCTCTAAGTTGCCTTTCTCCAGATCAACCAGATCAGAATAGTACCAATATTGACCGTTTACAGTTTTTTGTTTGCTAATATAATACGGAAAGACTGCGTAATTTAAGACCAATTAAGATAAATTTATGTATATAATGATTATGAGTAGAAATTATTTAATGTTATATAAATAGTGAGTAAATATGGCATTTTGCTACGTCCCACATGACCACACCCACTTGTCGGAAAATCTTAATGCTTGCACCCCCGCTTACAATTCCTAGTTATGCCACTGGCCATGCCACACATCATCTGTTGTGGTAACAACAATAGTTTCCTTTTTTGTGTCCACTGACCTTAAGGTCACATGGCACACTATGCTATCGGCTGTGGACAGTGCTTGTGGCACTGACGTCACAAATGAACAAGATACGGAACCCAATGAAAGTTTGCTGAAAAGTCACCCTTTCGGTGCTATTGTTGTGTTCACACTGACCAGTTCGGTCAGGTGGATTTTTGCACTGACCAACACTCTTATCATGCATCATTTTGCGTGAAGACTTAGGCACAAATCAGAAACTATCAAAAACTTCAAAGTATTGCTATTGAACCAAACTATTGTGCTAGTATTATTATTAAACCAAGTCAAAATATGGGTGTCTCTATCGAGCTTTATAGATCTAGAATTGGCTTACATATAAACAACTTCTTGAAAGCAAGAGAAGCTTTGTGGCATAAACTTTCGAATTCTCCCAACTCACTCTCGTGTTTGCATCAGGCTATATAAACACGGGCGGCCATTTTCTATTTCTTAAACACAATATTATTGAATGTTAATGGTTTTTATATGTACAGTAGCTGTATAAGTAAATCTATCAAACTCAAGATAGTTTCAAGTGATGATGTACTTTTGACAGCTAATAATGGGAATGGGGCTTATATTATATATATATATATATCCCTTGAAAATACCTTTAATTAAATATCTTCAATTTTTTGTTAAATTACAATAGCTGTTTGGTTAATGCTTTCTGTTGGCAGTGCTCTCAAGCAAAATGGCGTGCAGAAAATCGCACGCGCAAAACACTCTGGGTGTGCGATGGCGTGTCAACTAACAAACAACAAAAGTGCCACACCTAGAAGATGAAGATTCGTCGTCGGACAGTGACGAAATCTGCACCAGTGAATCTTCTTTTGAAACTGAGTGACTGACAGTGTTTTTAACTTTAGTTATATAGTTTATTTTTTACTGAAATCCTTTCTGTTATTTTGTAATAGATTAGTCTATACCGTATATCCGTACTGGAAGTTAATAATTTATATCGTCCAATCGTTTTCATACGTACGGCTTCCTTTCTCAAGAAACAATATTATTATGAGTCTTCCAGTGATTAATCTTATTCATGGACATTTAGTTTTTATATTATTGTTAATAGTATTAATAGTGCATTTGATCTGTAAAAAAGTTCAAAGTCACATGTCGAAATTGTTTCCCAGTGTTGTAAATTTAATAGTTAGTAACGGGACACTTCATTAGTTATGCAAAAAAGCATCAGGTTGGATAACTTCGTCAAGCTTTCTTTTCCGCCGTTTTTGAAGGTAGACTTCGAGGGCTCTTTCGACGATTTCTCAGTCACGTTCAGCAAATTTAAATTCGTAACTTGAGCTTTTAGTGTTGTTTCGCGCGTGCGAATTATCGCACGCCCCGACGGTTTATGGCGGGAGCATGCGCGTGCCATGGCACGCGTCATATTGAGAGCAGTGGTTGGTGTTTAATAGCTATACTGTTGTAATATTTAGACATTTTGCATATGATTCAAAATTTTTTTACTCTTACTGAAGAGGCTTGTGTGAAATGCCTTCTTTATTGAAAACTTGTATTATAGCGCCCATCAATAGTATAGAAAGCTTGCTAAAATATTTTAAATTTACTTTATGTTTTCCTAAGGACATAATTTTATCTTTTAAAATGAAAGGAGTCGGAATGTAATCTGATACATTTTACAGGATGCAGGTTGAGTACTTCCAGTTCTTGTGTGTTGTAAATATCAACTGAAGTGTTGTTGTTAGCAGTGTATACAATATCTTATATCTGTGCATGATATTGTTTTAATCAATTAATATTTTGCGTGACATTTTATTAACACAAATACTGTGCACGAATGTGCAATATGGATTATCAAAGTGAACTATAATTAGATATTTATACGGCTATATTAATAACATGGGCGAGTGAAAATTACCATTGATTTTCACTATAGAGCAGCTATTGATAGTAATTTCAGAAGTATCGAGAAGAACAGTTTACATAAGAACATTTACAGTTACTCTTAAAGCACGCATTAAGTTCTGGTAGTGATACTATAGTAAGTAGTGGTACTGTATGTAAACCAATGGCTGTAAAAATTAGGCCATTTCTTGTTTTCTTCAAGGGGGTAGGTGGTGGTTTACATGAGGCTGGACTGAATTTTGCATTTTGGGTTTTGTTTACATGGGTCCAGTCTTGAAATTATATGGCCTTGGTTCCTATTACGTTGGTTAAAAAGTGTTTTTTTTGTAGTCCGAATCGGTTGGAATTACACTTATAGATTCTGTTTGCACGTAAAGCTGGCCAGCTGGAGTTCGGCCGGCCTCAAAATCTCAGTTCGAACGGTCTAGCAGGCGACATTAGGCTGGAGTGAACTGAATCTCATGCCGGACTCATGAAAACGATCTACATTAAAAACACTACAACCGACCTAAAGTCAGTCTGACCTCATGTAAACACCCCCTTACTAATAAAATGTATATAATTATGTGTTCTCTTTGTCTTTCGTGCATATTGTGTTACTTGCAGCAAAGGAATTGTGAAGTTATCCGCATGCAGTAGACACATGTACGCACTTCGTACCTATTTTTACATGTGTAATCCTGAGTTTCTCAAATACATCAGTGGACACATGCACACATTGTGTGCCTATTTTTTGGGTAGGCGCTCGTGCAGACGCAAAACGTTTGGCAATGGTGTTCATCAAATATTTGATGCTGTATAAGACTCGCACTCAATCCCATAACTCATTGGGGATACCATTGCTTAGACAACTGAGCCTGCATGCCGAAACCCCTATTTTTTACAGTTTGATCTGTTTTCCTCAAGGGAACAAAACAAATTATAAACTTTATAAATCGAGATATAGTAAAATTTAAGTGCCGCTGAAATTATTGAACGTAGTTTTCTAACGTTTCGAGCGAAGGCCCTTCGTCATAGACCTTATTCAAAAATGGCCGCCGAATTAAAATTCTTTTATATTCATATAAATTAGCCTTTATGAACTCGTTTTCATGTGTGAAATTCAAAATAATTTTTACTTTAAAACGAGGTCATAAGGGCTAATTTATATGCACATAAAAGAATTATAATTCGGTGGCTATTTTTGAATAAGGTCTATGATCAGAGAGAAACGTAAAGAGTGTTTACATTTCTCTCTGATCATGATGAAGGGCCTTCGCTTGAAACGTTAGAAACTACGTTCAATAATTTCAGCTGTACTCAAACCTTACTATATTTCTATTTGCATTTCAACACTGCCTATGCAGCACACTACTTTTATTTCACTGTATAATCTTTATACTCTTTTGTTAAGGTCAGTTATGGCTTCAGGATCACAGCAGGCTCCAGGATTTCCTGTTCACCAAGGATGTCCACAAAGCACCAAGGTAAGCAAGTAAATAAAAAAACCTGCTTATTATTGCGGAAATATTTACTTCTTATATATGCCAATAGACTTTATAACATAGATATAATACAACGGCGATTCTCATTGGCTACCGTGCGTGCTCCATTACTTGATGGAGCACGGTAATTTCAAACGTAATGAGAAACTCATTTATAATCAGCGAAATAAATATTTGTTTTCAATTGTTTTGTGTCTGAATCTCTGTTACAAAAGAAATGGTTCGTGGTTTGGCGTGCTCCATTGAGTTGTGGATGCACTTGGGAAGTTGGAGAGCAGTCAAAAATCTAGAACTACGCCTCGACCAACTCTTACGCTTTTTTTGTGCTATCCGAACTTCCCGCGTGCATCCATAACTCGATGGAGCACGCCAAACCACGAACCATTTTTTAAGAAGTATTTTGAAGTTACTTTTGACATTACTAACCGAGAGTGTGGTCATTGCGAGAAAATATCTGACCGAGGTCTTGACAGTATATGGACCAAGCCCGTAGGGTAAAGTTTGTACATAAAAGACCTAGGTCGGATATTTTCCCATAATGACCAAGCAGTTGAGGTTAATAGGAGGTTTATTATACCGTAAAAGCTCTATTAAGACCCCTCTCTCTAGCTAAAGGATAAAGGACTGGGGGCTAATCATCCTTACTGAAACTCCAGTCCAACATTGTCTCATTTCGGTCAACATTGAATCGGGGGGAGGGGGTGTTACAACATTATTGTCCAAGATTGTCGTTGACTGATTTTTGTTAATATTGTATAAAATACAGCTAAAATATGATTTCAATTTGTAAATTAAAGTCAATAAGCAAATTGTAAAATTTGTGACTATTTCGTGCAATTAGTAGAGAGATATTTGCATTTAAAAATGTATAGATTGCGCTCTACTACGAGGCCCTTTGTTTGTTACTCAATAATATCTACGTCACTAGAACAGTATTGCGAGAGAAAGTGCATTCTGTCGATGGAAAAAAATGTAGGTTTTGATACTTGGATAACTGTTGAAAGAGAGATGTATTTATAATATTACTATTGTTTAGATATGACGCTCATATTTCAGCCGTTGGTTGATATCTGAGCCCGCTTTAACTGAATCTATATCTGACATTATGACGATTAGGGAAAAACAAGCACGGTGTATTTCATTTCATAATAGAACATTTTATTTAAGTTTAAAAATTATTTCCCCAGCTAATACCATCAATGAATTGTTAATGGGAGCATAATTGTTTTTATATTAAGATTAATAACTTCAAAAACTACAGAAGACCCGCTACCTTGTCGTTTGAAATTTGAGAAATTAACATATTGCGGCACGCGTTTTAGACGAAGCGAAATCTGGAAGAGGTTGAAATCATTCAATAAATAAATGTAAAGGTTAAGCCTCTTTTATAGAATGCATGTAAAGCCACATTTATTCATATGTAGTTGGTTTAATTTCCCCTGCGCAGTGATATACCGCCTTATGCAACGGTCTACCACGGTCTACCACGGTCTACCACTACAATATAACAAAATTAATATACATGTAATTCCCTTTGAAACCCAGGGTAGACCGTGGTAGACCGTGGTAGACCGTTGGATAAGGCGGTATAATTGCGCAGGGGAAATTAAACCAACTGCATATGAATAAATGTGGCTTTACAAGCATTCTATAAAAGAGGCTTAAGCTTTACATTTATTTATTCAATGATTTCAACCTCTTCCAGATCTCGCTTCGTCTAAGACGCGTGCCGCAATACGTTAATTTCTCAAATTTCCAACGACAAGGTATACGTAGCGGGTCTTCTGTAGTTTTTGAAGCTATTAATCTTAATATAAAAATAATTATGCTCCCATTGACAATTCATTGATAGTATTAGCTGGGGAAATAATTTGTAAACTTAAATAAAATGTTGTATTATGAAATGAAATACACCGTGCTTGTTTTTCCCCAATCATCATAATGTCAGATATAGATTCAGTTAAAGCTGGCTCATATATCAATCACCCAACGGGAAATATGAGCGTCATATCTAAACTATAGTAATATTATAAATACATCTCTCTTTCAACAGTTATCCAAGTATCAAAACCTACATTTTTTCCACGGACAGAATGCATTTTCTCTCGTAATACTGTTCTAGTGACGTAGATATTATTGAGTAACAAAGAAACGGCCTCGTAATAGAGCGCAATCTATACATTTTTAAACGCAAATATCTCTCTACTAATTGCACGAAACAGTCTCAAATTTCGCAATTTCTTTATTGACTTTAACTTACAAATTGAAATCATATTTTAGCTGTATTTTATACAATATTAAGAAAAATCAGTCAAGGACAATCTTGGACAATAATAGTTGTAACAGTCAACCCCTCCCCCCGATTCAATGTTGTGATATGAAACTCCAGTCCAACATTGTCTCATTTCGGTCAACATTGAATCGGGGGGAGGGGGTGTTACAACATTATTGTCCAAGATTGTAGGTCGGATATTTTCCCATAATGACCAAGCAGTTGAGGTTAATAGGAGGTTTATTATACCGTAAAAGCTCTATTAAGACCCCTCTCTCTAGCTAAAGGATAAAGGACTGGGGGCTAATCATCCTTACTCGCAGTCAGCGGCTGAATTGCGAAGGACGCAGATCAACGTGGCCGTGTCGAGGCATATCAAAGGCGCTCCAGGCAGTCGCCATACGACACAGTTCAGACCACGAATCACAGCTAAGATGTTAGGTGTTGATTTTTACAGAGGGAGGAAAACCGGAGAACCCAGCGATTCCCAAGCGGTCACCCATCCAAGTACTACCCCGTCTAACCGGGCTTAACTTTTCGGTGAGAGGCAGCGCGCTAACAGCACACGCCACCAGTACTCCCCTAAGCCCCCTCCTTTAGAACTCAATTTTTTTATTTTAAGCCCCACCCCTAAATAATCGGAGTACTTGAGGTTGTAAACAAAACACATAATTTGAAGCGGCTTTCAGAAACTGTGTATTTACATATACGAGATATATCTAGTTAGATATTAGCAGAAGATTACTAATTCTCTAGAGGCTTTAGTTCCATGGTTAAGCTCCAGCTTTTGTCAACGGATGGCGAGGGATTCTTTAAAAAGCAACAATGACCAGTGATCGGCGTTATCTATTATTTTACAATTATTAAAAATTAGTTGATATAAATTACAATTTATAAATTATAGTTCATACGTATTATTAGCGTGACACTCAGCGTGACAGACTCATTGTTTTCTATGTTGTTCTTCGTTGTTATCGCTTTTGGAATCCTAAAACTCACTTCCAGATTGCTCATTGTCCAATTCATTCATGATTTAGTAGCGCTTAGGTCAGTGAAATCATTAAATTCTGCAAGCTTTTCTTTCATTGTAGCTTTTGTAAACAAAATAGTGGACAAAATCCGTAATGACTGCAGTGGCAGCACTGATCTCTATATAAACTGGATAGGCTATTCCCTATGGCCAGCAGTCAAACATTTCGTGGCAGTCGCCGCCATCTTACGCCATCGTGACGCATTGCGGCCTTAGAATTTGTTCCCAATCCCAAAGTTGACTAGCATAACCAATCTTGACGTCAGCACGGTCAGATTATCCGGGGGTAGGAATATTAAATATTCTGTGCCAGGGGAGTCGGAAAAGCCGTAAAGCAAACAACAGATGCCGGTTCGTTTAGTTTTCACTGTTTAACAACAAATACAGTCAAAAGATGGCAATACACAACACGAGATATTGTTAAGGCATTAAGATTACTATAAAAGGTACAATTCAAGAGTTGGAATTGAATTCTTCGTAGATTTTATGGTCTGTTTTTCAGTTTATATTATCGTGAAGTTTTTTCGTTATCGGCACTGAAGAAAAACAACGAAATTTAAAGGTTTTACAGCTCAGTAACAGAAACAAATACAAGAAATTAGCGTCTTAAACCTTATTAAGTACTTCTTGTGTCCTTATATTCGTTTAAATTTTCTTAAAATAACTCTTTTTGTCTGTTTTCAATCTACGAAAGCTATGAACTTCAGTGGCAGCCAGTGGTCACGTCATCATACAACTGGCACGCTAAATTCGGCCTCATGCCCCATCCAGTTTTATTGAGATCAGTGTTGAAGCATTAAGATTACTATAAAAGTTACAATTTAAGAGTTTTACGGGAAAGTTACGACCGCTGGTCAGAGCGTCAGAACCAATCAGAACACACGATTTCACCGGAAGTAGCGCTTGTCATATACAGTAGAACATGAGTTTTACGACTCCCCTTTTTACGACCACCTGTCATTTACGACCACTTTTTCCGGCACGGATGGATTTTAATTCAAATGTCTTCGTAGTAAACAAGCTAGAATGCTACCGCGTGTGAATAAAAGAAACCGGAAGTGATTGCATGATTGCCGATTTGCCAAATTTTAGTCTTGTTTTGCTCTACTTTTGCATAAAATCTGAAGCAAATCTATGAGTTTTCGTTGTCAGAGTTTAACTACTGCCTTGATTAATGTTGTAGACTTAATAAAATGGGTTAACATTTTAACAACTCAAAAGTATTGAGTAATATTTGTTGACATTTGAGTATTTGTCTGACGATTTTCGGGACGATAATGATATCATGTGTTTCTAGCTGCTCTTTTGAAGAGAAAGTGACAAAACATTTTTTATCATCCAACTCAACAAACTATTCCTGGAAGTTTACAGATGAAAAAATCGTTGAGGCCATGCCCGACAACATTTGTATAGATACAAATGACAAATTTTGTTTCTTTTACTAACCAAACAACATTTAAATTGAATCTACTTCTTTGTAATGTTTCTACCTTTTCTGTTTCCCTTGTTAAATCTATATAAATCAACATTTTCTTGAGTTTCAAAGAATCTTATGTAAGGAACCTGAGCCAGTATGGCTTCCATGACGTCACATCACGACCTGATATTTACGACCACCCCAGGTGGTCGTAAAACTCAGGTTCTACTGTATAGTAATAATTAACAATTTTTCACCGAAGTGGAGGTGAATAGTGCTGGACATACGAATAATTAAATAGCATGTTGTTTTAGCCTATACCTCATAAATGAAATAACAAGTTTAACATTGTTATATTTTTCGGTATTTTCACACAAGACACGTCCTCTAACAACTTGGTGTACTCATATTTGTCGACAAAACAGTTTTTACAACTTTTGAATATATTAATGGCTAGAAAATTGTAAAGAAACATACCTGTGGACAATATCTAAAACTCATTAATAATTCATGAGGAAAATTCAAAAGAAATTAAGGTTTAATCAATGTCTGTTTACCCGGTACAGAACTGATATCAGTGTCTGTAAATGTGATACAGAACTGTTTAAAAAAACATCAGTTCTGTATCACATTTACAGACACTGATATCAGTTCTGTAGCAAGTGTACAGACACTTCGCATTCAACTATCTTGAGTAAGGTACGCTGGTAGCGTCCCCATACAAGATGAAGATGCAAACAGTTGTTGAAGAACGGCTATTTATGGCACGCTATATATTCTAAGTGTAGAATATAAAATGTGGGACTAATACTAAATCAAAGCGCATGCTCACATCACTAATTTAATAATCGTAGCCTATTAAACCTTACGTCGAAGGTTTATCAGCTCTTAACATGATTTATTTTTCGCTAACTTATTATGTAATAGATACAGCATTCGCAGCCGATCTGTATCTGATTTACAAGGTATCTTTCTTAAAATACAAATGCATCTAAGTAATCAAGTTCACCAACTATTTTAGCGATATACTCTATTTTAGCCGAGAAAATCGAAGCTAAAGTTTATGTAAATCAGGACGATTCTGTATCCGATTTACAACCTCTGCTACGGTATTGATTTCTTTTGTGTTTTCCTCATGAATTATTAATGAGTTTTTTAAATCGTTTTAGAAGTCATTTACATAATTCGTGTCTGTTCTGTATCGGGATACAGGCACTCGGCTGTATACCCCGATACAGAACGGCCACTCATTCTGTAAATAGTATATATATATATATATATATATATATATATATATATATATATATATATATATATATATATATATATATATATATATATTTCTAAAATTCATTAATAATTCATGAGGAAAACACAAAGAAAAATCATGAGCGTATCGGATCTATATATGTGATATAGACTCGCTCTAAGTTTCTCGCTGGTTTTTAACGGCTGAGATAAGATTAATTTTCAAAATTACTACGCCAATGAACGTATGAAGTGATTCTTTTTAGAAGTCATTTAAAAACCTTGCAGTACGGGCTTTATTGGCTCTAAAACACTCGGCTATCGCCTCGTGTTTTATATCCGATAAAGCCCTCCTGCGCGGTTTATAAATAGTACATATATATATATATAGTATAGTTTAAGTGGGCTTACCTCAAAATGTTGAGTGTCGCAACTGTCAATTTCACGCGGGGCGATCTTCGCCTGAAGATCGCCTGAAGGTCGCCCAGCGTGAAACTGACAGTAGCGACCATCAACATTTGAGGTAAGCCCACTTATAGTATATTCGCTCTATCTTTACGGTATTGAGCACTTTTCGACATTTCGCGAACAACACTTTGTTTGTTTGAATATATATATATATATATATATATATATATATATATATATACTTCTAAAACGATCTGATTTGGTAAGTCCATTGGCGTAGTAATTTTTCTAAAAAAACGTTGTCTAAGTCGAGAAAATCAAAGCTAAAGTTTATGTAAATCAAGAGGCATCTATATCACATAATATAGCCCCTCAATAAACATGGATTTTCTTTGTGTTTTCCTCATTATAATGAGTTTTAGAAATATATATTGAGAGGCAACTCTCGTACACCCGTGCTCCCTAATATATATGTACTATTTATAAAGCCCGTACTGCAAGGTTTTTAAATGACTTCTAAAAAGAATCACTTCATACGTTCATTGGCGTAGTAATTTTGAAAATTAAGCTTATCTCAGCCGTTAAAAACCAGCGAGAAACTTAGAGCGAGTCTATATCACATATATAGATCCGATACGCTCATGATTTTTCTTTGTGTTTTCCTCATGAATTATTAATGAATTTTAGAAATATATATACACGCATACATAGGCGTAGAGTATGGGGGGGGGGGGGGGGGAGCTGAGTGGCTTTAGCCCCCCGATAAATCTTAATGGGGGGGCTGAGCCCCCCCAGAAATTTTGCAGCAACAGACTCATCAATCACCATTCACAAATTATAGGTTACTCGTTAGGCTAAAGTAACTGTTACAGACTCATTCCTGTCAGCCAAAAGCACCCATATACAGTGATAAGTCAACTCAGTAAAGACAACATCGAAAAATTGTTGAAATGTGTTGTGTTTTAACTAGTTCTTATGACATTTCATGATCTTCAGTGTTCTCCAAAATCACCTCTCAGAATGCAGGAAATGGCATTTCCAAGACTCTAAATTTCAATTTGTAAACGCCCACGGGAAAATTCTTAAAAAGGCCCTGTTCAGCACTTCAGGCCCCTGGACAAAAACAAAACTCTACGCCTATGTATATATATATATATATTTATACAATACCCTAGTTGCTATGCGTGTTTTCATTGGTTGTTGGCCATGATCTATTAGAGGACAGACACATGGTCACGTCAGATCACGTCAGCTGACTTGCCTTTTTCCTTCTTCATGCCCCAAAATCCGGCACGAGTTTCGACAAAGCCCTTTTAAATTTTTATTGTATAAAACAAATAGATTCCATTTTTTTGTTGTCTGTTCAGTTATAGATGCACAGAGGACGTCACAACGTGGTAAGAACATCAGTGACCCACTCGACTGCGTCTCGTGGGCCACTTTTTTGTTCTTACCACGTTGTGACGTCATCTGTGCATCTATAACTGAACAGACAACGGCAAAATGGAATCTATTTGTTAAATAGAATACAAATATAAAAGGGTGCGGTTGTATCAGCCAACGACGAACTTCCAGGAAGAAGGATCCAACAACGGGATTCGCAGTCTGCTCTCAAAAAAGTTTATAGAAAAGTATATGAAGAACAAGAGACAGACAACTTCTTGCTGTTCCACCAGTTTTATTGTTAAGACGTTTCGGCCATTCGGCCTTCTTCAGTTAAAAAGTTCAATTTACAAAACAAAAATCATAGCTTTTATAGAATTTAGTTAAATAATTAACATAAATAAATAATAATAAGTGATTCAAAATGTACATCAGTTCATTTGGGACTAACTAAAATCAATAACATCTACTATGCTTCTAATATGTTCATTGTTTTTTTGTAATTTATGCGGTTCTTAGATTTTAATTCCTGCCTTTTAGGCCTAGGTCAAACGTCGGACTTTACATGAGACGAACTAAATTCTTCAAATTAAGTTCATGACAAGATCGACGTTTGACTGAGTTAAGTTCGACTGATTGTTTTTGGATCGTCTGAGACGTTCTATCCGTCTGACGCAGATGGATAGAACGTCTGAAGATCGTCCCTGGGTGAAACGTCGATCTTCTCATGAGCCGAACAAAATGCATAATTTAAATTTAGTATGAAAAATTATGATAATATGGATTTTGGTATGAGAGCATGCGTAGTACACTATTTTTGACGCTTGCGAGGGACTGGGAAATTTAAAAACATGGCGTTTTTATATGACCAAGTGGAAGATCTGTACTGTTATTCTCAAGGAGTAATTTTAACTTCCCCTTTACTCCATTTTAGGGGAGTAAAAACAATTGGCATATTTTAACCCATTTTCGGAATTAAATTAACTCTTTCGGGGGAGTATATTTTTAGGGAGTTATTTTAACTCCAATAACTCCCCCTTTAAGAGTAATTTTTTTTCTCCATATTTTGACTTTATAAAGTATAAAGCGTGACAGACAAATTCGGCAAGAAAATATATGGCTTTTCTTTTAATCCATTTAAAAATCCTTTGCGTATAGTGTAGTTCTGTCCTTTGTCTATATGGGTATTAATTTTTTAGTAGATCTGTTAAATTGCCTTTGAGAAAACGTTCTTTGAGTTGGGTTAGGTAGACTTGGAAAACATTTTGTCCAAAATAGAAGAGTGTTTATTATAAATATTAGACCACTGACCTTCAGAGTGTTACAAATTGGCTCTTGGCGAAAATTAGGTTATAAACAATGAATTTTAGTCTTTACTAAGCAAGTTGACTTCTAGACACGCCCTGTGTAATCGACGTCGGGGGATCGATTCGGGTGAGGTGCAACCTTTTTTGTTTTACTCCTGAAACAGGAGTAATTTTTACTCCCTAATATGGGTTATTTTAACTCCAAAATTCGGGAGTTATTTTAACTCCGACAGTGGAGTATGAATCTTTTTTATTAACTCCTGTTTTGGGAGCTAAAATTTAATACTCCCTGAAAATAACAGTGTGTGTATCATGTTTTCAAAGCACAAAATACTTTTGCCTTGACTCGTGCTGCATTTTTCCAAGGATGTATATGAATGTATCTCTGGATACTCGAAACGTTTTTTTAAACGAGCATTCAAGTATGTATTCCAAACATGATTAAAGCAGTCCATCTCACGTCGTGACAAACGACGGCATGAACGGAACGAACAATATTAGTTGTATTGTTACGTGACAAAATAAGTAGAAAAATAAGTGTGTTCACCGCTTCTCCTGCGCGAATTGTGAAGCATTTTCCACAGCGAACATCGCTGTTGAACATTCATACTTGCGCCATTTTGAAGTTTTGTATGACCTCCCGCTGACCCAAAGAATTCCGAATTCGTTTCGACTGCATTAAGTTCGACGTTTGACCTAACTGTCGAACTTAATTAATTTAGGTCGACCCAAAATAGAAATTTAGTTAGGCCTTATTGAGACCATGTGGTTTTAAGGTACATAACTGAGCAGACCATGAACGCTTCACGAGTAAGCAAAAGCCTATCTAAATTCAATTCACCTTCTTTCCTCATTTTTTCAATGCAAACAAATTCCACATCCTCCAAACTGTGTGGCGATTGATTATAATGTATCGCCGTTTGACAAGACTTTTTATTTGTAATCATAGCCGATTTATGGTTATGAAAACGCGTTTTCAATTGAGTGGAAGTAGATCCCACATATTGTATCTTACATTTCAAGCACGAAACTAAATAAATAACATTAGTGGAAGCGCACCCCACATGCTGCTTAATTTTGTAAGATCTGCCTGTGGCTGAGCTCACAAAACTCTCTGTTTCCCGCAGAAAGTTGTGGCATAAATCACATTTTTTATTACACTTGAAGCATCCTGTGTAATAAAAAATGTGATTTATGCCAAAACTTTCTGCGGGAAACAGAGAGTTTTGTGAGCTCAGTCACAGGCAGATCTTACAAAATTAAGCAACATGTGGGATGCACTTCCACTAATGTTATTACTCGGGCTACCTATGGTAGGCCGAGTCTAGGGTTCGGCTTTCTTTTTTGTGGGGTTCCACAAAATGGCATTATTGCATCATCCCGTCAGGCCTTGCGAAACTGTAAGGCATGTTGCGTGTTCGATTTTCGATTTTTCGAGTTCTTTCTTTTCGACAGCTTTGCGTTTGATCGAGTTGGGTTGAGTTGTTTTCCGACGGTATTGGTGAATTCATCAGTAATGTTGCTGACAAGGTTTGTCAATGAATACAGAATAGACGAATTTATTACAGACACGAAAAAATGCCGTGTTGACATCAGAACCTAGGAAGTTTCACTTGAGGACTAGAGATACAAGAAAGAGCCACAGTATATCAAAGAACATATACGTACTGTTCATGCACCTAGTAACGGCTTGCTGCTTCGTTCAACAACTACAAAACGCAAGTAATAAGCACCGAATAATGCAAAAAATATGTTTAGATATGTATAGTCGTCGACATCTGAGTCGTGTATATCATATTACATTTGGAAATGTGTTTCAAAACATGTTTAAAATATTTTCTGTTGGTACGATTTTACATGAATTCTATATCGGAACTTAACCATCGCTTGAATCTGCTGAATTCAGCACTGTATGTTTTGTTTATACTGAAGGTATTACTGTAAGATCGTTTAATACTTTAATTATATTCGGCTTATTGTCGCTTGTTGTTTATTAGACCAAGCAATCGCTTCGTGGAACCAAGTACTTCATATAAGATCATCTATACATGCTTTTTAACAAACGTGCGAAGGCTACGCCAATTGCAGAATCAGTAGCCCGAGTGAACGCCTGAGCAGGCGTCTTGTTTATTTAGTTTCCTGCTTGAAATGTAAGCTACAATATGTGGGATCTACTTCCACTCAATTGAAAACGCGTTTTCGTAACCATAAATCGGCTATGATTACAAATAAAAAGTCTTGTCAAACGGCGATACATTATAATCAATCGCCACACAGTTTGGAGGATGTGGAATTTGTTTGTATTGAAAAAAATGAGGAAAGAGGGTGAATTGAATTTAGATAGGCTTTTTGCTTACTCGTGAAGCGTTCTGGTCTGCTCAGTTATGTACTTTAAAACCACATGGTCTCAATAAAAGGCAGGAATTGAAATCTAAGAACCGCATAAATTACAAAAAACAATGAACATGGTAAATGCTATTGATTTTAGTTAGTCCCAAATGAACTGATTGATGTACATTTTGAATCACTTATTATTATTTATTTATTTATGTTAATTATTTAACTAAATTCTATAAAAGCTATGATTTTTGTTTTGTAAATTGAACTTTTAACTGAAGAAGGCCGAATGGCCGAAACGTCTTAACAATAAAACTGGTGGAACAGCAAGAAGTTGTCTGTCTCTTGTTCTTCATATACTCTTCTATAAACTTTTTTGAGAGCAGACTGTGAATCCTGTTGTTGGATCCTTCTTTCTGGAAGTTCGTCGTTGGCTGATACAACCGTACCCTTTTATATTTGTATTCTATATATATATATATATATATATATATATATATATATATATATATATATCTGCGCTGCGACCAAAACTTAAGCCCAGTCGGACAGGGTTGTACCTATATAGATGAATGACAGTTTGGGAATTACCTCGTTCTTGCAGGGCTTGACTCAAGTGAGTCAGATCTAGATTATACAGTAACTGAAATCAATTATAGGGTTATGCTCTGTTCAGCCACCCAGTGCTCTATATGGTAATAAAGTGATTAAAACTAAACATTTTTTGCTTAGGTTGATTTTTATCTTTATCTACAAGATTCTGAAGTTGATCAAGTTTATATTTGGCTTACAATTTCTAAGCAGCCTATACCTCTGAATCGAATTATAAGCTCCGGTGCTGAACAGCTGTGGAAATTAACATGGGTATTCCCAGGTAATATCGGCACTCAGTGGAATCATGTTCAGTACAATTATAGTATATCGAGCAAACAGTCCACTTCAGTTCGGGAGCAACACCGGTACCAAAGGAAAATTGGCGGATCAACAGTTCATCTCGACGTTTTCCGCGTTACTACTGATAAGAAGTTCTACCAAGAAATTGTCCCTGAAGCCATTTTATTCTACTCAAAGTGCTTATTGCAAATAGTTAATGATGCCGAAAACGTTAAAGAGATACTTGCTGTGGTTGAAAAAATGCGATTTGATACTTTGAAAGAAAAAGCTATTAAACAATTGCTCGAATGGATTCTGGAAACGGCAATTAATTCTTCTGTTAATAATGTGCAGTGTTTCTATTTGTGTGTTGTCTTGAGTTGTCTTCCAGGCAAATTTAGCAAGAACACGCGTCTGCTCACGAATGATGGAAGAACAAAATGCGCTTTTGATCGTTTACTTCAGTGTTTGGCAGACCATTCCAATTCTAATCTTCTTTCGCCTTCAAGTCTCCGGTACATGTTGCAAAGAATTTCACATGCTTTGGTCAGGGATAGCAGTCGTCCAGGATGGCTTACATTTGCTGCACATTTTTATTCCTATCTTGGGGTGAAATATGTGGTTCAGAACTGTATGGATCCAGGAAATTATGAGTGGGATGAATACCGCAGAATGGTTGCCGTGCTATTATCACATGTGAAACTTACGCATCACACAGATAACTTTCACCGAAAGTTACTAGAAAAAATAATAAGAAATGCCCCAGATATGGATCATTTTCCATTTGAGGATGGATCTGTTAACTCGTTCTTTTATTTAGAAAAAGAAAAGCAAGATTTCTTTGCTAAGATCTACGGCGGCAGGAGTGGAAATAGTAAAAAATCTGTTAAAAAACTGGTTGAGATCGTGGAACTTCAGAAAACAGGTTGTCCTGAATGGTCTCAGGTGGTGCATACATCTCTGCTCGAGTTTGTGATGTCTGGTGAGAAACCAGAAAAGAAAGAAGAAGAAGAAGCTTTTTTACAACTGATTACAACAGATCAAGATATGCCAAAGGATAAAGTGAAAACCGTTTTGGAACAACTGTCAAAGTCCAAATCAGCGTATCATCATAACTTACTTCTGGTTCTCTTGAACGAGAAGAAGTTTGAGCCCAAATGGCAGGAAGTATCTTTTAAAGATAAATCAAGCATATGCAGTTCTTGGATTAATACAAGGGTAATCAATGAGAAGAACGAAAGTGGATTAACCGCTGCAGTTTATCAGGCAATTCATGATATCATGTGTTGTTCGCTGGTTGTCTCTGTCGAAGATCTTGCCGAAGACCTATTTAAGCAGGTTTCTGAACGACTGAAAGATGAAGGTAACGATCGTATTCTCAAAGCATTTAAAAATGTTGAGAATCTTTCATTCGTTGTTCAAGAAGCCTACCGGAATCATGTCAAGACAATACTGGAGTGGAATCCTCGCTTGCTTAAAAAACCCTCTGAGACACTAGAACAGTGGTCAAAATCAAGGTAAGACGAAACTGAAGTATTTAGCAATCTTTATATATAAATATATATATAGTTCAATCTACAGACACGGTGTTTCGCTGTACAACAGCTCATCAGTGTAGCTTGGAACAATCTGAATGAATTTCACCAATTACTTATACACATGCGATCGTCGGTGACAACCGCATGTGGGAAAGCATCGGTGAAGTACATTCAGATAGCGTGAAGTGCGCATGGGCCCAGAGTGCTCAAACTTCCACAAGGGTAGTGAGCATTGCATTATCGCTAATAGGTACCCACGGCAACTTCACAGAGTGCTCAACAACACCGAAGTGAAGGAGCATACGTAGTTCAATCTACAGACACGGTGTTTCGCTGTACAACAGCTCATCAGTGTAGATCGGATATGAGCTTTTGCGTAATCTGATTGGTTCCCTACTACCAGGCTATCAGCTCATATCCTACTAGTAGAGAAAAAACAAGATGGCGGCATGTTTTTTTAAACTGCCGAAAAGAGTTGAAATTGACGGATTTTTATACAGAAAAACATCAACACCCTCAAACGAATGTATAAAAAAAAAACATTGTGTAAAAATACATTAACAGATACACAATTTAGCATGTTAAATGGTAAAATTCACCTAAAAATTACGTCTTTTTACTTCAAAAACCCGACTAAATTAACGGGTTGATATTAATTTGCTGCCAAACAAAGAAACTCACGGTTAAAATCAAGCTTACAACACACATTTCGTAGGAGATTACCAGTAAAGAGACTTTTTTTTAATTTAGATAAGCATTTGGAGTAGTAAAAAGCATGTTCTTTTTCAAAAACAACCAACTAAGTAATTTAGTTTCACTGCCGAAGGTGTATCAGTTTCATTTTTGCATGAAATCAAAACCTCTTTCACGACAGCAACGCTAATATAAATAACTGACTCACCTTTTGACTTCATAAAGTTACCTTTTAATCTTTTTTGTTGATCTGCTTAACACATTTTTTGCCTCTCAAACAACATTTACGGCAACATTTCGAAGCTGTTTACCGAACAGCTCAGCGAGAAACTCTATGTGATTGCATCATTACGCATGGCGGAAGTATTAGTTGCCTATGCCGGAAGTTTGTTGTTTCAAACATTTCGCTGTAATTTTGTCTCTTGTACAGTGCTCGGCTATATAATAAAACAGTTATACCATTCGCTCTCGTCGTATACGAACTAATAGCCAACTCGGCGAAGCGCCTCGTTGGCTATGAGCTCATATACGACTCGAGCTCATGGTATAACTGTTAAATATATATATTGGACCAACCTCGTACCCAGGGGAGGTAATACCCTGGGTACGAGGTTGATATAGGTCCCGCCAAATAAACAACACCGAAGCTATAGTTTCCAAATTGATCTTAAAAACTCATCTTTATACTTAATCCAATTCGTTTCCTTTTCCGCATAATATCGCTGTCAAAAAGTATAACGATGACACCATTTCTGCCAAACAAAACTCACCTAAACAAAATTCCTCCACACAAAATATTCGTCACTTTAAACTGCCATATATTGGATTTAATTCAATACTTACGCAACGCAGATTTAAACACCTCAAACGTTTTTGCACTGACCTAGAATTTAAACTGATTTTTACCTCGTACAAAATCAAAAACCTTTTTAGTTTCAAAGATCCTATTCCTCGTGAACTTAAGTCTTTTGTGGTTTATCAATTTACATGTGCGGGATGTAATTCTCGTTATATTTGCGAAACTACTCGTCATCTCGTGTAAAGCACACAAAAACGCTAGGAGTGTTGGTTGATGAAAATATCTCTTGGAAGAATCATATTGACGCTACATGTAAAAAAATTTCAAAAGCAATTGGATTACTGAGAAGAGTCAAAAACGTTATCAGCATCGAAAGTCTGAAACGATTATACCAGGCAGTAGTAATGCCTTATTTTGACTATTGCTCTTTGGTATGGGACAATTGCTCAAACAATTTAAAAGATCAGATACAAAAACTTCAAAACAAAGCCGGTCGTATAATAACAGGTGATAGTTATTATATGTCAGCTACAAATACCCGAATAAAACTCGCGTGGAAAGATTTACAAACACGAAGGGATGAACAGCTGACGCACCTTATTAAGAAAATTATAGCTGGCAAATCAAATCAAGGTAACTTATCTCATTTGTTTTCTATAACAAATCGAGATTGTTATAACTTAAGAAGTAACAATTATATGCTTTCGTTACCTAAACCCAACACTAATGCCATGAAAAAAAGTTTCAGCTATAGAGCTTCCGTGATCTGGAATGCCCTACCTAACGAGGAAAAGATATAGCGGAAATTAAGGGCTAACTATTGGTAAAACGTTTTGAACTAAACTTTTGTTATAAATAATATTTTATATCATTGTACTTATATTTTTATAAATATATTTTTAATAGTAGTGTAGTCGTTTTTAAAATTAAAAAAAATTGTAATTATAGATTAGTTAGTATTAAATATTGCATGTAAATATAGTTTTAACACACGGCCCTTTGAAAAACAACTGTTACTTTTAGTTGAATAGGCTACCGTGTATAAATATTTTTAAATAAATAAATAAATAAATAAATAAATCTCACCACTAAGATTAAGGAACACGTTTTAATGGACAAAAATTCGCATATCTTTAAACATTTTCAAAAATCCCCGACTTGTGAAAATCAATACTCTCCATCTTGCTTTAAAATTTTAGATTCTGCTAAGTCGGTTTTTCACCTAAAACTTAAAGAAGCTTTACACATTAAAAAAATTAAACCTGAACTCAACATTCAAGTTCAACATTTCAACACTATATTCAGCTTATAATTTCAACTCACTATTTTTTATGTTTATTTCTTAGCTTATTTTATTAACATACCCTGTGATTATAATCTGTCTACACTTATAGTTTATCTTATATTAACTAAAATTCCATTGTATGAGTTTTATTCCTTAATTAGCATATACATATAAGCAACTGAACATATACAGTCATTTGCAACTCACTTTTCACCCAAACTTCGGAAGTTCGTAATTCGTTTTGAACTCTGCATTTGATTGGTTGCTTGGTTCCTAGCAGCCAATCAAATGCGTAGTTCAAAACGAACTTTGAACTTCCCAACGAACTTCCGAATATACCCATAATAATATACCCGTGATGCAGCACAATAGCTGAAATTCCAATAAGCCAATTACTGACACAATTATCATGCGAAGACCATGCACATAATAACTGTATTTTGTATTTCTTTCCACAGTTTTGGTCAAAGTCTACTTTCTTGTGTTTTGGATGTGTTGGACATTCCTGTTCAGGAGGAAAGTCTTGATCGAGAAAATGTTTTTCGGAAGATACTTGAATGGTGCGACATTTGGACAATATTATTGTCCGCACAGGGTATGCAATTGTTGTCAATTCAAACCTTTCTTACATATATCATGCCGACTATGCGAGTTCTGTTAGTTGAGTCAGCAGCTGTGCTATGGGGGGAACTGGGGATGATCCGTCTCCCCAATTTTCTCCAAGATCAATTTTCTAATTTATTTAAATTCGACGAGAAACGTGGAAAGGGGGGGGGAGGGGGGGAGTACGTTTTTAAGTAATAGATAAAGCATGAGCAGCAATCTGTATCTGAAACATATATGAAACCGCCGGCGCAAAGGTCATGCGCTTCGCATAGTTATTTAGAATCCCCAACAAACCAGGCGTACACCTGGATTGGTTTTAAATCTAATCAATGCATCCCTTCCAGTAGTCGGGACTTTTCGCATGTATTAGCTCTAGAATTGCTACGGTTATCCAAGTAGCAAAGGAGTCAACCAGGCGTACACCTAACCTCGTACTTATCATATGAATGCATCTAAATAGTCATGTTTTCAAACTATTTTTCAAGTTGGAGTGATCTTAGCTAAGTAAATTGAGGAAAAAGTTTATGTAAATCAGGACGAATCTGTATGCGATTTACAGATATTAAATATTCATTTCTTTTGAAAGTGAGATTGTAGTCTGGCTGATAATGAGAACTTCTGATATAGGCCTACCTAACTAAATAAACTTTTGTGAATGCTAAAAAGGAAAAAAGCACTAACATAGCCTGTGAAAAAGCTCACTTGATTTTTGGCAATATTTTATGTAATATATTATACACGAGAAGCAGTTTATTATCTGATTTGAAAACACCGAGAAGTGTGTTAAAGAGAAGTTTGAGGTAAAACTTGTCTTCATTTATGGGCGTTTATTACCACATTTCACAACAACGTCTCGGTAACTGATTTCCATTATGTTTTCCTCATGAATTATTAATGAGTTTGAGAAAATTAATATGAAAAATACTATGGAAAAAATCAAAGATTCAAAGTCTTGAAATATATTGTAAAAGTTTGTGTTTTTTAAATAACGTTTTATAATCTTTACAATTCTGTAAAACCTTTTCCCAAAATGCAGGAAATAGCATTTTTTGTAAACAACGTTCGATTTTCTTAACAATTTAATAAAGATAATAAAATAACAAAGTAATTCGAATCGATGGGTTCAGCACTGGCACTAGCTTTCGTGTTCGGTTCGATTCGTACTGTTAACAACATGCCAACGCTTAATTATAACATATCGAATTACAGTGGGCGTTCCGCACTGGCGTCATCTACAAAATGTGAACTTATAAAGCAACATGAACATGCTCATTACATTTTTGGGACTCTAAATTTAAAAATAAGTTAGGGGGAGGAGGATTTTTCCGGTTGGACTCCCTAGTTTTCTCGCCCTGGCGCCGTCACGGAGTTGAGTATATATAATATATTTGAATATGAATATTTTTGTTTTTCTAGGCTGCGTTGAGCACGCACAGTTTAAGGCCGGAATAAAAATTTGGCAAGCGCTGCAAACTTGCATAGCGGAAGGAAATATTTCGCCAAATTTCCTGGAAATCGTGAAACAGCACGAAGGCAAGTTGTCGCTCATATCTGCTGCTCTTTGTGTCGAGGACTCCAATTCCAATAGCCAGGAGTCAAGGCAACGCAAATTTTTGGATCGAATCACAGAACTTGTAAACATAAAGAAAGATTTACATAAGAAATTCGACCTTTTGGAGTCCGTCATCAACTATGAAGAGAAAGTATCAGAAGATTCTCATCTTGTCGATGGTATGCCTGAGGTTGCACGTGAGTTCAACAAACGTAAAGACAATTTTCTTACCATGAAAATGAATGAGCTAAATGACAACTTTTGGGGACCTCTGTTTCCTCTTCTGGACACAGCCGAACTTCTGCTGCCTTTGATGAGCTCGGTATCATTCAAAAATGAAAATTTCGCGACTACTGACGGCGAAGGTGTTCCAAACGACGTATACTCGTTAATTGAGTTGTTAACAAGGAAAAGAATCGAAATGTTTGAAGCTCTATGGAATCCAGTTTTTAAGAACCCTGGTTCATTGACTCTGGAAACGATGAAGACCTTATTAAAAGGTCTAAAGAATAAAGAGAAACTTGAAGAGGAATTTTCCATTTTGGAACAATATTTCAAACCACAACGCCTTTCTCCAGACGTGAAGCATTACATGGAAGATTATGTGACGTATCCAGACGTTCTGAATCGTGTGAATGAGGTGATCCGTGTACTTGACACATTTGGACTCCTCGATCGTACGAATCCTACAGTGGCCACTCTGACGACGTTTGCAGAGGAATTTAATGATAGAGAGGAAACTGATCTTAAAGAGCTTCACGAGGCAAAAGTCAAGGTATTAAATATTCTCTCGCAATATATCGAAGGGGAAACTTGTGGTGTCATGGAGCAACTGAGTCGCTCCAGCGAATTACATGCCTTTGTCAAAGAAACTGTGAATGAAGACATACGTTTCCTCATCGATGCTGTTGAAGAACATTCAGATCAGTTCGTATCCGAGTCGTTGGTGTCGGATCTTATCGACGTTCATCGTTTCCTTGCTCCTTTAATGAAGTATGCCGTAAAACCTGAACAGTTCCTTATGCAACTGGTCGGTTCATGCAAAGATCGTAAGGATATAGCAGTGAAGATTGAACAGTGTAGCATAAATGTAAACAGTCTCAAGGGACTATATACTAGTGTTGCTAACCGTGGAGAAGTCACTAAAGAAATAATCGCTAATTGTCTGTCAAATGGAGTATATACCGTTTCCTTGGGAAATGGAGGCGTTTGTGAAGCGACGATGAGCTACGAGAAAAGTGAGAAAAGCGATTCATGCAGTACAGCCAATTACTCCTTGTCAGAGCTCCATGATCTTCGAAGTCGCGCGCACCTCATTGTTAGTTCGGATAAGAATCCTCAGAAATTGGCCTTAGCTGATGGAGAAGAAAATGACAACTTTGCTGGATTCATAGAGCAAGTTAATCTTCTAACAGAGATTGCTTCCTTACTTCTAAAGTTACGATCGTCAGGATACGTCAAATATCGAAGTGAATACTGGAAAAAGATGAAAGGTACCAAAGAGCTACAAGATACAAAGGACATCCTTCAAAAAGAATTTGAGGAGTGGGAAAAAACTTTATCAAATGCCCGCCAGAAATACTATTTCATAAATTACTATCGATCAGATCAGCTGTGCGTTCTTCATGACTTCCTTACAGGTCGCACCGAGGTAAGATGTGAAGAAGTTCTTTCACTAATTAATTTTGTTGACCCAAACATCAAGAAAGAACATTTAGAAGCGTACCGAGAAACCCATCCACTCAACGAGCAGAACGAGGCAAGTGACAATCCATACGATGAAATGGTCTCGATAATTGGCAATGCCTTGGAAGAAATTTTTGCTAAGACAAGTCCCACTATACGACCGATCGTAAATAATCAAGAGCGATCGGCTGCTCAGCCTTCCGCATTTGACAGTGTCGGTGCAACAGTCAAGAGAGGAGAACTGTTTGTTGCCAGCTTAGAAGAAGAGAGTCCGCTAACTGCCAATGTTATGCTGACATTGTATGAAAACACGTCGAATGCGTTCCCCGAACCTAATCAAGTCGTGTTCTGTGGTCCGCAAACAACCTGGGAGGAGATTCGCCTTGTCCTGCAAAGATGTTTTGCTCAATCAAAATACCTTAAACACGATAGTTTTTTTTGTATTGCCAATGTTGAACTATTGGCAAACGAAGTTCAGTTTAAATTGGTTAATGTCATCAAAGAGAAACAGAACAGCGTCGATGAATATGGACCATTCGAAGGAAACGCAGACTATCGCCTGGCATTGATCTGTCGTGGTGGCGATCATCATCACATAGTGGAGGTATTTGCTCAGTATTCCCATCGCATTGCTGGTATGTCCGACCTCACACTTTCTCAACACCTTCGATCCAGATGGCCTGGAGTAAAGATTATCACGTCTACTTTACCAGGACTTGGTAAAACAGAAAGAATTAAAGAAGAAATGCTTGAGATGAACAAGAATATCGTTACATTTTCCATTAGCGGCCCACTGGATCAAAGCAAGCTTATTCAGCGCTTGAAAGAGCTCAACATCAAGATTTCTCATCATGGCCTCCACCTGGACATTGGAGAAATTAACGACCCGTTCTGGTTGGATACTTTCGTATTTCAGCTGGTTGTCATTGGCATGGTTTCATCTGGAACGCAGTTTTACCACCGTCACACTGACCATGTATACATCGAAATAGCCAACACGATAAATGACCGACTTCGAGAATCATTAGTGCTTGCAAAATGTTTCACTCGCGTTCATTTGCAATCATGCAGCAACTACGAAGATTTACTAGTCAGTTCCCGAATTACAAGCAAGCTTCAAGTGGTTTGTCAATATCTCGATATGCACGCTCGAGGAATTCTTGAGTCAACCGATGTTCACTTTACTGGCCCACAGAAAGTAAAGCCCCTTCCAGCAAAACGATGTCAAGACCTATTGGCCAAATTTTACCCATCCAATCCAAACATAACGTTTACCACTTTGAATACGTTCCTAGGAGTGCTAGCCAAACAACTTCTAAAGTTTTCCAGAAGCGCCTTCTTTAAGATTGCTAATCTTAAGTCCATGCTCGGAGATGGAGCCCGTGGTGTGCGGACAAACCTATTTCGTGCTCTTCTTGATGTGTCGAAAGAATTTGCATCTCTTTCCCAAGAAGAGTCCGTCCAAACCTTGGAGAAAACCGTCGTATCCAGTTCAATGTCTGGTGAACAGATGGTTGAACGAGTCAAAGGAATAATACAGTGGGAAGAGAGCAACCATCTCTTGGTCACGTTTCATGGTGAGAATTCCCAGGCAATCGGAGCTATTTACCGCGACAAGGATCTTGTTCCAGAAAACGTTGAGAATCTCCTTAAAAGCCAGGTAGTCAGACGTCAATCAAAACAACTAGAAGATTTCAAACTCATGAGTCAAGATCAACTTAAAGAAAAGCTTGTGAGAATAGCATGCACCAAACCTCCTAAAGAATCCCAGGACACGTCTTCATATGCCTTGACTCCAGATAACATTCTCAAAATGATCCTAATAATTCTTCGAGTAAGAGCCAATGTTCCTGTCATTATCATGGGCGAAACAGGATGCGGAAAGACAAGTCTGGTGAGATATTTGGCTAACATCTGTCAAATACAGTTTTTCACCTTCAGTTGTCATGCTGGTATCACTGAGGAAGAAATTAAAGAATTCATTAAAGAAAAAAGAAGTCAAGCCAAAAAATCCCGTGAGCAAATATGGGTATTTCTGGATGAAATCAACACCTGTGACCATCTGGGATTGATCTGTGATGTTATGTGTCATCACACCTTGTTCGGTCGTCCATTGCCCAAAAATTTGGTTTTTCTTGCAGCTTGCAATCCATATGAGTTACGTCCTGAAGAGCAAATCCAAACCGCTGGTCTTGAAGGCAAAAATGTTGTAGATGAATATTCGCGACTTGTTTACCGGGTCAACCCATTGCCGGAAGCAATGATCGTTTATGTATGGGATTATGGTTCCTTGGCGCCTAAAGACGAAAAGGCCTACATCCATAGAATGGTTGAAATGCTACCAAACAAACGTAGAGACGTGCTCGTTGAGTTACTTGCAAGTTCACAAAAGTTCATCAGAGATGCCGAAAATAATCACTTCTGTGTTAGCCTTCGTGATGTACGAAGATGCATTTTACTAGTCCAGTGGTTTATGGAGATGATCGAGAAACGCAAGAAAGAGTGTAAAAACGAAGAGTCGTATCCGAAGAGTCTCCAAAGATACCACTCAGTCTCAAAGAAATACGACCAAATGCCCCTTGTTAAGAGCATCGTCCTTGCCTTGGCACATTGTTATTTATCCAGATTACAGACCGCCAAGTTGCGAAAAAGTTATCGACAGTGCATGATGAATTTGTTTTCTGGGACAGGAACAATAATGAAAAGCGAGGAAAGAGTTGATAGTTTTTCAGCCATTGTTCGCATGGAAGAAGAATACTACCTTGATCGGATGGAGCTTCCATCAGGTACGGCCAGAAATGCTGCCCTACGTGAGAATGTTTTCGTTATGCTAGTGTCCATCCTGAATCGGATTCCTGTGTTTGTGGTTGGCAAGCCAGGCTGCAGTAAATCTTTGTCCATGCAATTAATCCGAAGCAATCTGCGTGGTCGAGATTCCAAGCATAGTCCTTTCAGGCAGCTGCCGCAACTTTACGTGGTTTCGCACCAAGGCTCCGAATCATCAACGTCCGAAGGAATCATCAAGGTTTTTGAGAAAGCTTGCAAATATAAGTCCCACAACAAAGATGAAACCGTCTTACCTGTCGTCCTTTTGGATGAAGTTGGTCTGGCAGAAAACTCGAAGTGCAATCCGTTGAAAGTGCTTCACAGTTTACTTGAGCCGGGAGACGGAAAGTTACCAAACGTAGCAGTTGTTGGCATTTCCAACTGGGCATTAGATGCAGCAAAGATGAACAGAGCAATTCACCTGTCAAGGCCTGAGCCTACCATAACTGACCTGATCGACACCGGGGATGCTCTCCTGCACGCCAAGAAAGACGACACCCAAACCATTAATAGCAATGATTTACAATGCCTTGCTGAAGCCTATGATGAGTACCAATCTAACCAAAGGCATTCAAACTTCCATGGTCTTCGCGACTACTACTCTCTTATTAAAAGTTTAAGTCTCAGTGGTGGCCGCGACTTGCAACAGATCAACATGGCGTTGCAGCGTAACTTCGGTGGCATCCCTGGTGAATTGACCAACATACAGAAGATATTTCTCGACAAGTTGAAACAAGGTGGGATGCTTTCAAGTGGCGAGGACATCATCATTCCACCTACGAAGCTTATTCAAAAGAATCTTGAAGACACCCGAGCTCGGCATTTGATGCTTATAACCAGTGGAGACTCGGCTATTGGCATTTTGAAACAAAGTCTAACCCAACTAAATAAGGAAATTATCACCATTTTTGGCAGTCGTTTTGAAGAAGACCTGTCCGAAGATTACAACTACAGAATCCTGAGCCGTATTATTCTTTGCATGGAACTTGATTGTATCCTCATCCTGCGAGATTTAGAAAGAATATATGGAAGTCTGTATGACATGCTAAACCAGAATTATGCTGTCGTTGGGAAGAGAAAAAACTGTCGTGTCGCGCTTGGAGCTTATAGTAATCCAATGTGCCATGTGAATGATAAGTTTCGTTGCGTCGTCCTCACAGATCACCACAAGATAGATTTTTCTGACCCGCCTTTTCTCAACAGATTTGAGAAACAGCTGCTACGTTTTTCCGACGTGTTGAACGAAAAGCAACAAGAAATTATCACAGAGCTTAATGGCTGGGTCCAGCAAATTTCAACCGTTCAAGGTCACGAATCTCAGTTTAAAGAGTGTGATATGTTCATTGGCTTCCACGAAGACACCCTACCATCGCTGGTACTTTTTCATAGTCATAACACAGATGAACCGAATGAAGAAATCATTCAGAGATGCAAAGATGATCTGATGTGGGTTGCGACGCCTGACGGAGTTCTTCGAGCGCAGAAGTGTGATCTTTTTAAAAAGGACTCAGAAGAAGTAGAGAGTTTAAGTGAAGGATACTTTGAAAAATCCATTCACGATGGTTTGGCATCTTTCATGGAAACCGTGATGTATGATCACGAAACCGGATTCTTATCCGGTGATGAAATAGGTTCGAAGACGATTGTAATGACGTATTCCAGCGTCCATACAGACATTTCTAAATGTTTAGGAGACACTGCATTTACATGTCAAACGGAACGTCTGGGGGCGTACAAGTCAGAGAAGCAGTTGGCAGAAAGAGTTGATCATTTTTGGTTCGTTTCCGAGAAAGACTTGCTGGTTCTTCAATGTAAACCAGAGTTGGACAGCGCACACATGCTTCTTGCTCGTTCAATAATTGAAGATAAAAGAAGCCGCTACGAGAGATCCTGTCAGCAGACCGGAAACGTGAAGCAAAGTAAACATGTTTGCATTGTTGTGCACGTCCAAAGAGGAACGACAGACACGAACGCTGCGCCGTGGCAATTCAGTTTTCTCTGCGGGTGGAAGCAAGTATTCCTTGACGTCCTGGAAGAACCACCAGTCTCGCTTAACGAAATTCGCACTGAAAGTATCGAAATGCTGCTTACTTCTTCAATCTGGCCACTTCGCACAATTGCTCAAAATGAACTCTTGTGGTGTTTCACCTGCATCAAGTATACTCAACAACAAAGACCACTTGATAGTATCTTGCAAATCGCCAACAGTCTTTTCAGATCCGAGCTGGTTTACCACGCCATCAAGCTTCTTATCCTCGAGTGGGTAAACGCAATTGATTCGGAAGAAATTAAAGAGACAGGCCCCGATGAGGCTTGGCAGGTCAAGGTTGCTTGCGACAGGCAAGCTTTGATCAATTCATCCACTCTTTCGTCTGCAATGGAAAAGCACGTCTCTCGCTTGGTTTGCCAGCCATTGGCCAAGATCATTTACTTTCTGGAAAAGGAAAATGCTTGGCCCCCTCACGTGTTTGATGTAGCGGAAGATGAAGACTCAGATCCCGAGTACGAAGACATGTGGTGCAACTTAATATCGAATAGGACTTTTTTCAACATGTCCGAAATCCCTGACCCACACGGACCAGAGTCGTACATTCTGGACAGCGTAAGTCTTGACCTTCAACTGCCTTTTAGTCAAGTTGTCATTAGAAGAGTTGACGCAGTGAAAGATCTTGTCTTACAAGACTACACGCAAGCCAACGAGAGTGAAAGCAAATCAGGTAATGGTCAAGCGAAGAAACCTAACGTCGAGCTGCAGCAAATACAGCGCTATTCAGAGATAATTGCAAACGCAGTTCCGGAAATTCACGAGTTTCCAGTTTTCTATCGCAATTCCTACATGGATGATCTGTTTGATATATTATCCGCAGACTTTAAACAGACGAATCGCCGTCTGCGTGTATCCATCGCTAAATCTGCATTTGTGTCGTATATTAAACAGAGTGTGCAAGTGGACGACGTACTACCTTTCTACGTTCAACTTCATTTATTTGTGTGGATTTCAAAAGAGAAGATTCTTGACCAACTTCGACTTGTGGACAGTTGTCAACATTTTATTCGTTCCGAAGCACTGGAACACCTGACAGATGAAGTTTTATCAAGTCAAGATGCGCTAGCGTTGTCGTTCCCGCAAGGATATACTGATTCTGAAAACGAAAGCACCGAAGAAACTGAAGAATACAGCTCAGAAGATGAAAGTAAAGTTTCCCCAAACCGCCAGCTAGAAGTTGACGCTGATGAAACAAACAACAACAACAACATGATATCGGACGAACTCGAAGAAGATAGCGAGTTCACTCTTGAATGGAGCAAAGACAAAGCAGACGAACATGAAAGTGAAGAAGAGGAAAATGGGGAAGAACAAGAAAGTTTCGAGGATGTTTTGGTGACGATATTTTGTGAAGAAATGCTTCCCTCTCAAGAAACCGTCGAGAATGGTGGGATTGAGTCCTGGATAAGAAATGCTTCCCTGGTACTTTTACTAGCCTCTAGAATTAGTCACCAGATTCCAGCGTTACATTTTCTACGTTTGTGTGTCGACTTCGCCTACATGACCTTAGTTTCATCAACTGCGGCAAAACGAGCTTGGTATCCCCTCTATATCCTAAACGAAATTGCTGTAAACAAGCTTAAACCTGAGTATCTCGACACAAACAAATCATTCGAGGACATAAATGAACTTTTAATCAAGCCTCTAGAAGACCAAGTGAAAGGGCAAGCAGAAAAACGTGTGGCATTACAGAAATTCTCTGCTCTTTTCTATGGTCGCTGCATAGACACTAATGTTGACACATATGCAGCTCGCGAAATAGTCGAACAAGTGTTGTCGTTGGAGGGCGCAGATTTGGTGTTGATAATGAGCCCAGTTATCCTTCGTTTGCTTATGCTTGAAGAAATGGTATCCCCTGGTATTTTTGTTAATATAATTACCAACCAAAACTTGGTTGAGGATTGTTCTTGTCTTCAGAACATCGACGAAGTATTTAAGGAGTTATACACAAAGGATTTAATTCATCATGATTCCTATGCAGCTGTGATGGTTTGCGATTTAATCCAGTCACTTCTAAAGCTCGATGATCATTACAGTATCGAAGACATAAACAGCTCTGACTGTGAACTTCTTCAGTGTGTCCATGGTGCTGCCAAGGTTCTGTTTGGAAATGATCAAGACAACCGTGGTTTGGTCTTACTGGCATCTGTCGCGTTTCTTCGAGCGTTCTTTGCGATGCTATCGAGTTTCATCGCAGAAAAACCCAATGTCGTAACAGCCGATAGTTCATTTTCTCGTGTTATGAGCGAAATAAATTCTCTACTTTTAATCGGTGATGCCTGCAGAAGATCATCGCTACAAATGTTTTTCCTGAAGCAACTTCATCAAACTGACATGAGTTTGTTTGACCTTCGCAAGTTGTGTCAAGAAAGTAAGATGCTTCCTGCTCTTAACAACGTATTCATAGATAACAGGAGGATTCCCAAAGCCGAGCTTGTTTTTGTTGGTGAATTGCCAGAGTATCAACAGGTGCAAGTTGCCTATTTGAAGTTGTTCACCAAAGAAGACGGAGAGGAAATGCTTATCATCCTAGACCAGTGCCGAACCTCTCCGAATCATCGTCTTGCTCTCATGCAAATTCTTGGAAACGAAATTTATTTGAAGCGAGCTGAACGAAAGCTAACCGATAAGGAGGAATATTTGGCCAAGTGGTTTTCTGACAAGCTTGAACATTTTCCCGTAGCAATGAAAGAGATTCTTATGAGAATAATCGGTCAAAAGAATTTCGACCATCCTCAAATGCAGCTTTCCCCAGAATCTTCTGTGGATGAAGTAGAAATAATATCGTTAATACTTCATATTTCGTGTGTCCTGGCAAGTGGTGTACAAGGCGAGACCTCTCTCTTAAAACAGGACTTCTCGCATCCTCTGAACAGAACGCACCGAGCGTTTGAAAATCGTAAATCCGCCAACGGTCCTTCGCCTTTTACTTGTCCTTGTGGCCTAAGAATTCTTTTCAAAGATGATGAATCTAACAACAAGTGCTCCTACTGCCAGACTAAACGTGTCGATCCTAACCCTGAAGAGACTGCCACCCAAACTGCTGGAACCTCATCTACTCTTTCCAAAGGCAATTTACCACTAGTGCCAGCAACTGTACCAACCAACCCGCCAAAACGACAGTCGAGTTCTAAAAACCCATCGCAGTGGGATGACTGCACTGATACCATGAGCCCGTTTGTATTTCGAGCACTGCATCTGATCGACCACGCCCGTCTCTATGCTTGGGTTGCCATGGGAATTTCTTCTAAGGAAGATCTGTTATCGCTGCTAAATCTAAAAGGAACCCCGGACTCCGATACCGGAACTTGTCAAGACCCAGTGGAATTTTGCTTTGATCATATCAAAGCCGACTTGAAGTTTCTCACGACAATCCTTTGCTGCACGAAAGAAATTGCTATAAAAGCAATGCACCTTGTCGTTCAAAAATGCGCGAAGCTTTTTGGAGGGAAGCCGGTCAACAAGAATACGTCTTCAACACTGGAACAACGTCTGGAGTGGGAAGCTGAGTTTTCAAACATTGTCAAAGAGGTGCTCTCGGAAGCCCTTGGGTCTGCAAATAACCTCAAGAAAGTGATGAGAAATAAGCCAGAAGAAGAAAACAAAGAAAGTACAAAGATCGAAGATCAGATCCAGGAACTTGATGAGTATCCAGCCGAACCTGTGCAACAAAACCGGCAGCTGAAGAGATTATTTCGAGTGACAAGACAACCATCGCTTAAAGAATTTCATTCAACTTTCGTAAACGCGTCGGAAGAATTTCAAGAGAAGCATAATTTCCTGCTGTTGTTTTTTGCAAAGTTTGACAAACTGCCTAAGATACGATATCTTTCTTCTCTTCTGAAATGGGCTCGCTTGGTATCATCGACGCTAACTCATCGCATCAGCAGAAAGGATGCAATGTTGTCCTCCATCGACGATTTTATCAACGGATATCTTCTCAAGGATGACAACAAAAGTCCAGATGATATAAAAAGTCAGAAAATGCTTTTTAAGGACTTTAAAGAAGCATGGAATAACATGTGCGAGTTTGTCAACCAGGAACTATCCGAGAAAAGTGATGAAATGCCACGCCTGAGAGAGACGGATTCTATAGCCCACTGTCTTACCGAGAGTGACTGTGGTGTTTATCTTGTTATCGCAATCAGAATCCTTGTTTCACTTCAGAATTCGATTTTAGACGAAATGATCTTCCTTTCGACCCAACGGCAACATTCTGCGCTACGTTTTCTGGAAAAAGACAACAGCTGCAGTGGTATCCCGTCCGTTTCCATCCAAGAAGCCAAGGAAAAAGACATCATTCATTTCCGCTGGTCAGACGAATTGTTTAGATATGCGCAGAACAACCTGGAATACGGCCAAGGCGAGCAAGTCAGTTACGATTTCGAACGAATGGAAATAGAGCTGGCAAAAGACATCGCCTTTGGAAAGTGTCACCTGACAGGGTCCTTAAACAAGTTCATATTTTCCAAGGAGCTTTTCCACACCAGTGGTCCAATGCTTACCGAAATTCGGGAGTTATTTCCACCACAAAGTCCAAAGTTGCCAGACAACGTTCGCCAAGGTTTGTCCAGCTTAAAAGAGCGGAGAATCCAAGATGCTCAAAACCTTCTACAGCATATTGAAGTTTTGATCTTCCTCCTGAAGTTGAAGCTGAAGAGTGTTTCCATCGACGTAGAGATGACGTTGGAAAAGTTTGTTGACATGTGGACAACAATGCTCCCGAGTCCTTTCCCTGTGTCTCTGTTGCCGGAGCCAAGAGGTTCTATTAAAGTGAAACATATTGCTGCTTTCTACGAAGCACTGGAGGATTTGCTTGCTGATGGAGCAATTGAGGGACTTCCAAAACAATTACGCGAAGATTTGACGGATGAAACTAAAAACCAATTGGAGCGCTTAGTAGATAATAAGGATGGTCCAATAAAACTGCAAACTTTGTTAAATGCACTGCGTCGCTTTGTCTTCCGTTACCTGTCATCTGAGAAATTCCTACCCGAACGGAACACTCCTTTACGTTCCTGTTTGAAAGAATCTTCTCTGTGGTCACCAGCTCAGCCACCCGACTCTCAAGTCATCCCCAAAGAAATCACGTTGGAATGCATTTACTCAATAATAACACACTTACAAGAGTTGGATAAGGTAATTTGTCTTAGTTCTGTTATATATCTTATAATCATGCAATTTTTATTTAAAGTTTTACAGTTTTTGCAGTGCAAACTGTTATATAAAGTGGATTGCTATTCAAGCCTACTCTCGAACCAGCATATTGATCAGTATTTTTACATTATCATTAATCCACTGTTTAAAGGGCTTATATGCAGCGAAAAATAAGTTCGGGAGAGACTCTCTTATTTAAAAGAACTTTTGAAGTTATAAAGATTGATGTTTGCAGCTCTTCCATATCTCACTTCGTCTTTAAATATTGAGATTTGCGTGATATGCAAATAACACACTGTATAATGAATGACTTGTTGGAAAATCATGTCTATTCTTGCAATATTTCAAGTAAGTCACTCGAAACTTTTCATATGTACTGTCCTGCGATACACAGAAGCACATGCACAGTTAAATGTGATTTCGTTAAATAATCTCAAATTGATATTCAAGATTTTCCAACAAGTCATTATACAGTGTGACGTCTAAGTGATGTTATTTGCAAATAAAACAAATCTCAATATCTAAAGAACGAAGTGAGATATGGAACAGCTGCAAACACTTATTTTTCGATGCATACGCCCTTTAACCTAATTTTGCCTCTTCGAGGTTAGTGGTTTTTAGTTTTGTAGTTTGTACATAATTTGTGCAGAGTTGGAAAAAGTTTTCAACCTTCCTCCGGATGGGTTTTTAAGTTTAGACAATCTTTCTCAAAATATATAGCGAGAATTTTGTGTTTTGCAACGTTCATGAATACTGGTTTTGTATTTTTTCCTGCGTAAGCTTTGGCATACTATAGGTACTAATAACTGATCGCTGCTGACTGATAGCTTGCTAACTACCCTTGACTGCTGCGAAGATACCAACATCACAGCAGACATCAGTGTACATGTCTCACCCGTATAACTGCTACCACTGCCACTGCTGCATAAGTGTTGGTTAGCCAATGTTTTGCTGCAAATCGCAGTTCTTCTCGACACCTTGCTTGATCAATTGTAACTTTCTCAGATTACCGAATGTGTTGTTTAAAATGCCTATGAAACGAAATTTCACTTCAGTTTTTTAAGATTGTATTTTGAAGAACACCTAAAGGCCTAGCCAAACGCTTTCAACATTTCGTGCAACATCGTTCAGCATTGTTGAACGCATGTTGAACGAAAATTTGAACATGTTCAAATTTCGTTCAGCCGATCATTCAACACCATTCAACATCATTCAACAACGTTCAACATCATTCAACAGGGTGGCCAAACGCTTTCAACATGTTGAATCACGGTTGAATTCAACAATGTTGAACGATGTTGAATGAAATGTTGAAAACGTTTGGCCAGGCCTTAAAATAATGAAAAAATGGCTTTTACATGCCTTTCAAATCTTATCCCATTCGTGAGTTATTGGCTATGCAATTTGAGCAACGACGTCACACGTTGTATGTGGGAGAAAACGGAAAACCAGTCATATATTTGGATTGGTTTGACTACACAAAACCATGCATTACAGATGTGATCAGACCATACCCTAAGGCAAATTTCCAGCGTTCGACTCAGTTTAGTCAAACCAATCCAAAGATATGACTGATTTTTCGTTTTCTCCCACATACAACGTGTGACGTCAAGCTCAAATTGCGTAGTCAATAACTCAAGAATGGGATAAGATTTGAAAGGCATGCAAAAGCCATTTTTCATTATCTCATGTTCTCCTAAATACAATCTTAAAAAACTAAAGTAAAATTTCGTTTCATAAGCACTTTAACGTGTTTTCACTTTAAAGCTTCCTCACTAAAGTAACCCTTCCTGCGGGTGGTACCCAGCTTTTTTCCAACTATAGTAATTTGGGATATGAAAATTTAAAATCATTGAGGCCTACTTACTCACGCAAATAATAAATACATATACTTTTATTTTTTATAGGAAAGGAAAGGCGACAAGCCCGTTAGAAGACGCCCTACTGCCCGCCCTCTTGTTTCCAAGAAAGGGGGAAGACGATCTTTTAAATTTTGACTTTTTATCTTATAATCATTTAGCTAAATGCGTATATAAAAACAACTAGTTAATGTGGCTACATAAAGTTTTTTTGTTTTTTTTAATGTCTAAAGCGCCATAGTTGATAGAAAATCAACATGGTTTGGAAACCCGGCAAACTTCAAAGCGGTTAACAACCAAGCTACGATTCATGTTGAAAGGTACATGAAGGTGCCAAATCCTTTGTTTTAGGTTTATTAATATTTAAACAGTACGGTTGAGTGATTGAACCCAAACGTTGCTATTGGATGATTACTTCATACAGAAAACACAATATGTTCAGTAACCGTGAAAGTACAAAAATTTCCATAAACCTGAACAAAAACATAAAACAATGATTTTTGTTGAGCTTCCAAACCATGTATATTTTCTAGTAATATATGAAACCACTGAATATAATGTCAAAAGCACCGAATATAATGATAAATGCGCCGAAATAATTTAAATACCATAAGGCAGTCATGGCGTTCCATATAATGGCAAGGTACAAAACAGAACAGCGCGAAGGCCATCCTGGAAAGCAGCATATTGGCTGAGTGATGCTACCTTGCCTAAATAAAATTATTATTATTATTATTATAATAACCTAAGATACACATGATGTACGCTCCAAAGATATCCTTTCTAAATTAGGATGGAAAAATTTAGGCGAGCGTTTAGAATTTTGCAAACTGAATCATATGTTACAAAAGCGCTCCATACATTCATAAGAAATATAAACGAAATGTTCAAACTTCAAACACCAGTTAAGGAACAATAATAACCTAGTGCTGACACTATCGAAATCTAAAACAAATTGCAATGCATGATGAGGAATTTTAACTATACAGGTGGAAAAATCTGGAATCAAATCAAACTATTGATGCAAGGAACAAATCTTTAAACGAATTAAATTTTTAAACTTTTGTTAGGCTTCCTAAATACTTTTATAATAATAATGTATAGACGAATCTAGGTAAATAGAATTTTTAGAATTTTTGTCAGACATTTATATTTTGTATTACACTCTGTGGCAACGAGAAGGCTGTATTTGTGCTAAATATTTATATTTGAGCCTTTTTGAAAAACTCGAAAAAAATGTAAAGGGGTTAGCCTTTACTTTTTGATCGATTTTGACGATTTTCCGAAATTTTGAAATAGAGTAAAAAAATGTCAAATAAAGCCTTTTTTGACCTTCTGTGGCAACGAGAAGGCTGTATTTGTGCTAAATATTCACATTTGAGCCTTTTTAAATAGTGGGGGGGAAATGTAAAGGGCTTACCCTTTACTTTTTGACCGATTTTGTCCATTTTTCGAACCTTTGAAATTGGGTCATAACTGTGAAATAAAGCCTCTCTCAGTGGCGTAGGAAGCAACTTGATCTTGGAGGGGCACAGCTACAAAAGGGCACTTTGTTCAGGGGGGGTAGGAGTTTCAAAAGGACACTTGAAACACGTGTTTTATCATAAAAAGGGCACTTTTCTGTTGCAAAAAGGGCACTTCAGGACAAAGTGAGGGGGGGGGAGACATGCCCCGTTTTCCGCCCGGTTCCTACCCCTGGCCACTTTAGACCTGTGGCAACGAGAAGGCTGTATTTGTGCTAAATATTCATTATTTGAACATTTTTGAAAAAGTCCAAAAAAAATGTAAAGGGGTTAGCCTTTACAAAATACAGGACAGTGGACATTCCGGAAAGCGTTAACATTTTTAGTCGACGTTTCGATCATCAGGAATGATGCTGGTGTAACGCTATCTACTATATATATACAAGATAATAACTGTACATGATAATTATTTAAAGATGACACGTTCCTTAGAAGCTTTTGTCTCGTGGACCGTGGTTAAGAGTTTCTGCCGATGGATGCAGCGGGCTTCTTTAAATAACAGTAATGACCACTGTATAGCTTTGTCTATTATTTCACAGTTGTTAAGGATTAGTTGTGATAAAATGGTAGGCTCATTAAGATTAAGGAAGTTAGAAGGCGCAAATTTCACAAGAGTTAATGTGATTATGAATTTCAGAGTCATTTTTGTGGGCGTGTTCTTTAATACGGGTAATCAGGCAACGGTCAGTTTTTCCAATATAGGACGCGTGGTACCCGGCTGTATTGACTAGGCGACGGGGAAAACCGTTTCAAGAAGCAAATTTGGCGATGTTTTTTAACTCGTGTAGATCCCGCGTGCCCATTTGGGAACGGGATTTAATTCTCGCGTGAAGTATGGGGAGGGTATAAAAAGGGCGAAGGTCAAATGGTCAATAGCGAAGCGCACAGATGACGTTGAATTCATGTTTGTCTGAGTTTATAATTATTCTTGCATTTCCGACAAAAGAAAATGGTTCATTAGAAATCCCTCGAGATTAAATTTTGGTTTGTTTATCTGAGTTTTGGTCTATAAATAGTAACTGTGCGCTTCGCTATCACGAAAGCATTTGTCATTTCGCTGTGTTGTCTGTTCAGGAATCAAGAAGCAAGGAACCCTCCTCCGCAGAGGTTATCGGGGGTCGTCGGAGATGCTCGGAGGCGTCAGCTGGACATAAGTAGTGCGGGCGAAACTGCCGATTTCGACGCATCTCCGACGATGCCCGACATAAGAGAACCTAGCCTACGCCATAGACGTTCGGAAAATCCCCGGAGTAGAACGTCTATGAATCAGCTCCGTATCACAGAATAAGGATTGACCAGAAGTCCAACTCGAGTGACAACTTGTCCGCATTTCTTCAATGCGCAGGCGCGATATTTTACGCCATCCGACGCCATCCTACGCAATTTCCTACGCCATTCTACGCAATCCTGGCAAGTTCCCCCGGCAGTTTTAACCTTCTTTTGAAGGTCCAAACTGCCGGGGGAACTTGCCAGGATTGCGTAGGATGGCGTAGGATGGCGAGGAATCAAGATGCGCGAGGCGACATGCGCGAGGATAGAAACTTCAAAGGTTCCGACGCGAGTTGGACTTCTGGTCGTATTTCTATTCTGTGTCCGTATAGCGTAATTCTTGTTCTGTGACGTCGTCTGTCCGCATGGATTCCGGGGACGCTCTCTGATTGGCCAAATATTTATACACGATATTAATTACAACTGCTTCCGTTTTGAATGTTTTGTTGTTTACCAGGCAGACAAAGGCAACGGACGTTTTGACTCGTCCACTTCAACGCATTAATCGAAACTGTACCAAAGCACGGACTGAAATGAGTTCGTTAATTCTTTTAGAAGCTTTTATAGTCGGCGTAATGTTGTTTGAGAACTATCAAACAGCCGAAAAAGATGCGGGACTGAACTTGTGAATCGCTTCAAACATCACAGTGAAATACGACACTTATAATACGACCTTTGCTCCTCGATGTTTGTTTTTGTTTTATTACCTTCCTACGAAGCTAAGAGTATCCTATTTATCGATTAGAGTTTCTTTCTTCATATAGATTCTTAAGTGGTTAGTATAAATTGATGTAGATTTCAATTTCCTAGCGAATACTCGTTAGTCGTTGACACACGCTGTAATTATTGCTGAATTGCAAATTAATCGGAATAAATTACAGAACACGGAATTTGGCGCTGATTCGCAGACGCTCTAAATCCCCCCTTGTTTGGAATCCCCCTAGAGCCCTAGAGCGTCTGCACGCAGGCTAAAGAGAACCTGGTTGGCAGTGAACTCGTGGTTGGAGAGAGGCAAGGACAAGGTCAAGGAACTCTCAGACTGAGCTGAAGAAAGTGAAGGTGCTGCTATTTGAACTTCGAAGAAGGAGAGTTTGAGGGAAGTACCTTCTTCGTATCTTGGTAAGTTGAACTATTTAGATATTTCCTTCATTCTCAAGTTATTAAACACAAACACTCAGTGAATTATTATTAACCACGTTTTGTTTTGTCGCCATTCTTGTTCAAGGTCGAAGGAGAGTTTGAAGACGACGAAGACGCCTTTTCTTCTTCGTATCTTTGTAAGTTGAACTCATAATGCTTTCTTTACTTCCTACTCTTCATTATGAAGTTATTTAACGCAAATATTCGAGTGAGTAATGCACGTATCACCGGCTTCCCCCTGGGGTCGACCCCCGGGCTGACCAGGGGAATTGTAAAATTGTCAAAGCAATCTTGAAAATTTTCCCGGGGGGTGGGGATATTATGTGAAGCAAAGTCCCCAGGTTACTGTTACCTTTCATAAACAATCCCCGTCATTTTCTCTTTTATATATATGTACTAATAAAGCTTGTCAAGACAATTGCTTTAAATCAGTTTGAATGAGAAGATGTTCTATTATATTTGTTTTCAAAATATCACCAAAAAAAGAAGATACAGTATTTCCCAGTTTAATAGACATGTCACCGATACTGGTTTATATACAGAAAGCTTGTTGGATTAGCTGCGCATGCGTAGAATGAATATCTTGCATCAATACACACGAGACCGAGTATGAATCAGGATAGCCTGGTATCCTGGCCCAATCAAAGAATATGGGCCAGGTAACCACTAGTTAACCACTTTTTTATTGGCTATGAGTAAAACTGCAATCGTCATAAGTGGATTTAGCCCTGATGACGCGAGAATGAGATTAGTGGTTACCTGGCCCATATTTCTTTTGAAATTGGGCCAGGGTACCAGGCTAGAATCAGGAGTGAAGGAGCGTTGTGGTACATGTGGGTTTATATGATAAAATTAGGAAGATAAAGGAAAATAATGGATCCACTGAAGAGGATACTAGGGATTTACTAGGGGTATTGTAAGATATGAAACATTTGCTGACTTGAAGAAAAATTAGACGAAGAACAAGGTGCGATCTAAAATCTGTTGTTTATTGGCCGTTTACTATCCTCAAAGGAAGTCGGGTTGTTTTGTTGGCAGATGTGTGTACCCAATTGACCTTGAAAACGGATTTTAAAGTTCGAATCAGTTGTGGAAAGTACACTTGACGACTGACGAAGTGACGAGTTCACATAAAACAAACCCAATGAATATATATCTCAATAAACTAAAAATACCCAGTGAATAAATATCTCAACTATCAGATAACTTTGATTGTTTTTATCTTTGTGTTGATGTTGTTTTGTCTTTCACACTTTTAATACATGTTCTATTACTTCTGCTGTAGAATATTTTCCACTTTCACTTTATAAACAATGTTCGATATATTCCCGTGGTTATTTTCTACAAGCATACAATTTTAGCAATTCCCCTACCCCTGTTCAAACTTTACAACAAAGTCTCAAATTTCTCCCTCCTCAGGGGCAAAAACTTAACGCAATCCCCTTGTATTCTCCAACATATCTCCCTGGTCAGCCCGGGGGTCGACCCCAGGGGGAAGCCGGTGATACGTGCATAACAGAGTAAAGTGTATTTTCTCGAGTCCGTCGATATGTCATGCCGCCATGTGCTCGCTCAGTTCAACACTGAACTGACCTCGTGAAGATGAAAGCACAAGGAAATATGGTTGAAATTGAATTCATTTGTCTTCTTAAAGCAATTAAGCTCATTGTTGTTTCAATTTAGAAGCTTTTTTAATTTAGTTTACGACATTTTAACGAGTTTTAATTTTACTCAAGTACTCCTGAGCTGAAGTCTTGAAGTTTCAAATACGTGCCCACGTGTGGCAGCAGGCGCTCGGCACCGTGTTTTCAAATAATTTATAACTTGTTTATTATTTACAATATCTGTCTGTCTTAGTTTGTCTATCTGTAATTTTCTCTGTTTGTGTTACTGTTGTAGACTGCATAGGTGTAGTCGGGCAAATTTTCAACCTAAAGTCGGGTGAAAAATATAGGGAAAAAATAGGATGAATTTTTAGATCAAAAGTCATGCAATTTCCATTTCAGTTGGGCAAAATTTTCTCTGCCCCCCCCCCTATAAATTTGTGTCTGTATGCCTATGGTAAGACTGTCTCTCTGATTTACAGGGGGGTGCCAATTACTCAATTAGTGCCTTGCTGTAGTGGGATGCGACGTGGATTTCATTGAAAATGTCAATCACATTTCTAATGTCTAGCTTCCTTGTGATATCCCTAATAAAATTCATAATAAAACATCCACTTTATCCCTAAATTTATTTGACACGTTCCATGGTTTGATAAAATGCGCTATTGAAAACATAATTTAAAACTTTTAAATCTTTCTTCAAAGTACTGTCAGAATGCAGGAAATGCCATTTCAGAGGTCCAAATTTCAAACATTTTCTGTAGGAATGGTCTCACTAAGGTTAAAATTTTTTTAGGTCCATCCCTGCAGCACCCCCCCCCCCCCCTACCAGATCAAGCTGGATCCATCACTGTCTCAGACCAAAATATGCACTCTATTCCAGATGAAAATAGACAATTTGTATTACCCTTATAGGGCAGCACATGCTTGAATCCCCTTATAGAACAACATTTTAATGCTTATGATTCAATAAGCCTTAGGTTGTTTAATATTGTTGGATAATTTTTGTTGTCCACATACCATATTTTCTGGGTGATAACCCGTGGGTTATCTCTTAATTTTGCTAGGAAACATAATTAGTGTGGGTAATAGGGTGGTGCGGGTAATCTGTTGAATTCTTAAGACGACGCCATCACGAAGACCAGAGACCAAGGATTCTACTTTCATCTTTCAACTACTGATACAGTGAAACCTGAGTTTTGCGACCCCATGTTTTATTTACGACCACCTGTCATATACGACCACTTTTTCTGGCATGGACGATTTGTAGTTGAAATATACCTGCAATGAGTGACCACCTGCCTTACGCGACCACTTTTTAGTGTCCCAAACAAGATATTTACCTGTTATGAGCGACCATCTCAACGTAAAACTGCTGAAATACGTTAAAGAAATACCCATTTTTTCGTAGTAAACTAATGCGAATGCGACCACATGCGAAAACAAGAAACCGGAAGTGTTGCTCAATTGCCGTGTTACCGCATTTTAGTCTTGTTTTGCTTCTCTTTTGAGCATTATTTGATGAAAATCTGTGTGAATTTCTCCTGCCAAAGCCAAATACTTTTTAGTATGATGTTTGAGAGTTGATACAATGACTGAACAATCCAAAACCATGAGTAAATATTTGTTAACTTTAGACAAGTTGATCTTTGACGATTGTTTACCGTGACAAGTTTGTATATTTTACAACAGCTTTTTAACTTGGAAAGGAAAGTGACAAAACTGAGTGTTCACATCTAAAAAATACTACTGGAAGATCGTAAATAAAGCCAAGAGCTAAAAGCTCAAGACCAAAACAAGACCAAACCAGCGCAAAAATTGAATCTGAAACGTAACAAAAACACAGTGCAAAAACTGAAGTGAACGACAGTACGAGTCGCGGTGCATCACGTCACATCACTACCTGTCTGAACGACCACCTGTCCTTAACGACCACTTTTACGTGGCACCTGCGGTGGTTGCAAAACTCGAGTTTCACTGTACTGTACTTTTTTATAATTTTGTGGTTCCAAACCAAGGGAGCAAGTCAGACTGACCTGTATCAGTCCTTTTCAGGAGCAAAATTACACGTGTGCGATAATTCACACGCGTAAACAATTTTACGCGTGCGAATCGCATGTACGTTTAAAATGATCAATTATGGCACAGAAATATGAACCTAACTTTTATATTTCCTACACATCCGAAAAAGAAAGCTGCGTTGCTTGATATTCATTGTAAGACGTTATCTTTTGCTTTAACACATTAATTAAGTTGTAAAATGTAAAACGTACTTTGCTGTGAAAACTGTTCCAGTCGCCTACGCTTAAAGACAATATACATTACATTGCAAAGACCTTGGTGTGAGATCTTGCATTACGCTGTGAGATCTTGCGTTAGGCTGAGACCTTGCATTACGTTGTGACACCTTCCGTTACGTTGTGACACCTTCCGTTACATTGTGAGACCTTGGGTTATGTTGTGAGACCTTACGTTACGTTGTGAGACCTTACGTTACATTGTGACACCTTGCGTTACGTTGTGACACCTTCCATTACATTGTGAGACCTTACGTTACGTTGTGAGATGTGACATATTACTGAAATGTTCACACATTTTTATAATTGCAATGTGAATGAACAATTGAACATGGCGTTTCACACGTGTGATAAACAGCATGCGCAATTGGGTTCACGCGTGTACCAACGCGTGCGCGTGCGATCGCACGCGTCAAACGAAAAGGACTGCTGTATTTCTTCTTCTTTGTTCGGTGTTCCTTCACTTATATTCAGCCATTTTTAATAATGCAGTATATTCATTAGCGTATCGCAGGTGTGGGCTACGGCCCCACCAAGGAACACCGAACAAAGAAGAAATACAAGTCAGTTTGGTGTGCTCCCTTGCCCAAACCTATTATTAGCAGCTGCGGGTTATCCAATGGTGTGGGTAATACGCTGATTTATTTTTCCCAAAGTGACATTTTTGTTGCTGTGCGGGTTATACGCTGTGCGGGTTATCACCCAGAAAATACGGTACACTTGGTATGTTGCAACTTTTTAATATATATCTTATAATAATTTGAATTATGTTTTTCTTGTACTCTAGGAGGATTATTTTTAAATGTTAAAATGGAAAGGATAAAGGAGCTTATTTAACCATGTATGGACAAGCATTATTATAATGTATGGACAAGCATAAATGGATATCACAAAAAGAGGTAACACGGCTGTACTGCAAGGTAAAATTCTACATTGATTGTATGGTTTTCTTATATATTCATTAGTGTTGAAAGTCTGCATTATTTAAGCTTCCTAATTGGTGGTCTGATTGAGTAAGTGATCAGAATCATCAGATCACCTTTTTTGGTCTATATTGCCCCGTTTGAGAGAGCTGATTTTCATTCGGTTAAATTTTGCATGTTAATTAATTTAATTAATCAGCCACCAAATAATTGGCTTCAGTAATCGGCAATTTTCGTAATTAGCTCATCTCTACATAAAAATTACTACAAGGTCAAAACTTCGGTGGTAAATTAGTGCAGGGTGATTCTCCCGTAATGTGTGTGACATTCAGACAACATTTTGGCTGTTTGTCGAGGCCTCATACTTTACAAATGTTTTGGGTCGGATTCATTATAGGATATTTGGGTACAACTATTAGTATGCATGGATAACAACATTTTTACATTTGACTTCTTAGAGATATGAACGAAAATATGGTGTGTCACATGTGACTCAAAAAAATTATTGTTTGTCAAGTTTTCTTTTCATTCCCAAAAGTCTGTGAGCTTTGAAAGGATAGAAAAATGTAAACCACACAAAAGATTGTGCCATATTTTCTGGGTGATAACCCGCATGGTGTATAACCCGCACAGCACCAAAAATGTCAAGTTTGGAAAAATAAATCAGCGTATTTACCCGCACCATTGGATAACCCGCAGCTGCTAATAATAGGTTTGGGACCACAAAATTTAAAAAAAGTACAGTACCGGTAGTTGAAAAATGTATTAAGATTAAAAGTAAAGTACAGTGGCGCCCAGAAGTTTTTTAACATTAGCGTGTGTGTATCGTGCGTGTACTACACGGAAAAACTACACGCACTGTGAGTGTACTACACAGAAAAACTACACGCACTGTGAGTGTACTACACGGAAAAACTACACGCACTGTGAGTGTACTACACGGAAAAACTACACGCACTGTGAGTGTACTACACGGAAAAACTACATGTACCGTGGGTGTATTTCAATCAAATCGAACCATACGTTTCTCTCTGACGAAGGGCCTTCGCTCGATCACTAAGTTCTCTGTTTCGGCAGTTTACCTTACCTTGTTATATTCCGATTTATACTTATACGGGTTTGTTGCAAAAGAATCAAGTATTTGCGTTTGCACATGGAATTGAATTGTTTATTGTCAGGTATGATCTCCGATATATAAAGAGCGAAAGGGCTTCGCACGAGCTTGAACGGATAAGCGGTCAAACGAAGGTTAATTTAGATTGACTCGAATGACATTTAAGGCACGGCATTTCAATATACATGCATATGTTAAAGAATACTCACAGTTTATCTTAATGCTGTCGTAGCATCACTGACATGCACGTCTTCCAAATTATAGATTTCAAAAATAATCACAGCACTTTACTTCCAGTTAAACAGGCATTCTGTTGTGATGACATGCCGACTTGACACATCTCAACTCAAATGAAGTAAAGCAGTGCCGCATGGAAAAAGTCGTGCAAAAGCTAATTACACACTCCTGTATATTTGCGGTTTATAAACGAGTTTATATTGTCCATTTTTCTTTTGATCAACGGGCCTTTATAATGCATTTTTTACAGAATACCATGTGATTTCGAAATTATTTCGGGGTTTTTTCGCGAGTCAAACGATTCAAGACCAAGTGCGCATACAACTATATAGCGTTTTGGATAATTCTCGCTAAACTCCATAGCTGTCACCATTGATCGCTTGTTATTCTGTTGTGATGAAGGTGCGCTGTATACGTTATGAATATATTACATGCCGACTTGACACATCTCAACTCAAATGAGGTAATGCCATGTGATTTGGAAATGATTTCGTTTTTTTTTTTCGCGAGTCAAACGATGACCTCACTCGCCGTTGCTTCGATAATTTTACTATATATTAATAAGCAAATGAAACAAAAATAACCGGAGTTGCGAGCAAAAGGCTCTACTAGTACTTAATAAATTATTGAGTCGGTTTCCTTTGATGTACCGCGGTCCTTATTTCCAATAAGGACCCTGAATACTAATTAGAAAAGAAATGAGGGAAAAAAGTAGGAAAATCTTTGTCCAAGGTGGAAGAAATGGACAAAAGTTTGTTGGAAAACCTCCTCAATAATGAATTAAGTCAGATAAAGCCCTCGAACGTCGGGATTTATTCGAAATAAAGCCCTCGGACGCTGCGCGTCCTCGGGTCATTATTTCGAATAAACCCCTCGTTCTCGGGCCTTATCCTATACATATTAATCGACTCGTGTCAAGATGCTCTAAAACGTTTCTATTCGATAAAGGTCTTGACCCACCCAGCCTTTTTTCGTGCACGCTTGATGGTAGAAACGCCGAATCTTATATTATATTCGCGGTATAGCAATCGTTGCAAATCTAAAAAAATAATTTTAGAGGGTGAAATTAAACAGTAGAACAAACTCCAAAAACTGTTTTTAGTTTTAATATATATATATATATATATATATATATATATATATATATATATATATATATATATTACATACGGTTACAATTTACCTGCAGAAGATAATTCATCATTAATCCGCATATTCGCATCAATAAAATTACGGTGGACATCTGTTAACGTACACGGTCTTCCTTTCGCTATTTTATCAGCCATGCTCCCAGTTGCAATCATATACATGCGCAGGTTGTCACATGCAGTGCTAAGATCTAACACCAGCTTATTTATACGTTGGTTTTGTAAGATATCTAGCTAAATGGAAGTAATAAAATTAATAAATCCCGGATCCCGTTAAATTAATTCGCAACGCTTGCTGAGTAAGTAAACAAATAAAATTCACATTGGTTCTTTCACTTTATCCCATTACTTGCTCGGCATTTTGCATTTATTTTGCCTTTAACAAGTCTCCAGGTTCTATCTTTTTCCTCTTGCGATTTTGCTGGAAATCTGCTAAAATCAACACTACAAAAGATCATAGGAAGTTTTTCTTTAGTGGTAAAGCAGTGCAGTCGTGGAAAAACTTCATTTTGATTTTAAAAACCTACCTTTTACGGAATTTAATTCACTGCTGCTGTCAAGCGGAACTTTGCCGTGAGAGCCATCGGTGTTACTTTTTTTAATCTCCACAGCGGAGAAAAAGTAGCGAAGTAGCTTTAATGCACATCGGTGGGATTCTTTCTCCAATGCTTCTCGGACTTTCTTCACCTTTCGCGGTGTAACGAATGTTCTAATTATACTTTTAGTCATTTGAGACCACGCCCCAACCCCCGGAACATAGTGGGAAATTTAACATTTCCCAAGTATTAAACAGCCTCGCTTTCATGTTGCTCGCCTGCTAGCTCGACCGAAACGATAGTAGCAGCATGCGCGAATGTATCCCCAAGTGTTGCTTTATAAGGGACCAAGTAAAAGTAGCAAAATTTAGCAAATTTGCATCTGTATTGCAAAATTGTCTTCGTATTTGTTCCACAAATAAGAATACATTTCATAAAGTTAACACAAACAACTAAGATTAAAAAATAACAAAATGTAAACAAGTCATTAGTCTTCGGAAGGTTGGCTATGCCACTCTACCCAACAGTCACCTTTACAAGACGATGTTACATCGCTCGCAACCAAAACGCGATTCACGAGGCAGCTTTCCTTCGTGATTTCCAGCCTTTTCCCTCTTGCGCTTTTGCTGGCAGTTCTTGCATTGCTTGCCTTTTCAACCAGACACAAGTTCGACGTATTGGTGGTTGACGTTGGCAGAAATTGGTTGAACTCGTGGTCGGCCAACTTTCTTCCTTCCAGAGAATGTGCCGATAAGTTCTTTGGCCAGTGCGAGACGGAACTCTATGTGTGGGATTCGATTTCCCAAACACTTGTTCCTCAAAACCCATGCGTTTATGGCCACATCAAGTAAAAAATAGAAAATATATTTCCACCACTTGACATTTCTTCTTGAATGTACAGGATAATAAGATCTGTTTTGGTCGCTGAGATGAACACCACCCATGAACTTTGAGTAATTGGTTATGTTAGGTGGACGGTTGATTTCGAATTCTTGCATGGTGCCATCAGCCGCTTTTCTTTTTCTCGTTACTTTATCTTCTCCCAGAGCTGGATACATAGAAGACAAGACTTTCACGGGTTTGTTCTTGGCCTTATCCCTCCAGACAGAAATAACCAAGTTGCCACTTTGAGCGAAAGCGGAGTCCCCTTGTTGTGAAAGTTTCACATCCTTCAAACAAAGAGGAAACCCCTTTCGGTCAACACGCAAAGTGCGACAAGTTTGAATCTTTCTTGCCTGGAGTTCTAAGAACAATTTAATCATACCATGCCCGAGTAAGCACAAAAGTTACATTGTCTTATTCCCCTTATTCCTGGGAGTAAGCACAAAAGTTAAAAAGTAATGTCCTACCAGACTGGAAAGTTTGCAAACTGCGCAACCTAGATCAAAATTTCCGATATTTTGCGCGTCCAATTTTCGAGTTTGCGCGTCCGGTACGAAAATTTGCGCGTTTAATTTTTTCCTTCATATCAAATGCGTTGACATTTTATTGAGCATGTGCGTGCAAAGTATACCGTTTTGCGCGGCGACAGCGGCGATACCGATACTGCACCATTAGCCATTAGGGAGATCTTACAGACTTATACAGCATTGCGCCATTGCCACTTTGTGAACAATAATTTTGTATACCACAAATCCACAATCACCCACTTGCCACTTACCTCAAGTTTTAACTCACCTTCTGCTTCTGATCAAGCACTGCAAATACCAAATCAGTACCACTACACATACCGTAAATACCATCATTGGGCATTGGTGACATATTTTCATTCATTCATAATCATAACATCTTACCAAAGTCCAAAGATACATGAAAGGCAGGCACAAAATAAATTCGCTTCATTGATGATCAAAATCAGCAGGGAAACCAATTTATCAGGAACCTTCCTCCAAAAGCAACCAGATGATGGTTTAGGAAGGTTTTTCAGTAATAAAATGTCTATATTCAGCAACCGGATGGTCAGTGGTGGTTAAGGAGGAGATTTTGAGTTGAAAACGTGGAGAAAGAGAACAGATAAATACAACATATAGCAAGTTAAATTCAGCAAATATAATAATGTTCAAATGTTAATGAAAGGTTTTAAAGTGGGCACGAGGATTACCAGATTACAAGAGGAAAGGCAATTTCGGACGTGAAGTTATAATGCGTGCCAAAACCTTTGACAGTTCTCCTTCGTGCCTTTGCCATGATCGTCGATCTCTGTAGACTGGTATACTATGACTGGCTATGCCAAGATCTTTGTCTCCGTTGATGTAAAGTTTTGCCATCTCATTAAGTGCCGAGTCACATTGAATAACGGACGGAAGACACCAATCTACTTTCGAACGATTCATAAGTACCCGCGTGCTCTGTCCACCTTCCATTTCTTGTTTATCCACCACCCTGTAGAACGACTCTGCAACCGCCTCTGTTCCACTCTTCGCATAAAATATATCAAAAATAAGGCAAAACTCTTGACCGACAGCGGAGTAAAAGGACGCATCGGTGTACAAAGATTTGATGATAATTTCCTCGTCGAAAAGGACTTCAATCTTCTCACCATTGCTCAATTCCACTTCGAAGACCTCTGACAGGGTGAATTGTCGCCGTGTGCCCTCCAGGAACTTTGTCACGAACACACCTTCCGGGACAACCAGGTCTTTCAAAGAGAAATCCACGTTATCTTTGACGGCGATCTTTTTGAAGAAATTGCAGAAGTGTGTGTGAAACATATCACCCCAGACCACGGCAATGAGGACTTTCTTCAGACGCCAAAACACAGTGGACGACAGCTCGCTGCATATCTCCAAATTCTTTTCGCGGATGTGTGGCATCTGTGAGACGTAGGTGACACATCGTCGAAACTCATCTGCGCCAAGCTCGGAAAACTTCTTGTTGTCCACTGGGATCCTGTCTTCAGCTCGTGCTCCACATAACCCAACAAATAGCAGTGCAAAGTCGAAGCATCTTGATAGCATCCGGTTGAGGTCAGAGAAGCTATTGTTGTAACGAACTTCCATCTGGCTGATCACATCTCTGGCCAGCGTTTTCAGATCGTCAACGCTGTCGTCTAGTTCACGCGCAGTCCAATCCGTTGGCATTCCATCATCGCCTCCACCAACAACAAACCATCCCGTCTGCAGATCACTTCGACCATAGCGCTTTTCCCGAATTTCATCGATTCGCTTGCTCAGTCTGGGACAAACATAGGCAGCAGGATCGTCTTTGGATACTTCAACAATGAAACCTTCAATCTGTCTTTTCACCAAAGGAATATGGGAGCACAACTTCCAGCCAGGATACCATTCAGCCTGTGACTGCAGCATAAGGACAACCAAGGGCCACAACAAATCGAGAACACCCAGCAAGTCATGGACAAAGTCTTGACCACACAACTTGTAGCCAAGCTGTTCTCTATTGTCATGGTCTTTGAAGGTCTCTATGTACACTTCCAAACTGTCTGCGAGGTTCTTCAGCGACAAGTAGCTGGAGCTCATAAATCGCTGATGCGCATAGGAGTTGGTCACCCGAAATGGAAGCTTGAGATCCTTTGCTGTGTGACGTGCTACACTGTGCATCTTACCATGCCTGAAAAGTTGGTGGTAAAGTGCCATTCTTTTCAGCAGGCGATCAACAAAAGACGAATCTTTAAACTCACTGAACACTTTGTCCAGCCAATGCGCAGGGTCCCATTGTACAGGCCACCAAAACTTTTCTTTGCATGAGAGGCCATCTTCTAACAGTCGCATGATAGGCTCGTTCATGCCAGCAATGAACGGTGCATTAAGATATTGGCCATCCATTACTCTTCCTTGCGCTTGCAGAAGGCGATCGTCCTTCATGCCGACGTGCTCATTCAGGTCTTTAAATATAGCAGCTGCTAAAGCATCACCTGTACCACCAGTCGCATCAGAGTTGCTATATACCTCCCTAGCGTCCAGGATAATTCCTTCTCGACTACCATTTACCACGGGACAAATAACGGTGACCTGATTGGTGATCCGATGGTTGGTGGACTTGTCTGCTGTGACATAGAAGTGTGGCGGCATTCCTGTGTTTGGAAGAGGGGTGGACAGAAAATTGGCGGTTTTTATGTCGATGTAGGCACACGCCGCTTGAATCATATCCGGGAACATTTTCCGTGAATGACCGAAATCGCCAACGTCCGCACCAGCTGCTTGAAGTTCGGCAATTCGTGCCTCGTACTGGATTGCAGCTGACTTCGTTTTCACAACTCCTAGAGCTGCACGGAGTTGATTCTTCACAAGGATCACCTCCCTGGAACGCCCTTGCCTTACCAACTTCATGTGAGCTACAGCGTTGCTGTGTGTGCTGGAAGAAAGATGTCGATGGAACCCTTGTTTCTGGCTGTACCATTTATCACATTTACCAGCAATCAGTTGTTCATATACATCGTTTGGCAAGTGTAGACCGGTTGCCAAACTTCCATCTGTTCTGCCAGAGGGTCGACGAAATGAAGACGAAAATGAAACCCGGGTAGAGGATAAAAACTCCGCACAACTACTACACTGCAGTACCCAGCCGTTCTCCTCCTTAACTACTGCAAAATCTGCCACTTCATCGAGAAGTTCAACTAAATTACCGGCTTTAAGGAGCGTACTCGATGAGGGGTTAGATGGGGTTGCTGAACTTTGAGAACTAGAATTTAACTTTTTTGCCACTCTAGTTGCAATTTTTTCGGCTAAATCATCTATGTTAAAAGGCAGTTCGCCTTGTTCATTTTGAGAAAGGGGGGGAAGGAAACTATCCAGCGAGCTTTGATAGCTGTGATGGGTAGGAGTGGAAGCAATCTCGGATGTGATATTGACTGAATCTCCACTTACAATCCATTCACTGTAGCAATAGAAATGTTAGAACTAGTCAATAACAAAGTATATGTTATATATACGTTTTAAAAATATTATTCAAGACCTGCATTGGTAAAAACCTCCATTTGCGCGGCGCGGCGGGGGCTCTGGGAACGAGATCGGGTTCATGGTGGATAATATAACCAATACAGGTCAATGTACACTTTACAATTTTAAACGATTTAATACCACATGGCAAATATATTTTACCATGAAATTTGGGGGAAACTTAAATGTTTATTAAACTATGGCACTATGCTCTGCCAAGCAAGAAAACAATTCTTGGGCTACCAGCTACATACAGTAGGTGAGTACAACATATAACAATTCGAGCTTTTTGATTCGTTTAAAATTTCTTCATAAATCTTTTTAGTATAATTTATGATCTTAAACGAGTTCTGATTGGCTGACTGGCCAGTAAATCCGAGACGATAGTAGGGTATGGTCATGACTCATTTTGATGATGCATGAGAATATATTATGGAGACAAACCTCTCTCCTTTTCCCTCTGTTTCCTCTATTAAACCAGTCGATTGCACTGGTTCATCATCAGGAACACCCTGGCTACCACTGACACCAGCCACTGAGACATCAGTCTGGCTACCACTCTCCCCTTCCTCATCCACATCCATTGCAGTGGTCTCTTCTGATTCTGCCATATCACGGCCACCAGGCTCCTCATCGCCCACCATCTGGCTTGTACTATAGTGAATATATAAATTCAAACATAACAATCAGCACAATCTACAATTTGTAAGTATTAGATATTCTTGTGAAACATGCTTTTGCTACAATGTTTGTATTGAGAAAGGTGACCAAATGTAACTCACCTGGGCAAACTTGCCATACAAATACGTTTGTATGCCTTCAATGCCTCTGCAGCAAAAGGTGAATCCTCCCGAACAGCATCGTTAGGTGTTGTCCTTTGCCCCTTGTCCCTATGGGTTTTTAGGTGATTGCTAAGGGAGGATTTGTTCCCCCTCTGCAGCCAAAATTTACTTTTCCCCTCCTTGTAACAAAGCAAGCAAAAGCCCATTGGCGTTTTCTCGTGCCCACTCCTTGCTCGCTTTGCCTCTGGTGCCACTGGTTTCTGCTTGCCAACTCGCTTGAACATGTTGACAAACTGAGACTCTATAATAAACATTTGTATACATAAAATTGTCTACATTATCCTTAATACTAGTGGCAGTACTCTGACAAGAAAAATTATTTGGGCATAATTTGTGTCAAGAAAACCATGATGATAATTTCTGTGGCATTATTATTGCTTTACCTTCTTTGGAAATCCTTGGATTCCTTGCCTGCTGCTTTGGTTGAGCCACTGCCTCAGTTTTAGCACAACCACTACACAGCACTGGTGCACCACACCCTTCTTCATCCTCAGCAGTCAATGTTGAGCAAGGTGGAATGGCATGGCAAGCTTTTTTGCAAACTTTGCAAAAATGGCTTCCACATTCCTTCTTGCATGAAACACAAACTATACAACAGAAAAAGCAAATATGTATGTCAATTTAAGTAAGCTTATTTTGCAAATCAATTATAAGACTCTACGGCATGTCTTAATTGTAACAAGTGTAACAATTCCTTCAGGAAATACAGATTTGAAATTCTAATATTTTCTCAGGGGCGTATGATTCAGAACACCCCTACGTTGAATTTTGGGCACCACCCCTGATCACTATTATGATCATTCTATTTATGCAATTATGCCTATGGCTACTTCTATTATTGTAAAGTGCAGCTAATCTATTATGTTGTAAATCTGGATAGAATATCTCAATATCACTAGGGTATTTTAAAGTAAGGGAAATGAAATCCAGGCAATAAGTTATAGTTATATCAATAATCCACAGTCACTGTCCAATTATTTAAGTCATTATCTCATTCATTGATTATTCATTGTTGTCTTTGTCTCGGGATTACGATTAACTCATTAACTGAATTAACGTTATTTAACTGAACAAGAGTCAACTGTTGATTCATTTGATTGTAATTTGTAAAATGCATGATGATTTATGATTAATGAAACTAAAAACAGTGAAAATTATAGAGTATAAAAATATGGTTACCTTACTTTACTCAACTCAGTAACTCACTTATTCAGATTTACAATACACAGTTTATTACCAGTAACCAGTGTATGCTAATATGCTTACCTGGTTCAGGTTGAACTATCTGGACCTCTGCCATCTTATTAATAACTAAAATGTATGAGAAAAAGTAGAGAACTTAAAAAAAACGAGTTGCCATTGTGGCGTCTCGCCGCGCAAATTATTATTCAGTTTTTTTTTAAATATTTGGCGCACATCGTACACGACGTGTCGACGTTTACATGTTCAGTCTTTAATGTGTTTTCGTCTAGGTATTCCATAGTTATAAAAGGTAAAAAGACTTTATAAAGCTAAAAATTTGTGACAAAATGTCCGAGTCGCCCAAGGCGCGCCGCGCGCCAGAGTGCAGAGTATATTTAACAGTGTCACAGTGTGTTCAGACACGAGTACACGACTACGAGTCACCATATAAATTACCATAAAACGCAAACAAACATATAATCACTACTACGAACAGTCGATTAAGAGTCGAACACTACAATATACATACACTCACCTCGCAAAATTGAACGCCAAAAGTCTCTTGAACGCAAGATCCACAGTAAAAATACTCAATAGCAGCTTGTCACTTCGAAGTATCGATGTTCGCCTTGAAAAGTCAAACCGAAAGAGCGCGATACGGCGAAAAAATTATAATTTGCCAATCAGCGAAGATCAGATTTCTCAATGGCGAATTTCTATTGGCTAAGCCCACCAAATCTGAAGTAAACTGTCATTAAATGCGCCACATGGGGCGCCTTTGGCAACTATAATGTTATTGTTGTCTGCAGCGCTGCAAGCGCATTGAAATTCGCGGTTAGTGTCGCGCGCGTTTTGCTGCGCGCCCTTCACACTTACGCGGTTAGGGCGCAGGGCGCTCGCAATATTGCGCGGCGCATTATGAAATCGCGCTGCACATTACGAAATTGCGCCGCGCATTACGAAATTGCGCGGCGGATAGGAAAATCTTCAAAATTTGCGCGTCAGGACGCGCATTTTGTCCGAAATTGCGCAACCTAGATCTAGGTTGCGCAATACAAACTTTCCAGTCTGGAATTGTCCTATATTAGGCATCATATGGACTTGATTCGGTAAGTTGATAAAGAATGTAGCTGTTGTGATGGAAATATCGAAAAGGAACATCATCAAATATCTCCATCATTTATTGCTGCGGTGCGTTCCCACTTGATGATACGATATCTTCTGATCGTGAAGATTAACACCGCTCAACATCATATCTCATTTCAGACTATCCCATTTCAGAAATGAAAAATTTAACAATTGTTCCAAGCTAATTACTTGGGCTGTGGGGTAGCACCAAGTCTTAGAATGGGCTGCACTTCTGTATTTTTATTATTTTTATTACTTTTTAATATTAATCATTATGAAACGTTGTGTTTTTGTCCGATTTAAATCAATTCTATATCGAAATGATCACTTGAATCTGGCAAATCGAACGCTGTAGGTTTCGTCTACTTAAAATATGAAGATCAGATGTTTACATATGAGAAAATGCGTAAGCGATTAAAGCGAGACTCGTCTTTTAAAATCAAAGGACATGGCTTCAAGATCTATTCGTTGTTTACCCGATGATTTAATGCTTTTATGTCCATTAAACTGATGTAATTTCGTAACAGATATGTTTCGTATACCTTGCCGTTGATTTTTATATAAATTTTGACACACGAAGACCTTCAATCGAACAGATATTAGAAAAAATAGCATTGCGGTGTTTACATTAAATTTCGTCTGCGTGTCAGGAATATTATATTATGCTGTGTTGACATTTTATCCCGTGAAACTCCGTAATATTAATCATTATGAAACGTTGTGTTTTTGTCCGATTTAAAGCAATTCTATATCGAAATGATCACTTGAATCTGGCAAATCGAACGCTGTAGGTTTCGTCTACTTAAAATATGAAGATCAGATGTTTACATATGAGAAAATGCGTAAGCGATTAAAGCGAGACCTCGAGCGAGACTGTTAACAAATCTGTTAATTCTTGGCACTTGTTAAAATCTACATGTCATGTAAAATCTACATGTCATGCAAAATCTTCAACTCTTCTTTAACATTTTCTTCGAAATTTACTTCGCTCATACAATTCATCCAACTTAATAAAGAATTAGCAATAGTGTCAATGTAAGTATTTAATGCATTATGTCTTGATTTATTATAGCAGCAAATGTATCAAAGGATCGACTCACTACCTAGGCGATAAACAAGAATTCGAGTCGAATTCTTGTTTATCGCCTAGGTAGTGAGTCGATCCTTTGATACATTTGCTGATTGATTTATTATATACTGTTGCAGTTGCAATTCGTGTGGAATAACCGACGTCTTAAGTTAAGAAGGTACAGTGAAATGAAATTTATCAAGTCTTAAATAAGCCTCAAATTTATGTTCAAAAAGTTCTCATGCAATCTCCTGCAATTTGAAGCATAAGCTTAACAGGAAGCATATGCAGATAGTCTGATTAACAGTAAGCATGGGTAGATAGTCTGATTAACCCATTGAGTGGCAGTACTCTCCCATTGACAAATAAAATCGTCAAAGTATGCTCGCAAGAGAACATCCGCTTTGACTGCAATGGCTTTTACATTTGGGCATTGTTTACCTTCATTACTAATGCTACTCAATAACTAGTGTCATACCCAGCTCAGATTTCGGATCAAAACTTTTGATTTCGAATTTGATTTCGAAACAAATTTTGTTTTCCGTTTTCCACGGGAAAAGAAAACAAATATACTTCGGAATTTCTTCGGATATTATATGTTTGTTTACTTTCTGTTAAAGTAAGTTCATCTTGCCACATAAGATGTCGGATCGTCGCGCAACGACGGGACAGGCATAGACTTGTCGTGATAGGCATAGAATGAACTCAACGCACTTAACCATCATAAGTATATTGATGAAAATACGAGCGTGTGATACAGATTTTTGTTGATTAACTTTGATTTTCTTGCATTATACCAAACAAGTCATTTACTTCATAATTAACACACCCGGATCCGACCGTACGATTTAAATTTTGAACGATGTAAGCTATGTATTGCTATTCTTACCTTGACCGCCCTTTGGCCGAGAGAAAACTGCCAAAATGCCTGTGTTAATGTGTGTCTGTGACTAAATGAAAAATTCCTGACTAAACTGCAAGCGGCACTTGGCTTGGGTGAATGATCAAGCGATAGCATTGGCGCATTATTGCACCATTCTATGTCAAGTGTTATTTTTGTATGCGGGATGTGTCGGGACAGAGTGACTGATAAAATCATCCGAATGACACATTTAGATGAGTCCGGGTATTTGTTTACAAATCTTATTCAGTTGCAGTATTGTCGCACGGTTTTGCAATGTTGCTCGCAAGAGAACATCCGGTTTGACTAATTAATATTATATTATTATTACAGTCATAATTAATATGGATTGTCATTGTATAATTAATATAGATTGTCACTGTATAATTAACCAAATAGAAGTTCTATATATTGCATGAAATTTTAGGTTAGTCTGACATGTTTGTCATCTGTACATTTCGCTTCCCCCGGGAAAAGATTTACATAAGCTGCTTTCATATTCATTTACAAATCACTCAGCTTAACAGTTCGTACCTGTCTACGAGCGAGGTAGGTTTGGAGCATAAAAGGCAGTATTCTTAGTAAAGGATGATGTCTGACAACATGCAGCTGTGTAAGTACCTTCTAGTAAGTGCCTTCTACAAAAACATCTACCCCATGAGTTTTATCAACAAAGTACTCTCACGAAACAAACCAATACCGACTCGCTACTTTTTAAAACGCCCACACAATCCCGTATCCGCTATTAACCCCCTGGGCGGAATTTACCGCACGCAGCGGAATTTTTCTTTGTCTGTACAATTAGTTCTGCTTGATCGCTCACAAGAGAAAGCAAAATTCCGCCCCGCGCGGAATATTCCGTCTAGTGGAAAACAGCCTTAAAGTTATCATTTATATATATATATGATCTCTTAGAGTTCTCCGGATTTATACTGAAGTTTTTATTGAGCTTTCAACTACTTCGAGAAGTAGTGCTGGCATATCTAATATAAATAAAGACTAGAAGTTACTATCGCAAGGAAGTGCTGCCTGGTACAAAATTGGATAAGGGGGTGTAAAAGAAAAAAAGCCTTGTATTTTTAAGGTTGTTTTTAAACTTGTTAGCAGTGACGTTTATACCAGAACCCTGATTATGGCGGACGAGCTGGTGCTTCCCTTGTTGTAGCATATTTAGGAGTTTAATGCATGTTCATTAATTTTTAACTCAGCATAATGACAATTATTATGTATTAGCCACAATAATGCATTGTGTACTTTTTGTCTTCTCACAGTCACATCTTTGAATGTGTTATCTTTCCCTTTGACTTTGACAATAATCACAGCCAAGTCTTTAGGATATCTTGGCAAAGAGGTTGCAAGCTCTTTCACATTTTGTGGCAAGTTAATACAATGCCCTGAGTAACCTCTTTGTCCACCAGGTTTAATATAAACTCTCATGATAGGGAGAGCACGAGCAATCAACATTTCCTCAACTTGAGTCAAGTTTTGTAACTCATGTGGAACACACGAAGGAATCATTGAATTTTCAAGTGAAAACTTTTTGGGAGATTTTTTATCTCTAGAACATCTTGAACACACATAATCATTAGGTGACCTTGGTTTAGATTTTAATGGCCATGCCTCTTGACAAATTGTACATTGAGTGATAGAAAATTCAACTGATTTATGGAATTTATTAATGTTAGATTTTGCCCAACATTGTTGTTCAATCCCACCACTTTTTGTGATGTCAAATTCTTTTAAATATTCCTGCTGATTTGTTATTTGGGTCTGTGACAGTTTTTCTTTATCAATATGAGCTTTCTCTGCTCGTTTTCTTTTTTGATAGATTCTAGCTCTTTCAAGTCTAGCTTGTTTCTCACTGTCAGTTTCCTCTGACCGTTTTTTTCGTTGCGACTCTCTAGCATTTACAAGTCTTGTTTGTTGCTCACTGTCAGTTTCCTCTGACCGTTTTTTTTTGTTGCGACTCTCTAGCATTTACAAGTCTTGTTTGTTTCTCACTGTCAGTTTCCTCTGACCATTTTTTTTGTTGTGACTCTCTAGCATTTACAAGTCTTGTTTGTTTCTCACTGTCAGTTTCCTCTGACCATTTTTTTTGTTGTGACTCTCTAACGTTTACAAGTCTTGTTTGTTTCTCACTGTCAGTTTCTTCTGATCGTTTTCTTTTTCGATACTTTCTATCCTTTTCAAATCTAGTTCGCTTTTCACTTTTGGTTTCTTCCGAATGTTTACGGAATTGATTTACATGCAATTGAACCGGGACAATTTCAAATAAATTTGTATTTAATTCACTTGACAGAGAACATAAATATTCCTCTAATTCAATGATATCATCGTATTTCATGACAACAGCAGTGCCATTAGGATCAGGCATGCCATTACAATTTCTGGCATGAGGATCAAATAAATAAAAATAATCTAGACCCTTTATCAAGGCCATCATATAGCCTTCTAATATTAAAAAAGCATAATTGTCATTTGTAAAAGTATTCATCAAAGCTGAACGAATGGTAAAGTAGGGAGCCTCAACTTCATGCTCACTACTGATCAGACCTTGGTGGTCTTTTCTATAATTTATAAACCATATTTGTTTTTTATTTTCTGCCTCAATGGGCTCCACCACAATGGGCAGATCAATATTAGTTTGTGCCTCAATGGGCTCCGCCACAATGGGCAGATCAATATTAGTTTGTGCCTCAACGGGCGATATAATATTTGTGTCGATCACTGATCGGCATGTCTCAATGGACGAGTTCTTTGACTTGTCTTCTAACCAACGACAACAAACAACAGTTGGTAAGTTGTTCAGTGACAGAAATCCCTCACGAGGAATGAGATCATTGTTAAAAGCATTCAAGTACATGTTGTCTCCTTGTACTAAGACATTGTCAATGGTTGTCGAGTTCCACTCGATAACTGGAATAGTTTGTGCTGTTAACAGCGCCGATAAACTCATGAAAGAACACTGCTTTCCTCGAGACTGGCCACTGAAACCTTCATGGCCTTGATGAATACTTCCACGAGAAAGTAAAGACATGATGTATTTGTTCTTACCGTGAATTTTCTGTCGAGGAAGAACTTCGAGAAGCTCTGAATATCGAAGGCAACGTGTAGCGGAATATGCGCACTGAGTCCCATCAGCTCATATATTGATGACGTAATGCCGACAGATAAATATTAAACAAACAAACGCAAAATTTAACAAATCGAGATCTGGTCGGCTATACATAGCTCGGAAAAAGGACTGGGCATGAGGCAACGTCAAGAATAGTGAGCTGCCTCCCTTCGGTCGGCAGCAATTACGTTACTAGCAGTCCTATTGTGAGTTGATACCGTCACAGTTAATAGATCGAAACATTAGTTCGAGATAAGCAGTGTTAAATTAAGCCAATGGACCTCATAAAGTGTTCGAGAGAGCGAGAGTTTCGAGATAAACGAGTTCGAGATTGCCCATGGTAAATTACTATAAATGTGCCATAAGTTTTTAAGGGGATTGATATATCTATATGCGAAAAGAAGTGGTTTATGAGAGCGAGAGTTTCGAGATAAACGAGTTCGAGATTGCCCATGGTAAATTACTATAAATGTGCCATAAGTTTTTAAGGGGATTGATTATGATGTCATAAGTTGTGTATTTGCATATTAAATAAAGTAGAATATAGTCGAAAAGGAATTTTTTAACTCTGATCTATAGCAGGGGTTGTATCGAATCTTTTTATATGTTTATAAGCCCACACGCAACGCTAAACGCACTTGTGAAACAAGTTCAATGTTGTATATTTGTACTTTAATATTTGTTTATGAAACATGATATAGCGCACGTGCGGGACTTTGCCTGTGATGGGAAAGTATCTTAGGTTTTTTTTTGTAAAATTACTTTAAATACTTTGTTGTATTATCATTAGTTGTTCACGTGAACGGGCAAGCACTATAAATATCAAGGTTTCCAATTGTACTAGTTAATCTTGATGAAGTTGAAATAAAGTTACGTTTACTCTGACTGAGCACGCTACACTTATTTGAAAAATCACTGTAAAATGTCTCGTACGATCGACACTTATCTTTTTCCATCAAGTATGTTTAATTTTGTAAGAAGTCGCGTTGCAAAGATGCATGAAATTGTTGAAAAGTTATGCTTTAGAATAGTTTACCGCTGTATTTAGTCTACCACTTTAAATTTGGTTTTACCGGTCGTTATCGTATCCCCTTTCTCTAGTACTGTACAAAAACGTTTAGAGACAGCTTGGTGTTAAATATTCTATATTTTTATTGTTGTGATGAAAAATATTAGGATGAAAAAAAACAACATTTAAAGGAGCATTTTTTGTCTTTCCAAAAGCGTAAACTGTGCGCGCAAGGGATGATGGGTTCTTGTTCATTTAGGCCCTTATACTCAGGGAATTGCCTTTGTAGCAAGTAGATTTTTCATCGTAAGTATTCTATGTGCCCTAGATACTATTTTAAAGAAATAACTCTGAGTTTAGAGGTAAAAATAAGCAATAACCCCCCTTGCACGCTCATAGTTTACAGTTTACGCTATTGAAGGACAACCTTAATTGAGTTAGCTGTATACATAAATTCAACCTGGTTAAAGTAAACAAACATGTAATATATAACACTATATCAAGGCAGTACACTTCACCCAGAATATATCGTCTGTTTGGAAAATTTTATAAATCTTGATATTTTAAATGCAAATATGAATTGCACTTACTGAAAATTGAAGGAATCCTTTATCAAAATGATTATTAATTAAAGTGCCTATGCAACCAAATTTCAGCATACTTTTTTATGATTGCATTGCAAAGACAACTGAAAATGACAATACAACTTATTTGATAGAATTTGGTTAGCTTGCTTCCTTCTCGAAATATTCTACTTTGTTTAATTTGCAAATTAAAATTAGTGTATAACATATTTTAACTTATGACATCACATTGCTTAATGCCATTTTAAAAGAACGTCATTGTCAACTTGGTTAAAATATGTTATACACTAATACTAAGGCCTAATGACTGATGAGGGTACACAGGTGGAAGTCAAAAAAATTTATGTTTTTGATACATACCCTCAATGAAAACTACTCTTTTCTAAAAGCTAATTATGCACTATGATGTCATAAGTTTAGTATTTGCATATTAAACAAAGTAGAATATTTCGAAAAGGAAGCAAACGAACTAAATTCTATCAAAGAAGTTATATAGTCATTTTACGTTGAAATTTGGTTGCATAGGCACTTTAATCTAACAAGTATAGTTCTAAAGGGGTAAGTGACTTACAACTCATCCTTGAGCATTTACGGTTGAATTTTGGTCCCTATCGATAAAATACGTCACCATATCTTTAACTGAAGATTCTTTCAAGTTTTTCACCGCTTTCGATGCGTACAGTTTACAGTTATTGGTTCTGGTAACACTTTTTGCGAAAGTAAAAACATCACACACTGAATCTTCGACACAAATATTTCTACAAACAAGTTGACTGTTCACTTTTTTGCTCCCATCTCTCGCTCTATCGCCAATTTCAAGACCACGAACTACAAGTTCCTTTTTAAGATGTTTAATTCGGGAAGGAAAGATAATCACGCGAGGGTTATTTTTTGATTCTTCAACAGAAGTAAGTTCGGTTTGACCATTATGAAAAGAGCAAGTGGAATCCTTAGGAATATATGTAACAGCTTGACAAAACTGATCATCAAAACATTGAGAAATACAAGATGACTCTGGCACTTTTAGCGTGTGTGGGTTACTACCGTGGAGTAGTCTATGATTGGTTATTCGTAATCCAATACGAATAGTATCATCGCAGGTATTCACTGAACCTTCGTTCAACAACTGCTTGCAGTATTTTTTTCCAATTCCCGTTAGTTTTGTTCTCATCAGATTGTAATTTATTCCACTATCCTTCATGTAGGTAGGTGAGAACAACTCGGAGATTGGTTTAAGCTTGTAGGATATTGGTACTGGGTTCTCTTTCACTGAAGATGCCCAGTACGTAGCATCTCCATTAGGAGGCGGTGGAGAACCGACACTCACTGTCGTTGTCTCTACGTCTTGAGAAAATTGTGAAGCAGCTTGGCGCTCCTTTTTGTCCATGCCAAAACCGCCGCTAAGACTGAACAGACCGGAGTAACTTGCCTGAACTGAAACACTCACCTCTCTAGAAGAAGCTGTTTTGAAAGTCTCGGTTGTCATACTATGCTTTCGTATATAACGTGCACCAAATACAATACTTGTGGGAAAATGCGTACCATAGTGTTTGACAAATTTCACTAAGCGCTCATCACTAGCATTCTTCTGTAGGTTCCTTGCCCAGCGCAAAAATCCAGGATTCAGAGAAGGTGGTTGCGTTGTATCAACCTCACTGAAGTAGTAGCTACACTTTGCTGATGTCGTTATGAAGACTTTCTCTCCGGTTGAGACTTGAGAGGATGTTGTCTTATAAGAGGAACTTGCAGAAAAACTGAAGCCGCCATAACCACCGCTTGCTTGGACTGATACTGCAAGTGATTTTTGCAGTTCAAGGCTGTTTCGTATGATGGAAGATTTGAATGAAGTAACGCAGGATACATCTGGAATGATCACAAACCCTTTTGGGACACTGTAGCGACAATCTGCAGTGAGGAGGTCTTTCGTGTAGTCAACTACAAAGATGGGGTGAGTAAAACCAGGATCGTGACTGTTGGATTCTGGGAAACCTTTGATGATATCATAGCCTAACATGGCATAGTCGATGTCCGGGAATGTTCTTCGTAAATCTGTACTCGCAGATTCCTCTTTGCGACATTGACGGATATCACTAGCGCCTAAAAATATCATTAACAGATTACAGTATGTGAATGGCGTCTTTCACGGATGGAGCTAATATTTTCTTCATAACATCGGTGTTATGAGCGTACTCTTCAAAATTTCTTACCTGCAGACAAGTGCATGTGATAGGCAGACTCATCGACCTTTATGTCTTTTGGCCTAAATAATATACCATAGTATATAATTAGTTATTTACTTGATGTCTTGTGCATGCCCATCTAACATATTATGGAGTAAGGACATTAATTCAAAAACTATTGAATCTTCTCATCTTTGTCACACGAACATACATAAGCTCAAATAGCTACATATAAATAGTAGGAAATTATGATAACCTGTCGTTTATCGTTACTACACTCCACATGAAGTACGAGAGAAAAACAGCAGCCAGGACGAATAGACCAAGGAGAACGCATCTGACGTATCTTTTCCACAGCTATACAAAACAGATAAAATCACTCGTCTTTACTGGATGCGGCAATCATTGCATAAAAACCTAAACATGAAGCTAACAAAGTTTACGTACCTTGACATTTTTACTATTGCAAATGCCAACTTCATCCTCCACATTTATATTCTCTTTCCTTCCAGCTGTCAGTCTCTCTTTCATACGCATATTTTCCTCAAATAACTCTTGCGGTTTGCATTTGCTCACATTCTTAAGATGCATATACAATTTAAAGCATGGTTAATCACCAAGTGTACTCAAATGCATGTACTCAATGCATGTATACACTGCATGTACTCAAATATGGAAATTACTAGCTGATATAACTGCAATTGCAATTAAATTATTACGTTTTGTACAACACTCTTTAGAATGACATCCCTTGAAACCTCGGAAGGCGCCCTTTATTCAAGAAAGGGGGCCACATGCACAGTGCGTAAATTTGCCTGTTTGTGTCATACTTGATGTACAGTTTTCCTTCTGATGTTTTAGAAATTCCTTCCAATAACTTCGTACCTAAGCCGCGGTACCTAGATGGCGATACCTTTGTCCGGTACTGATAACACTTTACCCGGCAACCAGTCGCGTATTTACCTTCGAGTCTCTTTCCTTTCGTCCTCCAAAACAATTCATTTTTTCAGGTGTCTTTTCAAATCAACACACACACTGCAACACAGAATAATCGAAACTAAATGAACGCAAACACCTATATTCGGCCTTCTACAAAAACAACTACCCCATGAGTTTTATCAACAAAGTACTCTCACGAAACAAACCAATACCGACTCGCTACCTACTATGTTCTTACAACTAAAACGCCCACACAATCCCGTATCCGCTATTAACCCCTGATTAAAGTTATCATATATATATGATCTCTTAGAGTTCTCCGGATTTATAGTCCAGGCGCGGATTTAGAAGTTAGTCGCATAAATTAGATTTAGAATTTGAAATTCAAAATACCTGTGAATAACAATCCTATTGGATAGGTTTTTGTTCTGAATTATTCTTAAGAAAAGCATAACCAATAGGGTTGTTCATGAACTGTCTAATTTATGCGACTAACTTCTAAATCGCCTGTATACTAAAGTCTTTATTGAGCTTTCAACTCGGTACTTCCCAGAGTTACCACCTTTTTGGCCAGGAGTCAATCTGATAATTAAAAAGGGAAACTCAGTTAACTGCACACACAATTGTCCACAATTGCGAAAAACATTTGAAAAACGTTTGTCAAAAAACCGCACGCCAAAATGTTTGGTTTTTGTGAGTTATGAGACTTTCCAAAAAGATCTCATCATATGAATATCACAGAATTCAGACAAGTTCTTTCGGATATTGCAATCAACACTTTATTTCAGTACGTAAGCTGGGCGCATTTGTTAAACTGTTGTTGCATCACGCTAAATAATTAATATGTATTTAATATCCGCATCACAATTTTAAAGTCAAAATCGTAGCCACCATGAGCGCACCCTGGTGGTCGCGATCGACATTAGATAGATAGATAGATAGATAGATAGATAGATGGACAGATAGATAAAGGAAAAGCCTATCGGGTCAAATTCGCGACGTTGACGGGAAAAAAACACAAACCGAAACCAAGACGGTCCCACCATAGGTGGCCCGAGTAATAAAGGAGTCTGTGCATGATATATCAACTCATTTTATGTATAATCTTCTCTTGTAAATATTAAATACATATTAATTTGTCGAGTTTGATTATTGTTGGGCCGGAAATAGAAACCCGTTTTTCTATATTCCTGACATTTCGACACGTTTTTAATTCGGAAAGCTTTTGATATAATTGACCACGAAAAGATGTTAAGGAAACTCGAACTGTTTGGCATTCATGGAATGGAGCTTAATTGGTTTCGAGATTATTTGTTTGACCGTAAACAGTCAGTATATCATGGTGGCATACCATCAAAAGATCAACCAGTCCTATCAGGAGTTCCTCAAGGAAGTATTCTTGGCCCTATTCTTTTCTCCATATTTGTTACCGATCTGCCATCTTGCTTTGATAAAGCAAAAGTTTTAATGTATGCGGATGACACCGTTTTAAATGATGAATTATGCAGATTACAAGGTTGGTCATTGGCTAATGAATTATTCATTATCAAAAGAAAACGGAATATATTATGTTTGGAACTCATCAAAAATTGAATTATACAATACTTATAACACCACAATCGTTAAAATACAATCAACAGAAATAAAGTCATACCTTTATAGTGCTGTTATATTCTTCTTTAGGCCGAGAAAAAGAGGTCAGTCTAAAAAAGTGATATGCACAATTAAAATTATTGCTGATATTTTTAGACATTATCGTAATATTAACGGTTCAGAATTTAAATCACCTGAGACTCTTCCCCCTTTTTTCTCGACTGGAAACCAAATTAATCAGTTTGATCTGCAAGATACGATACATGTCAAGGATTGAAAATAGGTCCGCTAGCTTCGCGTACATAAATCTGTGGTGATTGACATATTGACTAATGAATACTGTGATATTTTGTTTCTTGGAGGGAGCATGTCAAATCTAACAAGTATAGTTCTAAAGGGGTAAGTGACTTACAACTCATCCTTGAGCATTTACGGTTGAATTTTGGTCCCTATCGATAAAGTACGTCACCATATCTTTAACTAAAGATTCTTTCAAGTTTTTCACCGCTTTCGATGCGTACAGTTTACAGTTATTGGTTCTGGTAACACTTTTTGCGAAAGTAAAAACATCACACACTGAATCTTCGACACAAATATTTCTACAAACAAGTTGACTGTTCACTTTTTTGCTCCCATCTCTCGCTCTATCGCCAATTTCAAGACCACGAACTACAAGTTCCTTTTTAAGATGTTTAATTCGGGAAGGAAAGATAATCACGCGAGGGTTATTTTTTGATTCTTCAACAGAAGTAAGTTCGGTTTGACCATTATGAAAAGAGCAAGTGGAATCCTTAGGAATATATGTAACAGCTTGACAAAACTGATCATCAAAACATTGAGAAATACAAGATGACTCTGGCACTTTTAGCGTGTGTGGGTTACTACCGTGGAGTAGTCTATGATTGGTTATTCGTAATCCAATACGAATAGTATCATCGCAGGTATTCACTGAACCTTCGTTCAACAACTGCTTGCAGTATTTTTTTTCAATTCCCGTTAGTTTTGTTCTCATCAGATTGTAATTTATTCCACTATCCTTCATGTAGGTAGGTGAGAACAACTCGGAGATTGGTTTAAGCTTGTAGGATATTGGTACTGGGTTCTCTTTCACTGAAGATGCCCAGTACGTAGCATCTCCATTAGGAGGCGGTGGAGAACCGACACTCACTGTCGTTGTCTCTACGTCTTGAGAAAATTGTGAAGCAGCTTGGCGCTCCTTTTTGTCCATGCCAAAACCGCCGCTAAGACTGAACAGACCGGAGTAACTTGCCTGAACTGAAACACTCACCTCTCTAGAAGAAGCTGTTTTGTAAGTCTCGGTTGTCATACTATGCTTTCGTATATAACGTGCACCAAATACAATACTTGTGGGAAAATGCGTACCATAGTGTTTGACAAATTTCACTAAGCGCTCATCACTAGCATTCTTCTGTAGGTTCCTTGCCCAGCGCAAAAATCCAGGATTCAGAGAAGGTGGTTGCGTTGTATCAACCTCACTGAAGTAGTAGCTACACTTTGCTGATGTCGTTATGAAGACTTTCTCTCCGGTTGAGACTTGAGAGGATGTTGTCTTATAAGAGGAACTTGCAGAAAAACTGAAGCCGCCATAACCACCGCTTGCTTGGACTGATACTGCAAGTGATTTTTGCAGTTCAAGGCTGTTTCGTATGATGGAGGATTTGAATGAAGTAACGCAGGATACATCTGGAATGATCACAAACCCTTTTGGGACACTGTAGCGACAATCTGCAGTGAGGAGGTCTTTCGTGTAGTCAACTACAAAGATGGGGTGAGTAAAACCAGGATCGTGACTGTTGGATTCTGGGAAACCTTTGATGATATCATAGCCTAACATGGCATAGTCAATGTCCGGGAATGTTCTTCGTAAATCTGTACTCGCAGATTCCTCTTTGCGACATTGACGGATATCACTAGCGCCTAAAAATATCATTAACAGATTACAGTATGTGAATGGCGTCTTTCACGGATGGAGCTAATATTTTCTTCATAACATCGGTGTTATGAGCGTACTCTTCAAAATTTCTTACCTGCAGACAAGTGCATGTGATAGGCAGACTCATCGACCTTTATGTCTTTTGGCCTAAATAATATACCATAGTATATAATTAGTTATTTACTTGATGTCTTGTGCATGCCCATCTAACATATTATGGAGTAAGGACATTAATTCAAAAACTATTGAATCTTCTCATCTTTGTCACACGAACATACATAAGCTCAAATAGCTACATATAAATAGTAGGAAATTATGATAACCTGTCGTTTATCGTTACTACACTCCACATGAAGTACGAGAGAAAAACAGCAGCCAGGACGAATAGACCAAGGAGAACGCATCTGACGTATCTTTTCCACAGCTATACAAAACAGATAAAATCACTCGTCTTTACTGGATGCGGCAATCATTGCATAAAAACCTAAACATGAAGCTAACAAAGTTTACGTACCTTGACATTTTTACTATTGCAAATGCCAACTTCATCCTCCACATTTATATTCTCTTTCCTTCCAGCTGTCAGTCTCTCTTTCATACGCATATTTTCCTCAAATAACTCTTGCGGTTTGCATTTGCTCACATTCTTAAGATGCATATACAATTTAAAGCATGGTTAATCACCAAGTGTACTCAAATGCATGTACTCAATGCATGTATACACTGCATGTACTCAAATATGGAAATTACTAGCTGATATAACTGCAATTGCAATTAAATTATTACGTTTTGTACAACACTCTTTAGAATGACATCCCTTGAAACCTCGGAAGGCGCCCTTTATTCAAGAAAGGGGGCCACATGCACAGTGCGTAAATTTGCCTGTTTGTGTCATACTTGATGTACAGTTTTCCTTCTGATGTTTTAGAAATTCCTTCCAATAACTTCGTACCTAAGCCGCGGTACCTAGATGGCGATACCTTTGTCCGGTACTGATAACACTTTACCCGGCTACCAGTCGCGTATTTACCTTCGAGTCTCTTTCCTTTCGTCCTCCAAAACAATTCATTTTTTCAGGTGTCTTTTCAAATCAACACACACACTGCAACACAGAATAATCGAAACTAAATGAACGCAAATACCTATATTCGGCCTTCTACAAAAACAACTACCCCATGAGTTTTATCAACAAAGTACTCTCACGAAACAAACCAATACCGACTCGCTACCTACTATGTTCTTACAACTAAAACGCCCACACAATCCCGTATCCGCTATTAACCCCTGATTAAAGTTATCATATATATGATCTCTTAGAGTTCTCCGGATTTATAGTCCAGGCGCGGATTTAGAAGTTAGTCGCATAAATTAGATTTAGAATTTGAAATTCAAAATACCTGTGAATAACAATCCTATTGGATAGGTTTTTGTTCTGAATTATTCTTAAGAAAAGCATAACCAATAGGGTTGTTCATGAACTGTCTAATTTATGCGACTAACTTCTAAATCGCCTGTATACTAAAGTCTTTATTGAGCTTTCAACTCGGTACTTCCCAGAGTTACCACCTTTTTGGCCAGGAGTCAATCTGATAATTAAAAAGGGAAACTCAGTTAACTGCACACACAATTGTCCACAATTGCGAAAAACATTTGAAAAACGTTTGTCAAAAAACCGCACGCCAAAATTTTTGGTTTTTGTGAGTTATGAGACTTTCCAAAAAGATCTCATCATATGAATATCACAGAATTCAGACAAGTTCTTTCGGATATTGCAATCAACACTTTATTTCAGTACGTAAGCTGGGCGCATTTGTTAAACTGTTGTTGCATCACGCTAAATAATTAATATGTATTTAATATCCGCATCACAATTTTAAAGTCAAAATCGTAGCCACCATGAGCGCACCCTGGTGGTCGCGATCGACATTAGATAGATAGATAGATGGACAGATAGATAAAGGAAAAGCCTATCGGGTCAAATTCGCGACGTTGACGGGGAAAAAACACAAACCGAAACCAAGACGGTCCCACCATAGGTGGCCCGAGTAATAAAGGAGTCTGTGCATGATATATCAACTCATTTTATGTATAATCTTCTCTTGTAAATATTAAATACATATTAATTTGTCGAGTTTGATTATTGTTGGGCCGGAAATAGAAACCCGTTTTTCTATATTCCTGACATTTCGACACGTTTTTAATTCGGAAAGCTTTTGATATAATTGACCACGAAAAGATGTTAAGGAAACTCGAACTGTTTGGCATTCATGGAATGGAGCTTAATTGGTTTCGAGATTATTTGTTTGACCGTAAACAGTCAGTGCATCATGGTGGCATACCATCAAAAGATCAACCAGTCCTATCAGGAGTTCCTCAAGGAAGTATTCTTGGCCCTATTCTTTTCTCCATATTTGTTACCGATCTGCCATCTTGCTTTGATAAAGCAAAAGTTTTAATGTATGCGGATGACACCGTTTTAAATGATGAATTATGCAGATTACAAGGTTGGTCATTGGCTAATGAATTATTCATTATCAAAAGAAAACGGAATATATTATGTTTGGAACTCATCAAAAATTGAATTATACAATACTTATAACACCACAATCGTTAAAATACAATCAACAGAAATAAAGTCATACCTTTATAGTGCTGTTATATTCTTCTTTAGGCCGAGAAAAAGAGGTCAGTCTAAAAAAGTGATATGCACAATTAAAATTATTGCTGATATTTTTAGACATTATCGTAATATTAACGGTTCAGAATTTAAATCACCTGAGACTCTTCCCCCTTTTTTCTCGACTGGAAACCAAATTAATCAGTTTGATCTGCAAGATACGATACATGTCAAGGATTGAAAATAGGTCCGCTAGCTTCGCGTACATAAATCTGTGGTGATTGACATATTGACTAATGAATACTGTGATATTTTGTTTCTTGGAGGGAGCATGTCAAATCTAACAAGTATAGTTCTAAAGGGGTGAGTGACTTACAACTCATCCTTGAGCATTTACGGTTGAATTTTGGTCCCTATCGATAAAGTACGTCACCATATCTTTAACTGAAGATTCTTTCAAGTTTTTCACCGCTTTCGATGCGTACAGTTTACAGTTATTGGTTCTGGTAACACTTTTTGCGAAAGTAAAAACATCACACACTGAATCTTCGACACAAATATTTCTACAAACAAGTTGACTGTTCACTTTTTTGCTCCCATCTCTCGCTCTATCGCCAATTTCAAGAGCACGAACTACAAGTTCCATTTTAAGATGTTTAATTCGGGAAGGAAAGATAATCACGCGAGGGTTATTTTTTGATTCTTCAACAGAAGTAAGTTCGGTTTGACCATTATGAAAAGAGCAAGTGGAATCCTTAGGAATATATGTAACAGCTTGACAAAACTGATCATCAAAACATTGAGAAATACAAGATGACTCTGGCACTTTTAGCGTGTGTGGGTTACTACCGTGGAGTAGTTTATGATTGGTTATTCGTAATCCAATACGAATAGTATCATCGCAGGTATTCACTGAACCTTCGTTCAACAACTGCTTGCAGTATTTTTTTTTCAATTCCCGTTAGTTTTGTTCTCATCAGATTGTAATTTATTCCACTATCCTTCATGTAGAGAGGTGAGAACAACTCGGAGATTGGTTTAAGCTTGTAGGATATTGGTACTGGGTTCTCTTTCACTGAAGATGCCCAGTACGTAGCATCTCCATTAGGAGGCGGTGGAGAACCGACACTCACTGTCGTTGTCTTGGCGCTCCTTTTTGTCCATGCTAAAACCGCCGCCAAGACTGAACGGACTGGAGTAACTTGCCTGAACTGAAACACTGACCTCTCTAGAAGAAGCTGTTTTGAAAGTCTCGGTTGTTCTTTCGGATATTGCAATCAACACTTTATTTCAGTACGTAAGCTGGGCGCATTTGTTAAACTATGAACGCACAAAACTAAAATGAAAAGAGGAAAAATCTCAAACATTGCAGCAGACCCCCATCCAGGGACCAAAGGTGAGACGCAATAATTAGCATGTCAGAATACATAAGAATATATACATATACATACACACACATATACTGGAAATATATATATATATATATATTATATGGCTGTCTAATTTCGCACGCTGTCATTGGTCAATTTGGGTGAATTTTACAAAATTAGGCAGACATATAATATGGGCAAATTCGAGTTGATTATCGGATCCATTGAATCCGGTTGACTTGGGCGAACCTATTCAATCTACATTTTATAGCGCGGATACTAATGTAGATTGTAGATATAAAATGTAGATTGAATAGGTTCGCCCAAGTCAACCGGATTCAATGCAAATGATAATATTCCCGTTCTATGAAAAATGAGAAAAGCCTCCCCAGGTTTAAAAGAAGAACCAGTGGGCCACGAACTAGATATAAAAGGCTAGATATAAAAACCCTGGAGACAACTGCGCACGAGATAAACGAGTTCGAGATTGCCCATGGTAAATTACTATAAATGTGCCATAAGTTTTTAAGGGGATTGATATATCTATATGCGAAAAGAAGTGGTTTATGTCACAAAATACTAAAATAATTGATTTCTAAAATTCGAACTCAAGCAATTGAACTTTGTTTTTTTGCATAAAGGAAGGAAACGCATTATCCAAAACGGCGCAATGGCGCAAGTTGCAAAATGAATAAATGACAACCATGTACATCTCCGATAAAAAAATAAAAAATTAACATGCAGGGGCCGGTTTATCAAGCCCGTTTAGCTTAAACGGTGGATAAATAACACATCACTCGTAAATCAGTTAACTTAAATATTGTGCACTAAATATGTAGTTGTAAACATCATTCTATTAAGGTTCAAAACTTTTAGTGTTTGGTTCTGGAATGAATCTATAAACTTGGTTTCTATTTTGAGCTTAACCACCGTTTAAGCTAAACGGCTTGATACAACCGGCCCCTGCATGCTACGTTTTACCGATCATCAGACAGCCAAGAGATACCTCTCAAGCAAATAATTCATGCAACCTCGTTCTCATTGTTTTTATGTTAAATTTGTTTCATGGCGGCAAGCTCATCCAGTGTGTTATACGTTATATATATCACCGGTGTACTTTTTTCATCTATTATTTTATGTATTTCTCTTCATGTATCACCGGTGTTTCATCCTGTATCATAGGTTAATTTTTATGTGTTTCTTCATGTATCACCGGTTAATTTTTATGTGTCAAAATAATGAAATGCAGTGAAGTGTACGACACGGAGCATCGACACAAGCACAAGCATAAGCATAAGAACAAAACTCCAAGCGTAAGCGGCTGAGGTAGAACAAAAGCAAATGTGCACATATAAGCGCTATGAACAAAACTTGTCTCAGCCAATATGTTAAACTAACAGTGGGCCACGAACTAGATATAAAAGGCTAGATATAAAAACCCTGGAGACAACTGCGCACAACATAAAAACTTACCGTTTATAACAATTTTAATTTCGTCCCAACTCGATCGATTTAATTGTGTGGAAACAAGCTCATCTCATGTGTTATGGAGCTCGAGATGTTCAATTCTTATGAGTTGAGCATTGCATGAATTCTTATAGCCGAAACTAAAACGATTAAAGCACAGAAAAGACAAATAGACGCCTCATGCATGCTGTTTTGTTAATAATGGCTCTTAGCAAGGTGAAGTGGGGCTTGCTCCCATGAACTTGCAATACTCTGTGATGCAATGGGGTCTGTCGATGTAAATCTTGCCATCTTTCGAGTTTCGCTCGACTTCGTCAAACTGCTCAGGTGTATACATGCTGCTTATAACCGTCACAGGTTTCTTTTTCTTTTTGTCTCGCCACAAAGTCACCACCAAATCACCGGACTGCGAAGACGCTGTCCAGACGCAGTTGTAGCAATAATTTCTTCTGTTCGACAGAGAGGACATCATCGGTACGGGAAGACGTGGCTGCAGTTCCGGCAGCAGCAGATGACTTTGCGCCTTTCTGTGCCGATGATTTATCTGATAGAACATCTGGATTGGCAGATGGCGCCGAAAGAGGTGGAGTAAGAAGCGAGCGAGATGGATCATGCCCATGAGGAATATCGGAAGATGATTGGTCGGCGGGTTCTGGCTCCTGTCCTTGAATGCCATGCGTGATCATGGAAAAGAGCTCACCGGACTCTCTTGCCTGATCAGGGCATAGCCGCCTGGCAATGTCAGGAACTCTACGTGTAACTTGTCTGGATCGCATAGCGGAGCCAGTAGAGTTAATGAAGAATGGCACCCGCTGAACAGCACCAGTTTCTTCGAACCGCACCAGTTTCTTCGAACCGCGAGTACTCATTCGCGTGGGCAGTTCTCAGAAACCGCAAGTACTGGAGCCCGGATTGGTACACTGGTGTGTCCCATATCAAACAAGCTGGCCCAAGGGTGGAAGCAGTTTTGTGGACCCCCGTTCTGGTTATATATATCGTACGACCCTGAGAAGTAACTATCTTTTCGGCAGTCTCAAATTCCGCGGTTAGCTACTGCTCCAGGCCGTTGACCACTGTCGAGAAGCAGGCGAAGAACCAAAGTCTCTCAGACGCACAAATAAGTTATCGACCGATTTTGTGCTGCCTGAAAGATTCCGAAATTGCTCCTGAATAAAGAGGGATTGCGGGCCATTGAGTAGGAGGTATTTCTGTCCCTTCTTCGCCACTTCGTGCTTGCGGAGTTTCTTCTGCACGGTATAATACCTCGACCACTTACTTTGCCGTTGCAGAACAATCTGGATGTCTGCCAGGTCTTGCTCGGAAACAACGAGAAGTGATTCCAGATATTTCCGGCGCAACCTGACAAACTCCAGAAAGCTCCGAAACGCCAATAACAAGCCGTCGAGGGACCCGGGTGCCAACGGTTTGGGCAACAATCGGTTTCCCTGAAAGACGGAGCGTGCAATCAGGGAAACGTATCTGTCCTCCCATAGCCGTTGGGGAAAAGAAAGTTCAGGGTCTACCTGGGCGAGAAGGCGCGCGACATACATGGTCTCCTCGTGGGCTATCTCCCGAGTTTTGCTGCCCCCGTCGAGCGACATCATATATTGGTAAAATTCCTGCAAAACAGGACATCTCGAAACACGTTCATTAAGTTCGCCACGCTCAAAAGTTTGAGGGGCGAACGGCTCTGAAGAAGTGCTCTGCTTTGCAGGCATCTCATCTTCAGACGATGATTCGGATGAAGATGACAACGAGTTGCTATCCGAATCATCGTGTGAGGATGAGTAGGTAACTAAATTAACCTTGGCTGCCACGTTATTCTTTGCTACCTTGAAAGCTTTAGGGATTTTGGTGTTTCTCTGTGGGCATGTTGTTGTTGCTGTTGTTGGAGCTGTTAATTCATCTCTCTTCGCTTTTCGTCGCCTCTCCCGCCTTCCCTGCTCTATTGCCTCCGCGTTTAACCTAAATATTAATTGAACAAAATTAATCAAGAATGAACTTACAAGTTTACATTTACAAGACAAGACAAGACTCAAATACCCAATTCAATATATAGTAGAATTTACTACTTAAATTAGGCGAAAAAGGCTAGACTAGATATTTACTTACAACTGCATAAATGACATTCAATTAGACATTTATTTACAATACCTTTTGTATTCCTCGTCGTCGGTTATACCGTGTGCCCTCTTGAGATGACGGCCAACACGGACGAAATAGGCCCCACATTTGGGACATTTCGTATTTGGTTTTAACTTTTCGGTTTCTTTCATCCCCTTCCTTTGATTCCTCACCATTTCCCTTGCGTCTTCTTCCTCCACCCCATGTTTGCGCCTTAGGTGCGCTGGCAAATACTTGAGACTTTTGCCACAAATTGGGCACACCTTGCGAATACGCGGCGCAGTCTAAACCAAAAAAAAACAAAAACAAAACGAAATTACCAAACAATTTATGATAATTGGATGGGAGCTATTTGTACGGGTATGTGAGTTAATAAACGTTATTCCGTGCGACTTACTTTTTGTTTGCTATATAAAAAGCACAGGCTAAATTTTACAACGCTTAATATACGCTAATCATCCTGCTAAGCGTGGAAGGTTTTAAGTTGCGATTGTCTTTGAGAAAAGTAATATATTCGAACACTAAATCTGCGTCGTTGCACAACGAAAGTGACAACGTTTTTGAAGGATGCATGGCACGAACATAAAATAGAAAGCAACGTTCGTTCGTTTTTTTGCCATTGTTGGTGAGAATGGAAGACCATCACGCTTTGGATTTAAAGGTCGAGTGTAAAATACCTTCAGGTCTTTCATCTCCTGTTTTAATTCTGCCGACATGTCGTTTTCGTCTAGCTTGTATGGAGCGCGCTTCGTCTTTAGCCTGATTTGCTCACTTCTGGTCACGTCGTTGTTCTCCCCTTGTACATGCGGGCCCATTTCTGGTTCTTTTTCCGAAAACGTTCTCTTTTTGCCTATATATGTTTCAAAAATTTTCATCTGTGGCATTTTGGGCAATTTTTGGTTTCGATTTTTGGTTTATAAGTGGTTTACCTTTGGTGTGTTCTTCCAAAGACAAAGTTCTCTCTTGTGTAGCTGGTTGTGATTCACACACCTCGTCGTCCGACGACGAGGACAACACAATGTCGCATGCAGTTTTTTCATCTGTCGAGAGAAGAATGGAAGGTCCCATTCAATAAAATGTGTATTAATAGCTACTTGAAATTATTAATAATTAAAATGGCTAATATTCTTCCATTTGAAACTTCATCAGAACAACAAGTGGAGATTGTGGAGATAAACATCTACTGTATATATTTACCTGTTGTTGTGATGGCTTGAGGTGTAGGTGGAGTGCCCCATGCCGCATCTAGATGAGAGAAGATATAACATGAAACAAAAACGTCTTTAAATAATTATATCATAGATAAATGTATTTAAGAGCATGTTACAAAGGAATTTTCTATAATATATAGTAGCAAATGGAAAATATCGTCCTAGTTCAGTCTCACACCATTACTATTAATTGGTCAAGTGGATGGCACCATGCTCACAGGGATGAAGCATCTGGATTTTGTTAGGTAAATGATATAAAACATAAAAGCTGACACCTGTGACGTCACAATTTGTTAATATATTTACCTGTCGTGATGTCTGATTCTTTTGACGGTCTACGGTACTGCGATTCAGCGGAATGAGACATAGATGGGCGGTGCTTAAAAGTCGGAGTGTTCTCTGCCGCGGCTAGATAACAATAGGGTAACAAATTAATTAATCGGACAGCAATTTGTAGTTTCAATGTGTACGCTGAGGGGTTACCTTTGATGTCTTTTTCGAAAGAAGAATTTCCCCAGTTTTGTGTAGGTGATTGGGTTTTCATAATTTCGCAGTCGTCGTCGTCGTCTGACAAACTGTCGTAAGCGGTTACGAGTGAGACGGAGTCGGTTTTATCTAATGAAAAAGAATGGAGGTGCCATTCAACAAAATGTATAATCTCTATAGATTACTACAACGACTTTACACAATGTGGCTGATGGTATTCCAATTAAAATGGGGGGAAAAATCTTTTGGAGGAGTTGAAATTGTAAGGCCAGGTGACTTCGTTGCGAAGCGTTGTTTTCTTTAACGCTTTTCTTTCTTTAAGTTCCAGTAACTGGTACAAATTCGATTCAGTTAGCAAACCAAACGCTCCTGATACATTAGGCACAAGCGATTTCACGAACTCTCTTTCTTCATGATTGGAAGTCAGACATGTCGCATTGATTTCTCTCTTCCAAGACCTGAGAGTACTTTTTGGGAGGTTTGGGACGATTCAGTACGTCTTTTACTTGAACAAAACAAAACAGTTTTTGTTGTCCCCGCAACAATGGCACCAAGCTGTCCATTTCGTAACTACAATACAAGCAATTGAAGGAAACTTGAGCAAAGTTTGTGCCCGAGAGAAGTGCACTTACCCTAACCCTAACCGTAACATCACACCTTAAAAGAAAAAAATAAATAAATAATAAAAAAAACCCAGTTTTATACTTACTGTAAAATCTCATTTGATATTTCTGGAAACTGATTTATATCCTGCTTCATCCCATATTGTACCATCCGAATGTAGGGAACATTTGCAGCCCTCAGTGAGTCCAGCAATGGAAGAATTGGCACATTTTTGTTTAACCCTCTAATCCGCTGTTCGGTCTGTTCTGCTGCGACCATGGTTATGTAACCTCTTCTGGATAACTCTACACAAACTCTTTCTTTTAAGCCAACCATTCTCTTTGTCTTCAATATGATCGGATCATATGTGATTTCTCCAGCATGCTCGAGTTTGGTACGGGAACATGGCGGCAATCCTTTCCAGTCAACACGCACAGTTGAGCAAGCATACGTTCCTTCCTTTAGTAGATCTTCCATCAACTTTGGCGACGCAAAATAATTATCAAAATATACATGATAATTTTTGTTGAAAAATGGACTTATCAAATCCATAACAACTTCATATCCAAGGCCATGTTCACGAACACGATTGTTTTCTTTGGCCAGGTAAACATGGTGGTTGATGACGAAACGATTCGAAGAATCTGCGGCCATCCGAACTTTTATCCCATATTTCAATTGCATAACCTCACAAAAATTGTTTGGTTGCTTGCTTGGTGAGTAAGACTTGCACACGATTGGCTGTTTTAAACAAAGTACAGGTTGGCCATGGGAACAAGGCTACAGATAGTGTAACTTACAAACAATGGTCATCCGACATCTGAATCTTGGGAATTGTTTTTGTTGACAGTTATAGTTAGATTAATTATAAGTTTGAGCTTGTTATCTTGTATGCTCGCTGAGTTTGAACTGATGTGCTTTCGAGGTTAGTTAGGTTATGACGTGTTTTTTTTATGTCGGACTCAGTCCTTCATCAGCTGTATACGGTGTTTGTTGAGGAATAAAGCCACGTTCCTCGACATGTACCCTCGATGTTCGTAGTCCTTTTGACCTGCCAGGCATGACAGTGATAAATAGTGAAATAATCAAAAAGTCGTGCAGATGTCTAACCTGTTCCATGCCTTTTGTTTCTTCGAATTTGCAACGCAAGGTTCTCACTGCATCTGAAATGTTAGCGTCTTTTGCATTTTTGCGATAAAATTCTACTCTCTCGTTCAAGTTGGCAACTTGATGAAACAAATTTCTTTCTCTTTTTTCTCTTTTTTTCTCCAGCATACAATAAGCAATATAAAATTGTGCTATCATTTTTAATTTTTCTTTCTTTTCTAAAACAGCGAACATGTATAATTACAATAAGTAGTAAAACTTATAATTTAGGCAGTAATGCTTACCAATGGAATCAAGAATCTTTTCATAATAAAATGCCCCTATTCCACCACTTAGGAATAAAATGAATGGCATAAAATTGACATTGAAAAACTCCTTTGCATGGCTGATTAAAGTATACCAATTGAATGGTACTCTTATTGGTAAATCCATGTTGACTTGGTGACTATGCAGAAAAGGTCTAATTGACTTAACGGCTAATGCTGCTGGCACTGCCCTAAGGAAGGGTACCATCCACAGATGTTTCCAATTCCCTTCATCAATTATGCCATCTTTGTTGACATGTAAAGATGTACAACACCATAATTTATAAACCGACCCAATGTGATAAAATTGAGCGGTGGAACTTCCAGTTAATTCAAACCAAAGTTGAATTTTAGTAACATTTCAGGGCTGCTATAGCAACAAACATGCTATGAAAATAGTTTTTACTTGATTGGTATGTTGAATTTAGTAATGTGGATTAAGTAATATGTAATCTATACAAGTCATGAGCGGCCATATCAGATTTCTTGATCTGGTATACAACCTCGAGCTGAAGGTGAGAGGTTGTATATCTGCGCGAATGTTGTGCAGACCTTTTTCGTACAGGTCCGCATATTGTTTAGATGGTTTGTACTGCCATCGGTTTTCCCACCTTGTCAAAGCTTTTGCACTTAGTTGACACGTTTCGTCAGTTCCACAAAATTTTATGGGGTATCCACCGCGTCTAGCAGGACCGGTTATCAAGATACGAAGAAGAAAAGGCGTCTTCTTCCTTCAACTCTCCTTCGACCAAGATACGAAGAAGACACTTCCCTCAAACTCTCCTTCGAAGTTCAAACAGCAGCCTCCTTGCTTCTTCAACAGACAACACAGAATGAGTCTCGTTACTTTTCTTCTGGCCAAATGTTTCGTTTCCAAATAACCTTTATCTTATCGTTTTCGACATAATTACTTTGACAAACCGTTTGACAAAATTTACAGGAACATGCGTAACAACATCCATCAAGGCTGGAATCTCAGGATCAATTGAAAGTTGTTATGAATGATTAGAATGTTAGTTAATTTTGTTGAACAGGCAAGAAGGCCGGAATCCCATTTTTTTCTGCAAATCGTCCGAAAGTTTTAGTTCAGGCTGAACATGGAGTTGTAGCCGTTTTGGAATAGTATTGTTATTTCTGTGTTTGCGGAGACGTTTGAGCATTCGTTTGTTGTTGGAATTTTTGTTACCTACATTGACCTCTTGGATTCGAATATTATCAGGAGTGCTCGCAATAACTTCTGGAGTACGTAAGATATCAGTGGGAGTAGGTGTGATCTGACTGTCTAAATCTAATGAAAGCATATAGTTATCAATTGTAACCACATCGTTGGGATGGATAGGTGAAACAGACGATTCCTGTGTATCATCTGCCTCGTCTTCCGCTCTTAAAAAATTGACAATGTGATCGACTGGATTGGATGGTGAAAGTAAGAGATGTTCCTCGGTAGTGGAAATATTTTGTTCTGAATCATCCTCTTCTGCGTTCTGGTTTAAAAGTTCATCAAGTTCATTAAGTTCAAATTGATTGAGAGGTGACATGGAGTCCTCTAGGTCGGTCTCAAACGAGGACTCAAAATTCATTGGATAGTAGTTGGTTTGACCAGTCAGTTCTAAGTTGAGTTATTCATGAAATTCCATAATTTTCCGCACTCCAGCGTTTTTAGCCGAAGCTGCTCCTCAGTTGACGATGCAGATGCGCAGTCACTATTTTTATCGTCTTTATTTGAAACCTTGAGCTGTGGTATAGACCCAGCTTCAACTTTGATTTTTTTTGTGGGGTGCACTTTCTTGAGCTTGTTGGTCAGTAAACAGCTCATAAGGATCTTTGGTAATGACTTCTGTAGCCGTGACCGTAGGTTCGATGCTTGTTTCTGTGGGACAGATATTAAAACAATCTCACTGACAAAGTCATGATTAGCCAGTAAAAATTTAGCCATTTTTCAATAATATTTCCCCGCAAAAGTAAGAACCTAAAGGCTAAAGTAAACCATACCCAAATTTAAAAGACAAAGCCATAAGGCTTTTAATCTATAGACAAAAAAATTACCTTTTTTGCTTGTCTTTGGTTCCCAGTTTTCTGCTGCTTCAGCGTCACACCAACGCGATGAAAAATTCACTCTTATCGGGTCACCTACTTTCATTGGGAGCGTGGCAAACTCTTCCTTTCCGACATCTACATTTTAAAGTCTTATTTCTTTTCTTCTGGCCAAATGTCCGCAATCCTTCCACTAGTCGTTTGTTTTCCAAATAACCGTTAACTTATCGTTTATAGACAATTATTTTGACAAACCGTTTGAAGTACCTTGGCAGTCTGCAGCCTGGTCCCGGTAACACCCATGATTAACGACATCTTGAGACAAACTGAATTAGTTGGTGAACTAACTAGTTCAAAAATGAAAATAATACACTACACACATATACATAAATAATATATAATAAAAAGCGAAAGCTCTTCAAACTCTCTTTACGTTTCCCTCTGACGAAGGGCCTTCACTCGAAACGTTAGACTCCTACGTTCTCCGTTTCGGCATCGTACCTTACTGTATTTCGATTGTTAATTTAATGAAAGATTGCACAATTAAGCTGTACTTAATACGTTGTCATTTTACAACATACAGCACTTACCTTCTTTTACTTTTTTTACTTGATATGTAATTTCTCGTCCTAGGCCTAATTCAAACGTCGAACGTTTCATGTGCCAAATATGCAAATGAGCAATTTCAGCTGATTTGCATTAGATTCGAAAAAAAAAACTTAGAAAAAACCCCACAAAAATTAACAAAAACTTCAACTTTATTTATCTTAACAAGAAATATTTACAAGTATTGTAAATGACTTCCTTTACGAACTAACAGTTTGTGCCTGTTCTTTATTTGATCGTCGGTGGAATCCAACCCAGGAAACTGGAGACGCAAACTTCGTATCACACTTCTCCAACTGATTTAATTCTTTCCTCTATCTCTCTTACTTTGCTCACAAAGCTGACACAAGATGCGATTAATATCAAGTGCTAGTTGGTTCAGGCCTTTCCTCCTCCATTTCTTCATCTTCTTCAATCTCTACTCCAACCAACATATCTTCTGATCTCCACCATGCACCGCGGGAAATGGGATCTGTCTTATACCCCATAACGGCGTAACTAAAAGGAAATTTGTCATTGTTAATAAACTAAGATTAATTAAATAAAAAAAACGCATATTTAACTCGCCCTAAGAGACTTTATATCGCCGAACATCTTCTTCTGCGCCAAGGTTAATTCTTTCGCTACGTGATTGTTGGTAATACCAAAACTTCTAAGGACCGTTGTTGCTGTTGTTAAAAGTTCCCTTCCCTTTCGCAGGAACGTATCCGTCGACATCGACTTAATATCTAGCCGCGCAGGATGTATATGACTACTATATGACTACTTGACAGAAAATGAGCTACTTTCAGAACATCAGTTTGGTTTTCGTAAGTTTCATTCTACTTCAACTGCATTACTAGACTGTACAAACAGCTGGTATATAAATATGGACAAAAAACTGTTTAATTTAGTAGTATTCATAGACCTAAAAAAGGCTTTCGATACAGTTGATCACCAAATTTTACTAAAAAAATTAGAGCTATATGGAATCAAAGGGAAAGCACTTTCCCTATTAAAATCTTATTTAGAAGAACGTAGCCAAAAATGTCAAATTAATGGCATTGTTTCATCAGGACGGAAAATTAAATGTGGTGTTCCCCAGGGCTCGATCTTGGGGCCACTATTCTTTTTATTATACATAAACGATTTAGCTGAATGCCTAAACGAAACTAAGCCACGATTATTTGCTGATGACACAAACTTAACAGCCTCTGGTGAGACGATAAATGATGTCGAGAGTGCAATGAATTCTGACTTAGAGAATTTAAGGAAATGGTTAATAGCTAACAAACTTAGTCTGAATGTAGCAAAAACTGAATTTATGTTAATTGGCTCAAAACAAATGATAAGAAATGTCTCGCAACCAAATGTCAGTATAGAAAATAACTCGATTAAACAAGTATTTGAAAGCAAAACTCTAGGAGTAACTGTTGACCAGCATTTGACATGGAAAATAATACTGGGCATATCTGTAAGAAAATCACATCAGGGTTAGGTGCTCTCCGACATGTAAGAGAATTTGTTGACAGAGACACTCTTCTTGCCATCTACAATGCCCTTGTTCAACCATATTTCAACTATTGCTGTGAAGTATGGGATGTATTTGGTGCGACACAATCAACGCGTTTACAGAAGCTCCATAACAGAGCAGCTAGAATTATAGGAAATATGAGCAATGATGTAGACCACAAAATTGCATTAAATGCACTAAGGTGGCAGCCTCTTCAAATGCAAAGAAAAAAATCAAAAGCTAAAATCATGTTCAAAGTTTTGAATAACATGGGACCAAAGAGTCTAGCAAAACATTTTACTTATAAGAAAGAAAAAACAGATTACAATCTTCGTAATACTTCAAATGCTGTTTGTTTGCCAAAACCACGTACGAATAATATGAAAAAGAGTTTTATATATGATGGGGCATCTATGTGGAACTCTTTGCCCACAGAAATTAGGGAGAGCAAGACCCTGTCATACTTCAAACATAAAATCGCTACTCATACCTTTGAATAAGCTTTATGTAAATATAATGACCATGTAAATATTGACACTTCTAAATAGCCTTTAAATTTACTATATATAGTAAATTATAAATTATCTTGTTCTTTACTTGGTGTGCACTCCACTGACCTATATATAACTGTGAATGTTTAAAACTGTTATGTGTAGGTTAGTGGTGCACACCAGTTACTTATTCTGTACTTGGTGTGCACTCCACTGACCTATGTATAACTATGAAAGGTCTGTTTGAAACTGTTATATATATATAGGTCAGTGGAGCACACCCACTACTTACTTTGTACTATAGTATAGCTTATAAATTTTCTTTACTTAGTGTGCACTCCACTGACCCATGTATGATCGTTATATAACCGTTACATGTGAGTGGTCGGTTGTATAACAGTTATATATGGGTCAGTGGAACACGCCCATCGTGGAAATCAGCTTTTGTTGACGTTGTAAGCGTGTTTAAATAAAGTTATCTATCTATACATATTGGCGGATGTAGTTTGGATTCCGGCAAGGTTGTCACAGCGATAGCTGTCTCCACCCTTAATCCACCAAGTAAGTCGGGATGACCCTCCATCCGACCCAAAATTTCGTCTGCTTTTTCTAGAAATTTCCATCCTTGACGGGACGTATTTGGCAAAACGAGTTTATACTCGTGTGAAGCTCGCAGGAAGTGGTATAATAAGTTCTACACCTTAACACGAACAATCTGCGCCTCCCCCGTTGGATTTTGTACGGCCAGGTTAAAGCTACCCCCATGGTTGCGAACTGGGTGTCGCCGACCATCAAACGGCGTGAACATCACGTACGGTTGAAGGTTAACACCATCTGGGATGTGGTGCCGTTGTCTCAACTTTAGTGCAAAGATGTGGGGGATTTTGGTTGATTGGGCGATATCCCAACGGTTAATTGGATACCCGTGGGTTGTGTCATCACACCTATTGTTATAAAACGAGGGGAATTAAAAAACTTTAAAAAAATAAAATAAAAAAAAATACTTAGGGGCCATACACAAAATACGTGACGCTTTTTTTGCCGATTTTGGACTCCCCCTACCCCCCTGTGACAATCTGTGACAATTGGCATTACCCCCATCGAAAATTACGTGACTCTGAGCCAACCCCTTTAAAGGTTCTCTGTCACGAGTGACGAAGGGGTTCCCCAGTTGCTGAAGGGGTGTTAAAAGGTGCAACTCTGAAACAAATTGCCGCAATCGTTGCAGAAAGTTGAACCCGATTCTACTTTGTGCAACGATTGCTGCAACTTGTCTCACAACGATTTTGACCATTGCACAGCATGTTACACGGTGCAATGATTCATGCAACTTGTCTTGCAACGCCAGTTGCCAGTTGCATGAAAAATTGGACCGTGTAACAGAGCCTTTAGCTATTCTTGTGCAGAAAAACTCTCTTGGCATGTAAAGTTTTACTGAGTAAAAATTTCGATCATGACTGGTTTGACTGCATGGATACCACATTCGATCAAAGTCTGATGTCTTAGCGGAGTGTATTTTACTCGTCCCAATGAAACCCCACCAATGGGGAACAATCTAAAAAAGCCTAGAACATACAGATAAAGTGCTAGTTAGCACTACCTTGTAAAAAATGTTGCTATTGATTACGATCGAACGAAGCAACTGAAGGCAGAATTTAAAGCTGTCTAAAGCAATCTTGTTTGATAAAGCTGCATATTGATGTCGGTAAATCATCTTGCTATTAAGCAAGTTAATGATGCTTTACTAATGTTGGTCATCTAGAATGATAATAATAATAAGTCTTTATTCGGGTAAACACAAGTTACTGGTTACCCAGTAGTTTACATTGTGGCCCTATTACAATTAAATACGTAAATATACAAAACAGATATATATTATACGTAAGAACTAAGTAAATTAAATGATATATACAAATATAAGTAATAATTATCAAATAAATAAATATATACTTTGAGCATCGTGACCCGATTTTCAAAATGTGTGTGTGATCTTAAAGTGGCCAATATTACAATTGTTGTGTAAGATATTTTTATTTAAATAAGTTAGTTAGATTTGCCATGTTCATGCCGTCCAAACTTAATAAATTCCAGAGCCGAATGCCGTTGGCATGAAACGTACGAAGGCCAGAATTCGTACGATAGTAGTGTTTTTTAGCTGAGGCTCTTGTATTGTGTTTATGGCTGTCCCTAACATAATGTACATAGTTGTCAAAATACTGCGGACATAGTCGGTTGACAATCTTGAACATCATGCACAATTTCTTAACACTTAACATGGACTTTTAGGTAAAAAAGAACCAAAAGTTAATTATCTAGATTACTGTTATTTTGAGAATGATTGTTGATGGGATGTCACCAACCTAACAAAGTAAATATTTAGATATAAAAGTATCAGTTAATGTTCTTTTTTTAAAGTTGACTGTTCTATAGGTCCTGGAAACATGCAAAATATTGTGCACCAGTCTTTGTTGCAGTTTCGTCAATGGATTGTTTTAGAAGACGCTTTTGATGTCAACGCCTAGTTGCTGGTGGTTATCTTATGTGTGGTAAATATGTTGAACTGAAATAATCTGCTACGTTTTAGCATTTTGAAAATCGGTTGGTACGGGAAGGTTACACATTATTAAACGATCTGTAATATTCCAGTAACGTGCTCTAACCATTGAGCTATTAAAAATCATATGGTAAGCGAAGGTTACATATTTCACCATCTGTAATCTTCTGTTCACCATCATCCAGTAATGCATGCTCTAACCATTGAGCTATTGAAAATCATATGGTAAGCGAAGGTTACATATTTCACCATCTGTAATCTTCTGTTCACCACCATCCAGTAATGCATACTCTAACCATTGAGCTATTGAAAATCATATGGTAAGCGAAGGTTACATATTTCACCATCTGTAATCTCCTGTTCACCACCATCCAGTAACGCATGGTCTAACCATTGAGCTATTGAAAATCCTATGGTAAGCGAAGGTTACATATTTCACCATCTGTAATCTTCTGTTCACCACCATCCAGTAACATGCTCTAACCATTGAGCTATTGAAAATCATATGGTAAGCGGAGGTTACATGTTTCACCATCTGTAATCTTCTGTTCACCATCATCCAGTAACATGCTCTAACCATTGAGCTATTGAAAATCATATGGGGTAAGCGAAGGTTACATATTTCACCATCTGTAATCTTCTGTTCACTGAGCTATTGAAAATCATATGGGGTAAGCGAAGGTTACATATTTCACCATCTGTAATCTTCTGTTCACCATCATCCAGTGATGCATGCTCTAACCATTGAGCTATTGAAAATCATATGGGGTAAGCGAAGGTTACATATTTCACCATCTGTAATTTTCTGTTCACCACCATCCAGTAACATGCTCTAACCATTGAGCTATTGAAAATGATATAGTAAGCGAAGGTTACATGTTTCACCATCTGTAATCTCCTGTTCACCACCATCCAGTAATTCATGCTCTAACCATTGAGCTACTGAAAATCATATGGTGAACGAGGATTACATATTTCACCATATGTAATCTTCTGTTCACCACCATCCAGTAACATGCTCTAAACATTGAGCTATTGAAAATCATATGGTAAGCGAAGGTTACATGTTTCACCATCTGTAATCTCCTGTTCACCACCATCCAGTAATGCATGCTCTAACCATTGAGCTACTGAAAATCATATGGTGAACGAGGATTACATATTTCACCATCTGTAATCTCCTGTTCACCACCATCCAGTAACATGCTCTAACCATTGAGCTATTGAAAATCATATGGTAAGCGAAGGTTACATGTTTCACCATCTGTAATCTTCTGTTCACCATCATGCAGTAATGCATGCTCTAACCATTGAGCTATTGAAATGCTAAAGTTCTAAGTTGAAGAGTAAAACATTTTTAAAAAGTTTAAGAAAAATAGCTAGTTTTATTTATGTAGCTTTAAAACGTAGTACATGGAAACAGTACTGCAGTCTTCGATACAACAGTTTTGTTGTCGAAAGCATGTTGCTAGCCATGTACGGTTGATCTTGCAAGTTTCTCGCACAAAATAAACGTCAATATTAAAAGAATATTGCATTGCATGTGCGAGAGAAATGCATGTAAGAAAACCACTACCAATGTTACACAACACCAAATGAAGTTCTATCCAGTTAATAGTGCCAGAAATTGAAGTTATCTTTCAATTGTAAACCATATTTTCTTATTCCGGCATTTCCAGCATCAAATGACCGTCTACTTGTGTTTGTGAAATAAAATGAAATTGCGTTACATTTATTCTAAACAGAAAGTTCTTCTTAATTTACTGTGAAAACCAAACCTTGGTTGCTTTTTGTACTCAAACATGATACGCGTTTGATAACTGGAATAGAATATTTTATGGTGTTGTGTGAAAATAACGTGTAAATCTTCATGTTGTAAATGAATAGGAATGTATTTAAGAAAAGCACAAAAAAAAAAAAAATGATATGAAGTGACCAAAGGAGGAGGAAAAACCCAAAACAAAAAAAACAAACAAAACAATAAAAAAAAGAAACACAAAAGAACAGGGGAAAAAAGAACCTAAAAAATGTGAGAAAAATAAGAAAAAGACGAATGAAAAAAGAGAAATCCAAAAAATATTGGAGTGCTTATATTCGATAAAAAAATATGATAATAATTACTCACATTAACTAATTCATTTGTACTGGAATGTTCTTAAAAACGGGAGCTGTGTCCCTGGCAGTGGATCATGCACTGAAACTTTTATGGCAGTCGAAATTTGGTGTTGCAATTCAATTTCTGTGCTCTCTCGTGGAACTACCCACACAATGAAACATCATCTAGAATCTTGAGACTTTCAAATGACGCTGATGAGCCTAGAATGGAACTGACTGTACTTAAACATCCCTAGTTTAGACCATGATGGTGTCCGTACGAACAAACGACAGTTATCACAGTTGACCTTCACTTCAGGATGGCAAGGTCTCTCTGTTCCCTCTGGCAACGTATCTGCTGCTGAGCTATGTCCGTAACACCTTGATGATGAAACCTGCTCGTCATTCTCCCAGCAATCTTGTTGCCAAACCCAGCCAGACCACCTCGCGAGACTTTCTACAGAAGCTAACAGACTTGCTTCATTTCAGCTTTACCATGCTGACTGGATGAATACGAGCTAGCCAGAATTGTGGTCTACTACAGCTACTCAGCTGAATTCCTGCACTGACACTCCTTCAACCAGACCACAGAGATGAGAATGCGAGAAGGACCTGCCAATGCACCATGCACTGAAACTTTTACGGCAGTCGAAATGGTGGTGCATTTTGGTTCCTATGCTCCCCTGGAACTACCCAAACGATGAAACGCATCGTCCAGAATATTCAGATTCCTAAATGAGACTGTTGGCCTAATGACCCTAGAGTGCAACTGGTTGTTCTCCAACCTCTTAGTTAAAACTGATGGTGTTCATACCGCGAACATTGGTGCAAGAGTATCGACCACAAGCTGTTGATAAGAGTTGGCTGTGCTCGAGTCTTAGTCGTATGCTGTGTGAATGATGCAGAAGCTTTGTCGTTGTAAGTACATTATAATCAAACTGCTGATAACATGTATTAAAGATACGGTAATTCTAGATCAGATCAGTGGAGGGAGATGGTTTGGAAACTCGGCAAAAGTCATTGTTCTATGGTTTTGTTCAATTTGTCTAATTTCACGGTCACTGAACGTATTGTATTTTCTGTATAATGAAGCAGTCATCCAATAGCAACGTTCGGGTATAATTAGTGCAGTCCTTCGTCGTCACGTGTTGTAAGTCCTTTGTTCGTTGTGTGGTCCTTCGACGTCACGTGTCCATAGAATTTCCTTTCTTCGACCAAATTGCCTTCCTCCAACATGAACACAATAACATGACCATTGCATAATCTTGAAAGACCATGGATCTTCCAAACCATCCCCCTCCACTAAATATGATCAGATAGAGGGTAAATATTGGTCCCCTAACCCTTTGTTGGTTTCCAGGAGCTCTCCCCTTGATGAGTAAAATCGTCTGGTGTTAGCCAAAGTAAAACAGTGAACTCCATTTCCTATATCTATCCCTATACGTGGAACGCTAACTTCAGTCATCACGCTTCAAAAGTGAAGTCAACATTTTGTACTTATTACGTCGCTTCCAGTCCCCTGACGCGAACCACGTATTGGCCGCGTATATAGGGGGACTGAAGGCGACGTAATAGAGCTTGACTTCACTTTTTGACCCGAAGTTAGCGTTCCAGATATGAGAGGGGAGAATGGGAGGAAGATGGAGTTCACTGGAGTAAAATTAATAAGATACCAAAAGGCAACTGTGGCCAGTAAAGAGCTAACGTCTTACGGGGTCATTACTATTCGTGTGTGTGTGTGTGTATGTTTGGTTTATTTTAAGAAAGTTGGCTTCACCACTCTTGCCGTTCAACTGGAGATAGTTCATTGAGAGGGCAAGAGCCAGAAACAGAAGTGCTAGTTGATGCAAAAAATACTTTCGATACCGTTTAATTCCATTTTTTAAAAGTTCAGCTTCTTATGTTCTGCTTTTCTTTTTAAGGAACGATACATGACTTGACAATCGAATGTGAAGGACTTGGCGGTTAATAGTTGACGAGGTTTCAATTAAGAATTTGAAAGCTTGGTATGTATATTGCACATTTCAGAATTATTCACTAAACAACCTGGCAAACAACACGGCTGGTGATGTTGAAATACGTCGTTAGCAAATTTCGATTGTTTCAGTTGTCGTTGCCTTGTATTCTCGCCTGTTCGTTCGCGTAAGCGAGAAAACAAGGCAACGACATCTGAATTGAAGTCGACATTGTTGTAGTCCATCTCAGTTTTGTAGTCCTTCTGAGGCAGACTGTCAAATATTTGATCTTGTCCTTAGACCACTGCATGCATGATTCATGAAAGTTGAGAATTATTTTCTTTGCGAGCACTCGGACTTGCCATGTTTACACAAGAGTCTGGTTTGACAACTAACAAAATTGGCGCCAAAGACACGTTCGTAAGCGCCTGGGTACGAGATTGGACAGAAATTATCATATTGCCGACACTTTACACGAGCCCGGGTCAAGTCAACCCGAAATTTACCAAATTTTCACACCTTCGCATCTATCCGACCCGGGTCTTGAAAAGGGTCACCCGGCAAGACAGATTGACCCGGCTATCGTGTAAACGCTAACAGGAGTTTATTCATAGACGGGTTGACCCGGGTTGGCTCGTGTGAAGGCCCCTTTAATTCATTCAAATAATCTTTAAATTGCAGATGAGTTTTACAAGCAGCTAATGATATTATTTGAGAATTCCAATGTTCGTTGTTGAGCTGAAATATATGAACCATTATGGAAACTGATTGTTAACGATAACTTCTTCTGCACTACAGGTTAGTTTACTTTGTTCATACAATTTTAAGTTTTGCGGCATACACGTGCAATTTTTTTCTCGCGCTCGTAACGCAACTGGTTAAATATTACTGCTAGAGAATAGATTAGTAGCGAACCATTAATTATCAAGCTAATATTGTGATTACTTTATTCATTGCAGAGTGAAATGTACCAAAAACTGAGAAAAATTAGATTGAAGAATACGTCTCTTTTTGGATGGTGTTACTTCAGTCAAAACCACTATTTCTATTGAACTACGGAATTAAAGGTAAAGTGGTTTACTGGATTATTTCCACTTCAGTATTCTAGTCAAGAAAAAGAACCTGCAGAAAATAACGCTAGTGCGGTGACAAAGTCGAAAGAAGCGAAGACCTGGAACTACACGATGGATTTTGAAATAGAAAGTGCCATATAATAAATTATTTAATAAC